>JAZGUH010000358.1:0-600000 GCA_037893225.1 Hippasteria phrygiana | reverse complement strand
AACTCATTGGCAACACCCTAGTGCAATCCGCAGGTTATGAAACCCTATTTGAACTAATATATAACCGATATAAATTGTGGCCCAAGACCTAGATGTAAGTCTAGGGTCTCGGTGCATCAAGACCTACCTAGTTCGTGGGGAAACTCCTCGCAGGCAACAGCAATGGACGTGGAGAAACCGCTGAGCAGAGAGTTGGAGAAGGAAGCCCCGATAGCCAGCCCATCCACGAAGTTATGCAACCCGTCCCCGCACACGATCATGTAGGCCACGCTGGCTATGCGTACCTTGCCGTTATCCAAAAGATCTCCGTGGCTGTGGCCGTGCCCGTCATCGTCGCCCTGCTATTCCACGATAATAGGGAAACGAGCAAGTAGGTATTGTGTGTGGTTGGTGGTGGTTGGTGGTGATGATGGTTTGAGGGGGCCTCAATGGATCTACTTTAAACTTATGTTATAGTGAGTAGGGAGTTGGGGAAGCGAGCAGTCTTGAACGCAAAACTTACACGCGTGGTAGAAACACTGACGTACATTGTTGTATGATTTTCTTTTTACATCCATGCAATAGAAGTGTGTGGGATGGGTTATACACCATGCAATAGAAGTGTGTGGGATGGGTTATACACCAAATTGGGTGAACAGTAGTACACATTGGTAGCTTAATTAACCCCTTGAGTACGGTTTTTTACCGAAGACGTCAGGGTGTCGCAGCGGCTCTGGCAGCCAAGCGAAATGGTCACAATGTGTTTGTGCAGTCAAGCGTAACATACACAATAATCCAACAATGGATTGAAACTGCACAAACAGCGGAAAATGGCGTCATCCGGCCTGGTGGCACTGCTTTTTTGGCGCCATATGGCGTCTTCCATACGCAAAGGGTTTTAAAGGTATGGTAGTGTACATGATTGGTTATTGCTGCAATTTTCAGAAATGGGCGGATTTGGGGGTTAGTATCTTATAGGAAATATCGTTTCACTGACCTGTTCAAAGTTTTGCGTTCTTGGATATAAATTTCAACTTTTCTTGAAAACGACAGCACACCAGGTGCCATCGTTTCACAGGATGATTGAGATTGCTATTAACTTACAGTCTAGTAAGGTATATTTCGTAATAATTCGGTAAACAAAATTTTTTGAGAATTACCAATCGTGTACACTACATTTAACTGTGTCAAGGTTGGTTTTCTTTCTGATTTTGCTTTCTCTTTGTAATCCGAGTGTCAATTTCATAGATGCATGCACGCACTAAGCAGAGAAATGGTATTGTCATTTATTTTCTAAGCAAATAAACTAAACGTGTGTCTTTTCTAAGAGGGGACACAACTGGGTGAAATTTCGGGGGGGGGGGGGGCAACCTGGGGGTGCACACATCTTTTCATAGGGGCACTAAAAGTACATAAACTGAGGCTTGTGTAATGTTTGTACATTTCAGAGATTTCAAATGGGGGGGGGGGGGGGGGCACCCGGGGGACGGATGTCAGCTGGGGGGGGGGGGGGGGGGGGGTGGGGGTGGGGAACGTTCTCCCCAGTATAACGCAACTGAGTGGACATCATCCACGCCTGCACAAATAGTTTCCCGAATTAACAAAACTAACACCGATCTGCGCACTTCCTGATTTGAAAACCAGGTAAACAACCTAATTAGTATGCTAATCGTGCGCTGTACTGCCATTTATTGTGTGAACTGATTCATTCATGCATGAATGAATGTGTTGAATAGCACCGTTTTTGTTTAGCACTGATATTCTCGCTTTCAACCCGGTGCGCAGACGGGGCTAATGTGAAATTCCTCTGTACTATAGGGGGAAATTCATGAGGACGGATTTATCAAAAACGACGAGAGGGACTTACTTTTGTCGATACAACCAATGTCGACATTTATGAAGATAAATAAATGTTATTTTGGTAACCTGCAACAAGAATATTCAGGCACTTTTTCTTCCAGGGCCTACTAATGAGAACGAAGGTGAAAATAGACCCCGAGAGCGAGGTTGCATAATAGCTGCACGGTGTACTGTGCACAGAGTCTCGAGTTGTCGCAAACTACCCCACTCTCTCTAGTTAATGGTTGTAATCCTACCTCGTCCAGGTTTCCAATACTGGGCTTCAGGGCGTCAGTCAACTGGAGAGCGGATTCTCCTGGGGTGATTTTGTAGGTGTCGTGCATTGAAGCGACACTCATGACACTCTCAAGCCGCTTGATATCCTGTAGAAGTGGTTGATAAAGAAATGAAGTCATGGTTAAAATAGTCATTTAACATTTCGACATTTAAAAACATTGTTTTTTTTTCGAATTAAAGGTAGTATACAACATTTGCTTTTGCTGTAATTTTCAGAAATAAATGGATTTGGTGGTTTAATATTTTATAGCAAATGTTACTATACTCGTACATATTCATGATCGAGAGCCAAATTCTTGCCGTTTAGCAAGCGCGCCCACGAGTATTCACGCACAGGGTAAATGCGCATGCGTAGTAGACTAACACTTGGGTTACCCGTGCGACAGTCGACTACGCATGCGAACATCGCCCTAGCTATATTTATATATTTATTATCAGGCAAACCACAGCACAAAACAATTAAAAAGACAAGCTTGAGGACTGCCCAAAAGCGAACCTAATCACTATATAAAGTGGTCTCCAGACAACGATACATAAATTTGATAACAAATACATGACATAACACACAAGATTTCCAAAAACATTAAAATAATAAATATTAAGTTAAAATTAATATATAAAATATAAACAAATCATGTGTTTTGTTTTCAATGTTATGTTGTTATTTTTAATTAATTAATTAATTAATTAAATAATAAACAAGAGAGGAGGGCGCCCCTCATATTGGAATTAAAACAATTGTGTAAGAAATAATATTTTGTTCGGCCACAGACGTACATAAAGTAAAATCATATTAAAACCGTATGACTCAAAACAGTCTGGGTCATACAGATACATGTATAAGTGGCAAGACTTATTCCAAAATGTGGCAATGGATAACAATTTTGTAGTTGATAGAATTGATGGCTTGGTCCCTGACATCAATAGGTAGACTATTCCATACGTATGAAAAAATAGATAAAAACTGAATATTTAAAGGAATTGCCTCAAGTAAAATGGATTCTAAGCCTATAGTCATTAAGATGACGAGTATTGATTTCAGGGAGAAGATTGTGATGTAAGTCATATCGTTTATTCAAAACAAATGCGAGGAATTTGCAATGGTGGGGAGTTTAAGACGTACTAAACGATCAGAACTCAAAACATAATTAAAACAGGCCCTGGTAAATCTCCGCTGAACATTTTCTAAAGCAGTAATATGATTAGATTGAAAAGGAATCCAGTCAGGGTTAACATATTGAAGAATAGGTATACAAAGGGATTTTAAAAAGCAAAATGAGCGAAACAGAATCTTTGGAGAGAACAGTCATGAAAAAAATGTTTTTTAGACAGTTTCCCGATTTTATTTGCAAGTGTGCGGTTAACCCTTAAGATTTGCCAAAAAGTACAAAAATAATTTTAAATTGCACAACTCTAAACATAAATTACAACATTAAAATATTAAATTCAATGACAAGAATTAAACACGCCAAAACTACATTATCAATACAATTATTATTATATAAAAACCCAAAAAATAATTGATAGATTAAAAACTAGACAGCACTTGACACCAAAAAATGAATAGTCCCTGGCAAGCAGTCAATCCAAATTTAGAGTGAACGACCGATTTGGTACCAGAACCAGAAACTGTTTTCTGATCTTTCAACCGTGAACGTTTTGAAAGAGGAAGATGTCCTACCCTCTTCGACTCCTTCCTCGTAGACAAAATCTTCATGAGCCGGTCAGCCACGAAGAAGATGTAGATTCCTAAAAGGATGCAGCTGTTTTTCCAAACCAATTCATTCCCAAGGATCTTCACCTTCAACCCATGTGTCTGTAAAAAAAAAAGAGAGAATGATTTATATCAGTCAAGTTTAGAATCATATCAGTATGGGCGATTTAAAAGGTTGTCGAGTTAAAGCCCATTTGGAGAACAAATTTACAAATGCCTCTTGGTTCGATAGCTGAAGGTAGACCATTTTAACAGCGTGGTGTCAAGCAACTACCGTTTATTCATGCAGTCTTGTTCACGTGCGGTCTTGGACTGCATAGTGGAAGTGCCGTGGCCTAGTGGTTTGGCACATTGAATTCAAGGTCTGTGGGTAATTCTGCAGGTTGTGGGTTCTAGCCCAGTCCTGGGCTTTGGCACTTCTACGCTTAATATGGGTAGACTGAGGCATTATTAATGCCTTTTACCCATCCCGACCCTATTCATGCCTTGAAGAGATTAGATTATCTTGTTTCAGTGTGAGGGGCTGGTTCTTCCACATATATTCCTAAGTAGCCCACACCTCGAGTGCCCAAAGGCTTGTGATGGGCGATTTGCTTAAAAGAAAATAGTGCAGTGATGCGAATAAAGTGTTTATTGAAGTAAACCAGTCAAGCGTGCCGTGTGATATGTGGGATGATCACTGCAAGACGGTCCACCCATGATGATTCGACGCCAGTCACGTGGTGAAAAGGGTCTCTACACACTGTAAAAACGTTGGGTAAAACATATTTGGGCAACTGTTATTTACCCAACATTTGTATTAATTTACCACATTGTTGGTTAATTCAGGTAAAATGGACCAATTATTGGGAAGAATTTGCCTAAGATAGTGGGCAGTTGGTATGTTGCCCAACATTGGGCAAAATATCAACCCATTTTGACAAACTTTTTTTACAGTGCATACATGGCAGGATCACATGGGGAGTCAGGTTGTCTAAGTGATACTTCCCCCACCGCTGTGACCCGGGTTCGAATCCCAGCAGGGTCGACATGTCGATTGGGTTCAATCAGTCCCTGCCCGATTCCGTGGGTTTTCTCCAGAATATCATTATGGGGTTTTCTCCCACCTCTAAAACTGAACATTTCTCCGTCGTCTTCCTATACAGGTTTCTTCAGGCTTTCAAGCTACAGTGCGATATGCGCTTTTGAGGAACCCTTGGTTTCATTACCAGAAATAATTTAAATAAACACAAAGGGCTATGCTACCTTGGGTATGAGATGGAGGAGAGCACTGCCCGTCAGTGTTCCCACGGCCAGCCCGATCAAGTATGTCAAGACGAGTTTGTAGACGTTCTTATTCATACACGGGTAAATACAGGCGCCCATGAGGGATCCCAAGTTGATGATGGTGACACAGAGCACACCATATCCCCATACTGAAGGGAAAAAATGGAATGAATGATTTTTATTTATTTTTGTGTTTTGGTTATTTCTCGTGATTTATTGTCCTGTACAGAATAGACCGTATCAAATACGACGTCATGGCAGCCATATTGTGGGGCACACGCAAAAGTTTAACAGAAAATGTTGGACCAGTAAATGTTTCCTTCGATTTCCTGCTGAAGCCGTTCCGTTTCTTGCCATTTTTCTATTGAAAATTCTCAGTACATCAATCAAATGTTTTTAAGTCCTTCCCCATGCAGTTATAATCATCTGGATTTGGTTCAGTTTTGGAATGAATTGGGGATTTCGTTCGCGTGACTTTTTTGCAACATTATGACGTTCATACAGGTTATCTGAAATAGAAGGATTGGTTGGATTTCCAGTTCACCTTGCGCTGCAGTTGGACCACCTTCATAGGGAGCTTCCGTAGCCGGATTATCGCATTCATCGACGGCAGCCTTGTACAGCACGGTCGGGCATATTTGTCGCAGAGCAGTCACCGAGTCATTCTGTAGTGCCTCCTCGGTTAGGGAATACAGGGAGAGGAGCTCCTCCGCGGAATAGCACTGTTATCATAAAGGAAAGAATCGAAAAAGATGAGTATCCAACAGAGGCCTGCAGTGTGTCTCCCCAAGTATGGAGACCCGTAATCGCTTCTGCTTCCAGAGTTTCGACTTTGCACATTCATTTTCTATATAGGGTACTTCTATTATTCTGCGTTATTCTTAATAACTATAAACGTGAAACAAGCCGTGAACATCTGAGACAAGATCATCCTTAAACGCTAATATCAGTCATATTTAATAAGGTATGTCATGAACATGGGCGTCGCGAGGGTGGGGCAAGGTGGAACTTGCCCCCCCCACCCCGGTAATTCAAACAAAAAAAGAGAAAAAAATACATAATTAAAAAGAAGACTAGGTGTCATCAATGTTAATTTAATAGACATTTAACAACAAAGGCGTCCGGCGTGTCAATGGTGGTGTGGTGTGAGCAAACGTCCCCTATCCACCCTCCAAAAAAAATGATAAATTGAGAATATGCCAGCGAAAGTACAAGGGTTTGCGGTTTGGGGTTTGGGGGTTTGGGGATTCCCCCTCCCGAAAAAATCTGCTGACGCCCATGGTCATGAACTAACTCCAGCGACAGCTATATCATCTCCAGCGGCGGTGATTTCTGTCAAGGTTTTGGGGGAGGGGGGGGGGGGCACACAACGAACAATAATGTTTAAACGTTTTGTATTCGGTGTCTCTTGTGTATCCTGGGAAATTTGTGAAATCCTTGTGTAGTCTGGTGCATAGTGCATGTAAAAGCCAACGACCCCTTTTATGGCAAGGGGGAACTTTATTGGGGGGACACTGCCGTCCCCTTCCCCAATTATTTTTTTTTGGGGGGGGGGGTTGCCCGCCCCTTCCCCTTCCCCCACCCGGATCGCCGCTCATAATCAACTGTTCTCACGTCACGGGAATACGATGGAAGACTAGACTTTCAACCACAACCCTCCCATAAAAATTCTATCGGAGGCTTGGAAAATATTGTATTTGTTTGCCCTTATACCCTCTTGTCTAGGATTTTTCCCGACAAAGATTTGTTAAAATGGTTACCCCTCTTACCCTGGTGCTCCTATACCTCCACATAAATGCCGGGGGTACATCGGATATCATTACAACAAACATTTTTAAAGAATTTTTTTTCGAAACCAGACAACCGCAGGCCGAGTTAACCGTTTTTAACCCTAACTTCTGTAAGGTGCGTGCCAAATCATATTCAAAATTGGAAGATTCAGGACCGTTAGGGTTAATAATAGATAATCAGCGATATTCTACCACCTCACGAAGACGGCGGACATACCATTATTGAACAGTTCTTGCGGATAAGCACAAACATCATTTCTTACTGGACTACTTAACTAAAGTTAAGACATGGAGTAATAAACTGTGTTTTAATGACCAGAAAACAATGAGTGCTTCTTCCTTCCTGTGTGTAAAAGTGAACATGCTGACAAAAGTGCAACTTTTTTTCTTGCACGCAATTTCATAAAATGCATGATTTCATAGTGAAAACGCTGTCTTTTGGCCAACAGTAACCACTCATTGTGTGAGTAAGAAATATGTGCATTCATCACTTTTTGAATGACAAAAATCAATCAAAAAGTATTAGACGGGGACTTATTTCTTTAGTTGAGTGTATGTTGCAACAATTGATCTTGCTGTGGACTTGTTGATGTTCAAATTGACCGCAAGCTCAATGCAGTCTTGCTCATTTCCCTCGAAGGCCTCAATTAACCTTTCTCGATCTACCTGGGACACTCTTGCTGCTATTTCTATAATTATTATGCGTATAAAACTGTAGCCGCGAAAGCTCGTCTTTTTTTAAGTACCGGTACATCGGCAAAGTGACGCCTACGCCAATAAGTGAACCCTATTTATGCCTTTAACATTCTAAAGGAAACAGAAGTTTAATTAACAGAGCATTTCTTTTTAGATTGCACAAATGACAGAAATGCCTGTCTAAAAATGAATTTGAATGACCAAACACACGCCTCGAAAAGCTCCTGCGAATTCGAGTGCTGTTTTGTTGAATTGTATTTTGTTAAATCGAATGACGGAACAATACTTTTGCCTTGTCATAAAACGAAATCGGATGAAAATTTTCTGCAGCATTCAATTTCGCGCGAAATAGAATGGCGTAGTGGTTAAATTGGCTGCTCATTTGCCGAAATTGACCGTGAAAACGTATAGTGTTAAGAAATTATATAATTAACCTTGCTAAACGTTTGTAAAAAGTGTCTAACCCGAAAAATGCATTTGCATGGAGTGAATAGCACCTTCCCGTGGTGATACATACCAGTGTTGCAGTCGAGTACATTTCCATGAGTACGAGTACCAGTACCTTTACACGAGTACGAGTACTTTAACATGAGTACGAGTACTTTAACATGAGTACGAGTACTTTAACATGAGTACGAGTACGTTTTTATGAGTACGAGTATGAGTACGAGTATGAGTACGAGTACTTTCTACCAGTAAACGCCGAAATGTTTTGTTAAAAACAGCAAAGAAAAGAAAGAAATTCCTTCAAATTACTTGAAAACAAAGAAACTAAAACACATGCTAACATGACGCTGACACTGACTTGCAATGCATGTTTCCCATTAAAAAAATTCAAACAAACTTTCATTTGACTACAGACTGGCAACAAAGTGTTGATATTGGTGTATATCTATTTTAGACATGGTTGGTCTAATAAATGTAAATTTGAGATGTGAATTCCTATACACTTCACCTCTTCCCCTTTTTGAACTTGTCATGAACAACTGGGAAGTGTATATATGTGAGCCTTGTAAATACCGGCAATCGTGGACTATGGAGAAAAGGGTTGGGGCGTAGACAAAGGGTCCACGTTTAACCGAGCGTCCACGATTGAAAATCGTGTACAAAACATAGGAGGCCTTCCGAAAAAGCTAAAGTACAAACAAAAGAGGGACAATGGGAGGTCCGCGATTGCCGGTATTTACACACTTGTGGGTGTGTGTGTGGGCCAGGCATTGAGAGCTGGTACATGTAAATTCTGCGGTTGTGATGGGTTGGTGGGGCTCAGTCGAAGTTTTATTTTGGAACCAGGCTGGAGATTGTTTTGATGTGTCCAAGTTTGATCATTAGACCGTGCATATAGGTGTGCCACCGTCTCTGTCATTCTATGCACCATGCTGGGTCCCGGCTCACCGGCCACCGCGCTGTCAATGGTGCATGCCGTGCCACCGTACACCTGGCCGGGTCCTCGCACACGATCATGTCACAGATTCTGCAACTGGGATCTGGGTGGAAAATACATACATGTACCATGCTTCTGTTAGCTACATATAGGTGCAACGCCTCGTACGGTCGAGTTGTCTCCATGTCTCCGAGTTGTCGCCCCGTTCAATTGTCTCAAATCGAGTTGGCAAACAGTCGAGTTGTCTGCCACAAGTTTACATATTGTATGTATGTACTATATTAGATTAGATTAGATTAAAAATGTATTTCCATTGGCACTTTTAAAAATATACTTAGTTTAGATAAAACAATAATTTACCCACAAGAGAGAACCTACAGGAAACATAAAATTTAGAACCCTATTTACGTACAGCTAATGTGTTAAATAAATAAATAGAATTGGGAACAAAGGATTGCCTGTATCGAGTAAGGTTTGTACGAGGAACACAAAGTCTGAAACCAGATCTATTAAAAACAAAACAATCAAAAAGTGGATGGGTTGGATCGGATAAAATAAAATGCACTTTAGATATTGCACGTTCCAAAAAGATTGTCATATGTGGACAAGGTGAGACCTACGGAGCGCTGGGCAATTTTACGGACGCGCTCAAATCTGTCCCCGTTTGTCTGTGAAAGTGAACCATACACACTGACTATGTTAAAAGTAACAATGCTCTGTATTATAGACTGATAAAATAAACGTAAAATCGTCTTATCGACATTGAACTGTTTAAGCTTACGAAGGAAAAACATCCGTTGCATGGCCTTGCCAAAAAGTACCTGTTTTTTTTTGTTCCAGTTAAGTTTGTCATCAATAACAGTACCAAGGTATTTGTACTCGTTAACCCTGTCTATTTCGTTGTCATTGATATAAACAGGTTCATGAAGTCTAGTGTTACGACGAAATCTACAATCATCTCCTTAGTTTTCTTAACATTAAGTCAAAAAATGCCGATCACACCAATCAACAAACTTTGCTACCTCCGATATATAACAGAGTGGGTCATCTTTTAAGTAGCCTGTAATAACTGTGTCATTCGCATATTTGATTATACTACAGTTTGGGCTGGAACAGAGACAGTCACTTGTATAAAAAGAAAACAACAGCGGTGAGATAACATCCTTGAGGGGCACCTGTGTTGATTATCCTGACCTTGGAATTAATTTACGTCTCAAATGTTTACCCACTGTGGCCTATTCAGTAAAAAATTATGAATCCACTGTACAATTTTTGGAGACACATTTATTTGCATAAGTTTTTTTTATTAGAATGTGAGGTTGAATTGTGTTGAAGGCACTAGAAAAATCTATAAACATAGACCTAGCATAAGATTTTGGTTTGTCCAGGTAACTGTACAGTTTATGAAGATAGACTAGTACCCCATCATCAACTCCCCTATTGCTCCGGTATGCAAATTGAAACTTATAAGAACCTGCATCCTTAAGAAAATTCAAAACAAGCTTTTCAAGACTTTTCATTATACTTGACGTCAGAGCTACTGGGCGGTAATCGTATGTAGGTATGTATGTATGAAACATGGCAGACCACTGGTCCAACCACAGGGAAGATAGGATTTGATCATTGGTAAGGTTTTATAACACTGCACATGAGTATATACGAGTAGTTTACAACGAGTACGAGTACCGTACTTTACGACGAGTACGAGTACATAACATTTTTTCTTGTGAGTACAAGTACATTTTTTATGAGTACGAGTACGAAAAAAAGTACTCGAGTACGAGTACTATAACACAGCTACATACTAAAATTAAGAGAACCAGTAACACGGAAACCCATCTGCACCAAGCTGAACAACTGATAACTCTCCGCAAAGAACGATTTAGCGAACCACTTGGGATTGTGCTCGGCTACGAAAAACTCGTTTAACCGCAGTCAATAATGTGTATGACGTCACATGTCTGGTCCTTTAGACCCTACAAGTAGCAGCCATTGAAAGTTCGCACGTTTTCCAACACTGATATGCTGTGGTAGGCATTCGAGGGACAAATAATGCCGAATTATGATAAAGATTTAGGTTTTGCAAGTAAAAACAAAATGGACATATGGGTCCATAAATGTATACCAAACAAGCAAAAACGATCTATGTTTGAATCTCAAAACTCTAGGATGGGATATCAGTGGAAATAATCAATCCCTGCATGCATTCGGAATTAGTCACAGATCCATTCGATTCGCCATTCAAACCAAAATTCTTGCACCTGAACTTATTTGTTAAACAGTATGCTCATCATACAATTCCCATCTATTCTGCTCGTGGTGGGTTATCTTAAACGCTCGTTTTGAGTTATTATAAACCAGGCCTGTGCGCAGGATTTTTTTCGGGGAAGGGATATCCAAATTTTCCGGGCCAAATGTTAAAATTTTCGTTTAAAAAAATGCACCTCGAAATTGTTTGGTCACGCACAATATCTTGAAAAGCGGGTGGGGTCCATTTCTTCAATGGCGACGCTTTCAATAGCCTTTACAAATACTTCCGAACAGTGTGCATATGAACCCACAAGGTGATTGGGCCTTCACCGATTCTTTAAAAACAAATGTAAAAGTTCACCTGGAAAATGGACATTATACCTTGAAGGGTCATGCATGGGTTAAAACGGGTTTTTTCCTTTACTGACGGATACCCAGGGTTTAATCAAACAATTAATAAACCACATGCCTTAATACGAATTGTCCCCAGTCAAACCACCGAGCGTAGACTAATTAGAGTTTGCTATGCATGGTTGAGGGAGAAAAATACGCATTTCTTTCGCAATAAAATACAAAAAGTATGATGTATTGCAAGCCGTGGAATTTCAAAACTTAACCTTGACCGAACTCTTTCAAACCTTTCGTTTATTTGCTCACAGTCGACTCAACAAAAAAGTTCGCATGAGCGGTATCTGAACCGTATGTCACAGGTTGTCCCAACGTTTAATGGGTTCCTGCTAGGTTCGTAGTTTTGTTAAAGGAACTTTGCTCAGAAATAAATCCACACGGACAGCAAGTTATTACGTTGATCCTCTTTCTCGGGATAAAATGTTGTAATTCAATATTCATCACCCCAAGGTCATCACAACAAATATACAGTGCATACAACAATAGAATTGAGGATAAGAAATAAATCAAATGGTGCAGTTCAGTTCAGAAGCCAAATCAGTGAGTAATCCCAATTGAATGAATGTCTTGAATCGCTAAACAATAATTAAAATTTGACTACATCCATGAGCAATAAACTCAATCCGAAAAATGTAAAATAAAGAAGTACCTTGAATCGAATAGGCACAGGAATTACTAAATAAACAAGGGTTCATCCAGTTAGGATTAGCACTGATATGGTACACGATAATTCAATTAGAAACAAAATGGCAAATACATCATATTATAAATACAGGTTATGGATCTTAGCTGGGTTTTCTGGCGCTTGCATCAGAACTTGGGTGTGGCTTGATGGACTTGACTGAGGCTTGACACGGGGGTGGCTCCGAGTCCGAAGATCAGGGTTCAGGCACACAAACCGAGTTCCGATGATATCACGAACAGGGGAATGGGACAGGTGTGTGGGGAGGCGAACCGGGTCGGCTCCCCAAAGCATGACCTATATGGAAAGTACTCTCTGTATCAGCAGAGCACAATGGTGAGGGTGAGAATGGCTATCATTAGAAACGACTTTAGGGAAAGTACAACGTTCCTAATAGTGTAAACGGGCACTCAATCTGAACAGCCTTCTCACCAGAGGTCTTAATCGCTTCCTGAATTATCGAGGATCAACATATTTGTATACAGAACTAAAAATCTAAAAGCAATATCTCTAACTAAAATATGAAACGCTTAAAAGAATGCTTACAAAAAAAGGAAAGAGGTCAAACTGCATATCTTTTTTTGGGATGTTCGCCCAGAACACATTTCCAGTGGAATGACACTTTCAGTATAACTATACATTGATCAAAAGTTCACCCAGAACATGATAACCACGGTCAGTACTCCGCACAGTGGTAAATACCATAAAATGCTAATCAAAACATCAGGGAATAATTGACTTGGCCAAAACCCAATTGTGTTGGCCTATAGCGCATTGCGGTAACCTTACTCAAGGTCATCCTGGGGCAAGTTCCATGTGGTTGGTACACACTCGCTGTACACAATTAATAGTCAGCAGGATGTCACGGGACATAACAGAAAAGGAAGGTAATGTGTAGGCCTATACACACACAATTTGGAAGACAATCAAAATATTGGAAATCTCGTGAACAAGACCAGTTAATTTACGGAAAAACGTGCATGTATGAATTATTGGTCATGTCATACGAATGATCGAAGTTTTAGGCCACGAGGTATCATATAAAAAAGTATGCAACAAGAATATTCAAAGTAATCGGGAATCAACCAAGAGGAAAATATAATTGTACACGGACTGAGAGTATAGTGACCGATTTAAGTGAATACTGCAGTCATAAAAGAATGGTAATCGGCAATCACAAATGGATCTTCCAATACTATCGGGAAATCAATGAAATACAAAACCGAACATGATAATTTCGGTCAATAAATAACAGCAAAAGTGACATCGATCAAGAGTCGACCAAATATCAGCAATATAATACAAGTAAATACAGGGTACAAGGCAAAAAAGGTTAATAGCTGAAGGCAAACGAATGCTGACTCAATATACTCATATTGGGGTTGTTCCACCCATCTTGAGATTGTCTCAAACCGAGTCAACATAATTCAAAATACAAAGTGTCCTGCACATAAGTCAAATGGTAATAGGAAATACAAACTTCTTTTATACAATGAAAATAGGCTTACCTGTATCAGCAGAGCACAATGGTGAGGGTGAGAATGGCTATCATTAGAAACGACTTTAGGGAAAGTACAACGTTCCTAATAGTGTAAACGGGCACTCAATCTGAACAGCCTTCTCACCAGAGGTCTTAATCGCTTCTGAGGGGAATCCGGCGATCGGGGGGAACATTATTCCTTGACCACGCGCTCTGCCCATTTCGGTGGAACAATCTCATTGGTCAAAATTATGAAACCAGGCAGATATTCCACCTTGGGATGGAGAGTGGCCAATCAGAAAGTTACTGACTACACGTGTTAGACATGGTCATAAAATGGCAGACAGCCATAACAGTTTTAGCCAGTGGCATAAAATGTAGCCATGTTGGCTGGGTTCTCTGGCCACATCCCCATCTGGTCAATTACTTATCTGTGTTGAGACAAAGGGGTCGTCTTAGCCACATATGGACTTGGTCAACTTAGGGGTAAAATCTGCTACTGGGTGCTAATTAAATTTACTGGAACATAGAGGTGGACCATGCTTCGAAATCGTGGGAACTTTTCCTGTCGGACCAAGTGTTAAAATGGCAGTAAGGGGGAATTTTAACAGGGGCTGACACGTAAATATGTACAATCACGTAAACTACGTCACAAAAAGCAAGGGGCTTTACAAGAAATCTAATCAAACTTATTCATTATTCTGTTGAGGTGACGTGCGTGTCTATTGCACGACTAAAATACTACGTGGGCCCCACCTTTTGATCCGATTTAGGTGTTTAAGTTTAAAATCTACTGAGCCTAGAGTATTGTTTATTATTCTTAAGATTAATGTCTTATGGTTGTCTAGAATTAATGTATAGGGTATTCATGTCAAATCCTGTCGTGGTTTGACGTGGTGACTGTTTTTAACAGCATTGCTGTCTTGGATTTTTACATTACGTACTCACATTACCCCATTTTGTGATCAATTATCTCTCCCGATGTTCAACAACGGGTTTGTTAACATTTTCAAAGTTCATTCGCTCTGTGCTAAACATTGTTTTACAAAATTGATAACCGGCACCATACCTATTTTGCATATTTTATAGCTGTGTAAATATTTGAGCAGTGTGGATCAAATTTCAATATGGGATATATCATTTTGATGTTAAATGCATTCGTTGCTGCACTTTAGTAACTTATGAAGTACGTCCAAGACTTTGGTCCCCTTAAAGGGACACATTGCCTTCAAATGTCATGACATTTTGCTGTTTGGAAATGTTCCTTATCTTTTATAAGAGTTGTTCATGCAAAAAAACACGTATAGGCCTAATGTGTTGTAATTAGTGAGTACTGTGATTACAAAACAAAAAAATTGGGCGCTGACCCCTACATTTGACCTGCGAAACAGACTTATTTCCAGTAGTAAATACCACCGTCTAAATAATGCGCAAAATACTCTGCAAGAGTCTTTAGGCTGGCGCCGCAGCCAATGGCCTTGTAAACCTATCATATGATCGCCAGGTACAATCCTCTACCTCGCGACATATTATCGCCAGTGCTGCGCGCCGTCGCGTCGCGTGCCACAGTACATCAAAATGGATCAACAGAACGTACTTCAACCAGATGCGCCTGGAAATACGACTGGTGAACACGGTCCGCCATTTTGTGGAGTCAAAAATTTGGTTCTACAACTTGAATGGCGGACCGTTATTTGTCACGAAATTAAACAAAAACCATGCAATTTGAGGGAATAGTTATGTGAATCTTTATATTCTACTTTGAAAAAAGCTTCCCAACCATATCCATTTCAGTTTTATAGCCCAAATCGCAAAATCCAAAGCAATGTGTCCCTTTAATTGTTTAATAAAAGGTATAGGTCACTGTATCACACATTGTTTTATGGTTTCGGAGTTTGTATGTTCAATTTGAAAGATACCGTACATCTGACGTACTACATTTAGGTCCAGTGATGTATACAGTAGCATGAGCCCTAAATAAAGACCCAGCCGTGTACATAAATGCAGCCCGAGCCCTAAATGTGGCACCAACCCCGTTCCCAAATGTAGCCCGAACCCTACATGTAGCCAGGTGCGGCGGAACACTTTGAAAGTGTGGGGGTGGGTGGTGGGGGGGGGGTGGTGGGGGGGGGGGAGGGGTGGTGGGGGGGGGGGGGAGGGGTGGTGGGGGGGGTGGTGGGGGGGGTGGTGGGGGGGGGGGTGGGTGGTGGGGTGGGTGGTGGGGGGGGTGGTGGGGGGGTGGTGGTGGGGGGGTGGTGGTGGTGGGGGGTGGTGGGGGGGGGGGGGGGGGGGTGGGGGGGAAAAAGCAGCGCTGGTGCCGGCCGGCCGCTGCTGCCCTTTTCTATGTTTTTCTTGTGCGGAACTGCCAAAGGTGGTTTTTTTCGGGGGCGGGGGGGGGGGGGGGGGGGTTGGTTCCTCTGGCCCCCTGTCCCATCGCCTATGCATGTAGCCCTAACCTTGTATCTAATAGAGTGCCGAAGTGATGACGTCAATGCAATGTTTGGAGCCAGAATACTTATGTTATTGTGTCAATGTGTTTGCATGACAAAGGAACAGTCGAAATCTCCATTTGTTTGGAGCCAACTGTCATGCCAACTGACGTCAGACTTCGGTACTCTATTGTAGTACTGTTCTCTGTGAAAAAAAAATGATAGATCAGGTTGAAACCATCTGCCATCTTTCCATTCCACGCGACGCGCGAACGTACGTACGTAAAACCAGTTGGCCTACACGGCGGAAGCAGGCGCTAGACTAGGCAGCAATGATTTAGGCTATCTAGTGCCGCAACTACGGGGGGAGGGAGGGGCAAAGGAGAAGGTTCCCCCATTTGAAATCTTGAAATAAACAAATTATACAAGCCACAGTTCATTTACTTTCGGTTCCACCTTGAAAAAAATGTGTGTTCCCACTTCCCAGGTTTCCTGCAGAATGTTACCCCAGTTATGCCACTGGATTTATGGATGTTCCACGAGTCGGACTATGGGTGGCTGCTTGCGACAGTTCGTACACAAGCGCACAACGGTCAATGATATGGTGGCTATGAAGGAAAAACACGAATCGCGACAAAATTGCACGACTTTTAATTGCCCCAAATCGTGAATATTGACGTCACTATTCGCGTCAAAAACATCACGTCTCGCCCTCTGGTCGCAAATACTGACGTCAATATTTGCGTCAACAAATCCACGTCCCGCTTTCCGGTGTCATATGAATATTATTATTATTATTATTATTATTATCCGACTCCTCTTCCCTATTAGGGCCTATTGCTTAAACATTCTCATGTGACCGGCCACTCTCCCAATTATCGTTATTATCGATCATTTCGCATATGCAATTCTACCGTATTTCATAGTGACAATATTCACGCTACACCGGTCACAATATATTTGACGCCCTTTTTTCTTTTTTTACCAAGATAGGTGCGGTTGTCAAGTCGACGTGCGCGAGCGAATTCAGTTGCAAATTTAAAAAACCTAGAACGCATGCAGCCAAGGGAGCTGCATAAAATCAATAGATTCTGGAAACACTTCTGTTAATCTACAAAACTCACGTTTTTTAGGTTACACTTTTCCAACAGAGACCATGTTATTGTTAGCACATTACCTTTCCATTGTTCATAACAAAACGGTTTAAAATGAGGTATTATTTTATTAATTGGTTTAAAAAAATATTCGATTTCCTGGAAAGGTAGTACCTTTCACTAAAAAGAAATATACCTCACATTTTTTTTATTTTTCCCAATTTTCTTTGAATACCCCTGAACACACTTAATTTTGGAAAAGGCTAATTCAACCCACTAATTAGTACCCAAATGGTCGATTAAACTGACGTCATTTTCCAGTGTTGTAGTCAAGACCATCACAAGACCACACGAGACCCTGCAAGACCAGCAGTCTTAATCCAAGTCTTAAGCTATTCAAATAAACTAACAAAAGCATTCCTTTGTCATGGTTTATGCCCGTTACTTGTGCCTGTTACAAGCTGGTCTTGTTAATGGTCTTGTGCATGGTCTCGAAATGGTCTCGACTACAACACAGTCATTTTCCATACAATTTGTTGTAATTTACCCACACTTGAGTATTATTCTGACAAAAGGTGTACCGCACATACTCCAAATAATTTCGATTTTTACTCAATTATTTAAAAGAACATACACTAAATTTTTGATAAAGCTAATTGTGCCCACTAATTAGTACCCAAATGATTCTGATCAAGGATATCCATCTCAGTAATGATTACTTTTAAACATCGTCTGGGTTTCGTGGTATTGCAAAAACATGTGACTTAAACGCAGGAAACGAGGAGGCCATTCAACCTCATGGTTGACTGCAATTGCAATTGACGTTCATGAAGTGTCCTTCACATAATGTGCAGGTGTCTTGGGCGGCGATCCCTGGGGGACGCGTACAGGGGGGGGGGGGGGGGACGCCCCCAATATTTTTGGGGGAGAGGACGGCTATGGCAGTGCTTTTACATGCACCGGAATACATGTACACAAATATCGGCACACATTTTCAGGATACACAAAAGACAGTACAAAATGCTCAACAATTATGGCTGGTTGTGTGTTTTTTCTCCGTCCCCAACCTCGACGAGAAATAGCCGCCGCTGCATCTTGTGTCAGTCAGAGAAATAGCCCCATTTACTGAAATCTTACCACATGACACACACATTTTAAAAGATAACAAATGCCCATTATTATGGTGCCCTAGCCATTAAATGCATCTCAACTCAAACGTTCAATATTAGTTTGATTGACAGTCTACGCCCACAACTCCCCTATGTATTCTGGTGCGCACCAGTAACACCCGTCTGCATTTTATATGGAAAATGACGTCCCTTTAGTCGTCCATTCGAGTACTAATTAGTGGGTCGCCTTTTCCCAAAATAAAGTGTACCCAGTGGTATAATCTTTCAGATTTTCCAAGAAAATTGGAAAAAGATTGAAAAAATGGGAGGTACATTTTCATTTTAGTGAAAGGTACTGCCTTTTTAAGGAATCAAATATTTTCTGCAAGCATTTTAATAAAATCTCATTTTAAACAGTTATCGTATGAACAATTATGGTAAAACAATTTGTTCTTGTACCAAAGTGTGCTACATGGTCTGCTTTGTAGAAGATTTACAGAAAAGTGCTTCCAGAATCTGCTGATTTTATGCAACTCCCTTTGTTGCATGCGTTCTAATTTTTGAATTCGCTACGGAGTTCGCATGCGCACATCGACTTGACAACCAGCACCTAGCTTGCTGGGGGGGAAAATGGCGTCAAAAAAATGTGTGACAGGAGAGCGGGACGTGGATTTTTGGAAGTGAATATCGACGTCAATATTTGCGACCAGAGAGCAGGACGTGAATTTTTTTGTCGTGAATATTGACGTCATTATTCACGATTTGCGATGTCCCTTCAGGGCCACCATACAAAGAGCTATCCCGATTTTAATACCTGGAGATCAGTGAAATGTAGCCCAGCCCTAAAAATGTGCATGATGCATGACTAAATAGGTGAATAGAAGAGAGAAAGACCTGTTGAATCCGTCTGCAGTCTCCCTTCTGGCATAAAAACCGCTTCCCATAGCGTTCACAAAAGAGTTTTCCAACAAACGAGTCTTTGCGTTTCTTTGCATTCAGTGCCCACAATCAGAATGGTGCATTAATAGAGCTGCTAACGTTCAGTCATGCAACTCAGATGTTACCAGTGGAGTGTAAGGCCAGCGGGGGCTGGAACAACTAGCTCCCGGGCGATTTATTGTTATTTTATTTTACTTGTATTTTTTTTTTACTGACGGTGCCACCGCTTCAGAATTGCATAGTGTTTGACGTCCCGTACCTGGGTGAACTTAAGTCACCTTTCAAAAAAGAAATCATGCGCGACGTTTTAAGATCTTCAATTTTACCAGCAGAGAACCATGCAGTCACAGGCAATACACGAAACATGATTTGAGATTTCAGGCTTTGAATTAGCTATGGAGAATGCAGCGAGTAATTTCTATTCAACTTCACCACGTCTATACCCTTTCGTACAGACTGGTATTTTATATAGGCCTAAAAGGAGTAAAGGGAACAAACAGCGGCTTGGTAAACATGGTAAACATGGTCTTTGTAAACATGGACTTGAAAACCCTCCGTTTTCTAGACGTACGGATAAAGAATTTGACACGAGAACACAAGTCCAATTTCGCAGATAAGCAAATATGTTCCTGATAATGGAAGCACCATATATTTCGTAACATTAATAGAGCAGACAGGGAGCATCAATTTGCCCAAAGTGGTAATCCAAGGAAAGAGAATGTCATGCACGCCCTTTCCGTGAAGTGCAAAGTTCTTCATTGTCAGAAGATGTAACTTGTCTATGGGGGCGATACTTAGCAGGAGGTCGTGGGTTCCAGTCCCGCCCAAACAAGCCTGTGAATTTTTCAAATACTTAACACTATCCTCACGAGGCAAAAATCTCCTTAATTTTGAACTCTCTCCTTGAAATTGGTCTCGGGTGTTAACATTTGTATCTTTTACGCCCAGCAAAAGCATATACCGTACCTTCCCCTACAATGACAATGACTTTTGGAAATTCAAAGTTTGAAAACATCACCACTCCACCATATATATTTTACTCCAACAAATGACAAAATACATGCATTGTACATGTATAGCTCTCGACAACATCCTTGTGTCTTCCAACCTCTTTCATTTTCGGGGTTGAGCCTTCAGCTGGTGTTACTCTTTAGTAGGAAGTGATCCAGGTAACCAATGGCCTATAGCTATTAGCCAACGCACATCACTGTTTACAATCCTTTTTTATGGCCCCGACTATACTTTAAAGTGGAGATACGTGCAGACTTTACATGCAATACAGACAATTGAAGATGGACCGATTGCGTTGGCGCTGGCGCGCGTCAGTTACGTAACAAGTTTCGCATTCGTGGCTGCACAACTTATGTTGGACTTTGTGCGCGCAGGCAGATAAAGGTTGTTTCATACTCGCTGTGTATTTTCACTGCGGAGGCAGCTCGCTGTTCCATTTTCAGCGGTCTTCGGTGCGCTAAAGAACACGCAGTGCGTAAACAAAGTTCGTATGTGTAGTCGGACAAATTGAAATTATTTAACAGAAATTGAAGATGGCAAACATAGGGGGGGGGGTTCTCAAACCTTGGCTTCGTCTCCAGTTATTCCCTAGTCCCATTGCCAATCTGAAGCCTTGAAACAAATATATTAACAGACTGACTCCGGATTAAAACATCAGACTTTGATACAGGCCTACATGTAGCAAAAACAGTATCCAAGATCTTGCCAAATCTGTGGGGACATAAAATTACGCGAAGCCGAAGCCCGAGCCCAAGCCATGGTTTGAGAAATGCCAATAATCAGAGAAGAGGACTGAAGAATGTGTGCGCCATTTTCCAAATCTTTATAATACAAGTCTAAGTGAATATCGAGATGTTGAGAGGGTCATTACTTCATGGAAGGAACTCGAAAAGATGTGTGGGAAAAGATTGGAAAGATTGCAAGGATAGATGGAGAAAACTCCGCGACGCCTCTGAAGACAAAAAGCAGGGGCGGGGTGAAGAAGCAAACACAATGCCATTACTTCGAAGTTATGTCATTTCTTGGAGATCACATAAAGCACAGAGAAACGGAAACGAACATTGACACAAGAAGGCAGGCTCCCCGCGCGATCCCCAGTCCTGTCCTGAATATTGTAAAAACAAAATGTTTAACCACAATTAAAATGAAGCTTTCATCAGTGGGAAAGGTCACTGTGGGCGGGGAGGGATACCATGACCATTTTCCTGTAGGCCCCTACTGTTTTGTAGAGGGTGCTGCCTTTTTAAGGAATCAAATATTTTCTGCAAGCATTTTAATAAAATCTCATTTTAAACAGTTATCGTATGAACAATTATGGTAAAACAATTTGTTCTTGTACCAAAGTGTGCTACATGGTCTGCTTTGTAGAAGATTTACAGAAAAGTGCTTCCAGAATCTGCTGATTTTATGCAACTCCCTTTGTTGCATGCGTTCTAATTTTTGAATTCGCTACGGAGTTCGCATGCGCACATCGACTTGACAACCAGCACCTAGCTTGCTGGGGGGAAAAATGGCGTCAAAAAAATGTGTGACAGGAGAGCGGGACGTGGATTTTTGGAAGTGAATATCGACGTCAATATTTGCGACCAGAGAGCAGGACGTGAATTTTTTTGTCGTGAATATTGACGTCATTATTCACGATTTGCGATGTCCCTTCAGGGCCACCATACAAAGAGCTATCCCGATTTTAATACCTGGAGATCAGTGAAATGTAGCCCAGCCCTAAAAATGTGCATGATGCATGACTAAATAGGTGAATAGAAGAGAGAAAGACCTGTTGAATCCGTCTGCAGTCTCCCTTCTGGCATAAAAACCGCTTCCCATAGCGTTCACAAAAGAGTTTTCCAACAAACGAGTCTTTGCGTTTCTTTGCATTCAGTGCCCACAATCAGAATGGTGCATTAATAGAGCTGCTAACGTTCAGTCATGCAACTCAGATGTTACCAGTGGAGTGTAAGGCCAGCGGGGGCTGGAACAACTAGCTCCCGGGCGATTTATTGTTATTTTATTTTACTTGTATTTTTTTTTTACTGACGGTGCCACCGCTTCAGAATTGCATAGTGTTTGACGTCCCGTACCTGGGTGAACTTAAGTCACCTTTCAAAAAAGAAATCATGCGCGACGTTTTAAGATCTTCAATTTTACCAGCAGAGAACCATGCAGTCACAGGCAATACACGAAACATGATTTGAGATTTCAGGCTTTGAATTAGCTATGGAGAATGCAGCGAGTAATTTCTATTCAACTTCACCACGTCTATACCCTTTCGTACAGACTGGTATTTTATATAGGCCTAAAAGGAGTAAAGGGAACAAACAGCGGCTTGGTAAACATGGTAAACATGGTCTTTGTAAACATGGACTTGAAAACCCTCCGTTTTCTAGACGTACGGATAAAGAATTTGACACGAGAACACAAGTCCAATTTCGCAGATAAGCAAATATGTTCCTGATAATGGAAGCACCATATATTTCGTAACATTAATAGAGCAGACAGGGAGCATCAATTTGCCCAAAGTGGTAATCCAAGGAAAGAGAATGTCATGCACGCCCTTTCCGTGAAGTGCAAAGTTCTTCATTGTCAGAAGATGTAACTTGTCTATGGGGGCGATACTTAGCAGGAGGTCGTGGGTTCCAGTCCCGCCCAAACAAGCCTGTGAATTTTTCAAATACTTAACACTATCCTCACGAGGCAAAAATCTCCTTAATTTTGAACTCTCTCCTTGAAATTGGTCTCGGGTGTTAACATTTGTATCTTTTACGCCCAGCAAAAGCATATACCGTACCTTCCCCTACAATGACAATGACTTTTGGAAATTCAAAGTTTGAAAACATCACCACTCCACCATATATATTTTACTCCAACAAATGACAAAATACATGCATTGTACATGTATAGCTCTCGACAACATCCTTGTGTCTTCCAACCTCTTTCATTTTCGGGGTTGAGCCTTCAGCTGGTGTTACTCTTTAGTAGGAAGTGATCCAGGTAACCAATGGCCTATAGCTATTAGCCAACGCACATCACTGTTTACAATCCTTTTCTATGGCCCCGACTATACTTTAAAGTGGAGATACGTGCAGACTTTACATGCAATACAGACAATTGAAGATGGACCGATTGCGTTGGCGCTGGCGCGCGTCAGTTACGTAACAAGTTTCGCATTCGTGGTTGCACAACTTATGTTGGACTTTGTGCGCGCAGGCAGATAAAGGTTGTTTCATACTCGCTGTGTATTTTCACTGCGGAGGCAGCTCGCTGTTCCATTTTCAGCGGTCTTCGGTGCGCTAAAGAACACGCAGTGCGTAAACAAAGTTCGTATGTGTAGTCGGACAAATTGAAATTATTTAACAGAAATTGAAGATGGCAAACATAGGGGGGGGGGGGGGGGTTCTCAAACCTTGGCTTCGTCTCCAGTTATTCCCTAGTCCCATTGCCAATCTGAAGCCTTGAAACAAATATATTAACAGACTGACTCCGGATTAAAACATCAGACTTTGATACAGGCCTACATGTAGCAAAAACAGTATCCAAGATCTTGCCAAATCTGTGGGGACATAAAATTACGCGAAGCCGAAGCCCGAGCCCAAGCCATGGTTTGAGAAATGCCAATAATCAGAGAAGAGGACTGAAGAATGTGTGCGCCATTTTCCAAATCTTTATAATACAAGTCTAAGTGAATATCGAGATGTTGAGAGGGTCATTACTTCATGGAAGGAACTCGAAAAGATGTGTGGGAAAAGATTGGAAAGATTGCAAGGATAGATGGAGAAAACTCTGCGACGCCTCTGAAGACAAAAAGCAGGGGCGGGGTGAAGAAGCAAACACAATGCCAATACTTCGAAGTTATGTCATTTCTTGGAGATCACATAAAGCACAGAGAAACGGAAACGAACATTGACACAAGAAGGCAGGCTCCCCGCGCGATCCCCAGTCCTGTCCTGAATATTGTAAAAACAAAATGTTTAACCACAATTAAAATGAAGCTTTCATCAGTGGGAAAGGTCACTGTGGGCGGGGAGGGATACCATGACCATTTTCCTGTAGGCCCCTACTGTTTTGTAGAGGGTGCATGATAACAAATAAACGGCAGAATTATGAAAATATAGTTCTCACCAGGTTGTATTCCCGCTTTTAAATACTCTTCAAAATGTACTTCTGGTAAATAAATTATAACAATTAGGCCTATAGTGAATCGCTAACGAAATGATAACTCACACAGGTAAAAAACTATTTTGCAGAACTGCAAAAGATCCATGTTTTCCATTCTTCACTCCTCGGAATTATTGACGAATATGTAACATGAAATAGAACATATAACCGATTCAAGTTATAATTAAAACATTTAGAGAAAGTTACAATCGTAACACTCCTGCAAATCAAAAGCAATCGTACAAATTCTTGTTTCTAACTAAATATAATCAACCGTGTATGAAACGGGTTTTTTTGTGGGGAGGGGACAGGAAATTGTTTGTCTCCCTTGTTTTACTGAACAATTTTCGGTGATGTTGCTTAGCCCGTGATATGTTTTTTCAAGGAAGCGTTACCGATATGACAAATTTTAAATGTTCATGCCAGTCAACAAAATCATGTTTACATTACGTATTCATTATTTACAGTACTGGGATGACAGAGGAGACCGAAGAAGAAAGCCACGATGAAGATTCGGGGAGTACTTCAACCAGCCTGACCACGTCAACACCTGCCAAAGAGCCTTCAATCAGCCCGTCTTCTTCCCCAGATGAAAAAAATACCAAAGTCAAAAGAATCCTCTGAGAGTATGGAAGCAGTAGAAATTGCCATCCTTTAGAGCATGGCACACATATTAAGATCAAGATCTGATGTGAGTGAGGAAGAAGATGGGCTTGTTGGCAAGATGATAGCGGCCACGCTGAGAAAGTTCTCTCCGAGAAATGAAGCTGTGTGCAAATTAAAATTACAGCAAGTACTTTTCCAGCAAGAAGAAGTTAACTTCAATGCATCACTTCCAGCTATGAACTAGTATGTTAACCAACAAAGAATAGGTTTAGAAAATGCGGTCTCGAAATGTACCCATGTATTTTTGGTTCTAAAGTGGAACTGTTAAATAGTTCAGATTAACTGTTTTGTTTTTCAAAGAATCCCTCCAACAGCCACACACATGTGCTATCAAAAAGCAAACTGCACCCTTTATAGCAAGAATATTTAAGTATATGTTTTAGCAAATCCAGCAAGGTTTGGGGGCGACGTTTTTCCTTTTTTGAAAAACTGAATACGCTACCACTTCACAGCCGGTACTCCTCACCTCAAATTTACCCCCCCCCCCCCAAACAAATTCCGGGCGAAAAAAAAACCACGTCACATTAGTTCCTTTTGTTTTTATTTTGCGATTTCCCACTCTCCCGATCCCAATCCATAAACCTGGATACGTCGCTGTTTAGGTAGCAAAATATAATTATATTTCCAAACGTTAACACTTACAATATTCATGTATCAGTGTTGTACACGGTAGTCGATTACATTTCCATGAATAAGAGTACGAGTACGAGTACGAGTACGAGTACGAGTACGAGTACGAGTACGAGTACGAGTACGAGTACGAGTACTTTGTTTCGTACTAGTACGAGCACATTTTCACGAGTACGAGTACTTTACGATGAGAACGAGTACGAGTACGAATCTTTTTTCATGCGAGTTCGAGTACGAATCCGAGCACATTTTCATAAGTACGAGTACGAAAACAATTTCTCGAGAAGTTATACGGGTACGAGTACTACAACACTAATGTATATTTATTGTATTTCTTGTGGAATAGGTACATAAGGAGGTAATTAAAAGATTTGCAAATAGACAAGTTCGATAAAGTATCTTGGTACCAAAGTGAGCAAAGAATTAGACACATCTGCATGTTTGCTTCAAAACACGAGGACAACGTACAAACCATCTGAAAATATTGAAAATGTTATGTGAATTTTTCATTCCTAAAATGGTAATGTTTTTGAGAAAGCAACGACAAGGGCTGCCGATTTCTATGCCACGAATGTGTTATCTAACAACGGCAACTTTTGCTTAATTGACACCTAGTTTTTAGACGATATTTTGGATATTTGTTTTATTCCGATTCAATGAATTTAATAAGATTTTCAATGTGAATAAAACTGGCAGTCGCAGGTTCGAATCCCGCTCCTGCCAGTTTTCTTTGTTCACTAGTAGTAGTAGTAGTAGTAGTAGTAGTAGTAGTAGTAGTAGTAGTAGTAGTAGTAGTAGTAGTAGTAGTAGTAGTAGTAGTAGTAGTAGTAGTAGTAGTAGTAGTAGTAGTAGTAGTAGTAGTAGTAGTAGTAGTAGTAGTAGTAGTAGTAGTAGTAGTAGTAGTAGTAGTAGTAGTAGTAGTAGTAGTAGTATAGCATGCTGTGGAAATATTGTTGGGACTCCATTCAGAAATACAATTCATGACTATTTCAGTCCGTGTCTGAACATGTCCGTCAATGCTACGTGGGTAAGATGTACCATGAAATACTCATAATAATACTAAAGAGTCAGTTCAGAATAGCAGCAACTGGTTCAAAGTAATAATGAAATGTTTCTAGGACATAATATAACGGCTGCGTTTTTGTGTCTGGGTTGCATTTTCACTCCGGAAAAACAAGTGTTTTTTTGCAGTAAAAATAGAAGTAGTGGGTTTTTGTTTGTGTCTGAACATAATAATTTCACACTCTGAAACAAGTTATAATTTTGTCTCTGAAAGCTTTGCAAAAATGTTACTCAGATTTCCGGTTCCTGTGATTGTGCAAATTTCGACTTCTGTGTCTGTCCCCGTTACGTAAATAATACCACCTCAGGGAGTACCGGTACCACGCTACCGGTTTTGTATGGTTTAACTACAGCAAGCAGTTATCTTGACTTTATGATGAATAAGTTGAATATCAGCACTATTCACCTCGGTTTAAACTTTGAGCTGTACATGTAAACCTTTAGGCCCTATACTGTGGAAACGGCCATAACTGCTTGTAGCCTATATGGGTCATTCGATGAAGTTGGGACACAAAGTGTGACATTTTGCTGCATTTCCAGTTAATACATGCCATCTACTGACTAAATTGCAGAGCCCTTATGAAAAGCAGTTTTTTAACTGATAATGCCACCCTGATTAAATAAGACAGCAAATAAATAAATAAATAAATAAATAGATTTGAATATTTATTCCCGATATTTGTTTTGGATGTTAGACAAGTTTTGTACCATTCGAACATTATGCGCCTATCAATTGCTTCCCACACCCCCCGCGCTGCCCCAGGTCTTATGTGGGGTTTGGTCACGCTTTTCAAGCCCCAGGGTGGGGATTTTGGTCACTCATTTTGCTATTGTTTCCCCATTATCAGAAGTTAAAAACCAAGATGTGGGGGTGCCCCACCCATGTATGTCGGGGATTGTCACAAATTTTGTCCCGGGGAGGGGACATTTTTCACTTCAAAAGTGACAACCCGCACATCTTGGGTGGGGCAGCTTGGGGGGGAGGGGTGGGGGAAGCAATTTATATTCGCATTAGCTCCGTGGGCGGCATTTTCCGGAATCAGGTTTGTGTCGTGGTACTTTCCTCGCCTTCCACCATTTTGTTGCGTACTGGAAAGTCTTCCGTTTCTAAACCTTTTTCATTCGTGTAATGTTACTTATTTTTCCATCCATAAATAATTCCGTGTTAGTGTATAGCCCGCAGCGTGTCATAGAACAACAACAACCGTAGCAAAGTTTGAAGAAAATCATACGTTTTACTAGGTTAAACGTTCGATCCGATTCGAGCCAGTACTAACGTTAGTACTACTCCAGAAAATCTTGACACAATAAATATCTTGTAAAAACTAACAGACATCTTTGCAGAAGTTAAATTTGTGTAAAAAGAAGTTTGTTTTTTTACGCGAAAACTATGATTACTTAGGGAAGTGATATGCGCAATGCACGTCGCATGTGCGGCATGTACGATTCGCTTGAGTCTGTCGGGAGATACGCCTCAGAGAAATATTTTTGTCGATATTCTTGTCATAGAGTACACTTCTTCATCCATGTATAAATGTAATTTATTATTATTATATATTATTATATTGAAACTTCGAACACCAAAACATCACACATGTAAATATGTATGTGTACGTATGCAATTTTACCCGTCCCACCATGCAACGCTGCCACAGAGCGCGCGCTCAGCAAGCGCATGCGTAATACCGAACTCAGTGGATCAAGCATAAGTGGGAACGCCACTTGCGGTTTCGTTGCGGTTAGACAACAATCACACCAAAATGCCGGATCTTGATCCACCTTTTTGCAATTCAAGTGGGAATGCGGTCTGTGACTCCGGTTAGAATCCCTGCTGGGGCCAACATGTGGATTGGGTTTTCAGTCCCTACCCGATTCCGTGGGTTTTCTCCAGATTCTCTGGGGTTTTCCTCCCATGTCCAAAACTAACTTCCTTCCTCATCTTCTATCATGGGACCCCACTGGAAATAAGTCGAAAGACTTTCGTGGGCTATCCCGGCTGAATGCCAAATAAATAAATATCAATCATGAGTAAAACCACAAACTCATCGGCAAGAAGACCTTCCGTGAGCAGGTGGATTATACGTCAAGCTCTTGAGCCGGCGACCCGGGTTCAAATCCCATCTAGATCCTCGAGGACACACTCCAAGACATTACAGAAACAACAGACAGGACTGGTGGAGAAAGGATAGGGAGCGTTGGAGGAGGTAGAGAATGTGAATTCCATGTCTCTTCCCAAACCCACCCTGCGATCTATATAGGCACACCTACAAGTGTTCATTAAACCCCTTTAGATAAATGTTGGTGCAGCAGAAACTTGCCTTTCGTGGGGGTATTAAAACCCCTTGCGTACGGATGACGGAATATGGCGCAAAAAAAACAGTGCCACCAGGCCGGCAGTGACGCCATTGGCCGCTGTTTGTGCAGTTTCAATCCATTGTTGGATTATTGTGTATAGGTTACGCTTGACTGCTCAAACACATTGTAGCGGTTCGCTTGGCTGCCAGAGCCGCCGCGGCACCCTGACGTCTTCCTTAAAATACCGTACTCAAGTGGTTAATTAAAGCAAAATCCTTCCGGATAATATTCAGTATTAAATACACATGTATATACAATTAACACTTCCAAACAATCAAACCAACAAAAACACTACAATATTATTTACCTGAGCACTGACTTCATCAAGTACCTTCTGCAGTTGTGCAACAGTCAGCTTTCCATCGGTGCCGAACTTAGTGACCAGCTCCTCCAGGGACTCGGGCTCCGAGCTCGAGTTGGCCTGCCGCCGTACTCTCTCACTCCCGGTCAGATCGGACCTTGGGCCCGTCCACACCCACTCCGCACCCTGTACGCTCGACCCCGCAGTGGTCAAAAGCACGCAGCTCACGGCAACCACTAACCAAAAGCATGGACCCCGATTCCAAATCATTTTCCGCGAACAAAATGCCTTTGCCGAAACACTTCTTATGCAGACGGCCACAGAGAAGCGCACTGAATTGCAGTTTAATTTAGCATGGTGACAATTGCACGACGTGACGGTTCATTGATTACACCCATTATGTCGGTTTTAGTCTATAGAGCGACCTTTAGCTCTGTACAACGTGGGTATATCACGGACACGGGCACAGAGTACCGAGTGATGACTTATTGGAAGTTTGGAACCAGAATACTTTTGTTATTTTGTGTCAATGTGTTTGCATAACTGGCTGTTAACAAAGGAACAGTCGAAATCTCCAAAATAGCCAGTTGTCTATACAGGGACTAAGCCGACTCAAACCCTCTATTACGCTTTGTCTGTGTAGTCATTGTTGCCCAAATTTGATTGTATCGGGGTAATTCTTGGTACACCGAAGTTACTTGCTTTTGCATGGTTGGAGACCAGGCGTGGGTGAATCCGTGACAGTTTTTTTCAAGGGTGAATGTGCCAAACCCTTCCCGTTTCAACTTGTTGTACCCCCATTCCACATTTATATTTGTGCCCCACTGGCCCCGTTTTTACCCACCCGAATGCGCCCGTTTTTTGTGTTATGAAGTAACAAGTATTTGAAACGTCAGGAGGCCCTGAATTTCGATCCCAGTGGCAAGGGCGTCGATTCTGGGGGATGGAGCATATAATACCCCCCCCCCCACACACACACACACACACACAAACACATGTATTCGTACTTCCCCAATACGTCCGAGGACAATGCTTTGTGTTTCCTATTGTTCCTTTAATATAACCAACCCCCATAGACTAAGCACGTATCCTTACGTTCGAGGACCGATTTCAACAAAAGACTCTACGTTCGAGGACTGAAAGGTTTCTTTGTGTTTCCTTTCTTCTCTTGTCCTCGGAGATATATACAGTGCACGTACACACACACACACACACACACACACACACCGTCATGTAAACGGGTGCAATCGTGGACCTCCCATTGTTCCTCGTTTGTTTATACTCTAACTTTTTCGGAAGGCCTCCCATTGGTTTTGTACACGATTTCCAATCGTGGACGTTAGGTCAAACGTGGACCCCTTTGTCTACGCTCGAATTCTTTTGTCCTAGGTCCACGATTGCCGGCATATACAAACTCACATACACCCACCCACACACACACACACATGTTTTACTGTTCTCATGAGGACCATAAATGGAACCCTTCTTTTGTTCCCTTTGTTTGTACTTTAACTTTTTCCGAATATGTCCTATAAGGTTTGTACACGAAAATCTCGCGAGGACTCGGCCCAAGTCCTCGGTGTCATTGTTATCCCTAATCCCCATTGTCCCAAGTCCATTATCGTATAGGTTAACCTGCTCACACACACAACCATATGGGGTACCTCTATTGTTGACTTTACTTTCCTTCTTTTATTCTCCTTTACGGTCCCTATTGAAATCTCAAAACCCATAGCCTTAATTTGTGGGGTACCTCGATTTCTAAAGACTCCCTCGTGGGGTACCATTGTCCCCATTGTTACCCTTTCTTCTCGTACCCCGTACCTCTCCTAATGTAAAAAAGTGAAAAACTCACTCTCCAAAAGAGTGAATCCCTTATTAAACCACTCCAAAAGAATGAAAACCACTCCAAAAGAGTGAAATGTCCACTCTTTCGGGGAGACATATAGGGATAAATCTAAAAAAGAGATGAGATATCACCACACCCAACGAGCCCGCATAACCCCTCACATTGTGTTCACACAATGGGGAAGATCGAACAAATCAAGATTCTGTAGGCCTAATATTAAACGCATATTTAATACATAATAGTTGTAATTCGACACACAATGTGAAAGCGATGTGAAGAGGTGACCTGACGCATTTATTCCACACCTTCATTTCCTTCCCTTCCCAGTCAGATATGGCACCGACAACGGATCTGAATGACCCAGTATCGTAGCTATCGATGACACGTATAACCAAAGTTCACAGCAAACATTCTAGGAAAATTGCAGACTTTAACAGCAAGGTAAACGACAAAACAAATTTCCACTTTTCTTGAAAACGACAGTACACCTGGTGCCATCATTTCACAGGATGATTGAGACTACTATTAACTTTCAGTCTTGTAAGGTATTTCGTAATAATTCAGTAAACAAATTATGGAGGATTGCCAATCGTGTACACTACCTTTAAATCTGACGAAATCCATCCATTTCAGAGGTACACCGAACCACTAACGGATCCAAAACGCAATTGGAGGGGGCAAATTTTTGTCCAAGAAAAGTGCCCCGAAAAATGCTTCGTGCCAACAATAATTTGAAAAGCTAGGGGTGGGGGCGGTAAAACTCTGCACGACGTTGGTGGCGCGATTTTATATAATGCTGCATTTTGAGCACCTGAATGGTGGTGTACGCAACATTTGTTACCGTTTTCAGTTATTACAAAAAAGAAGAGTTGATTGGTGGGGGTCATTAGTAGTTGGTATGTGAAAAACTTTGACCCGATTTCGGACATTAGCCTCCAACAACCCTCAACCACACACAGTGTGTGCATCGACCCGTGCGCGTGCATACAGAGCACATGCAACACATAGCTACAGTTAATGGATGCAACCATTTTAGATAAGGTAGTCAAAAGTAGAGGGGCAGAGGTACGTACACATGTACGTGTACAAAAATGCATGTATTTTATTTGAGTACCACCAAATAATGCTGAAATTCACTTAGTACTTGCTTGATAAAAACAGCATAAATATTGCATTTTTAACCATTTGATACACAGGTCTGAAGCTGACAGAAGACTTAAGTAATGGTGTTCAATAAAGAAAGAAATAATATGAATTAGAACAATCTTTGGCCACTTTAATGTTGAAATTGTGACTCGGCTCAGACCTCAAACTCAAAATGGCATAAAAGTGCATGGCAAATAACGGTATAATATCATAATCTTGACACTTCGTTTCTGTCATCCCACGATGCACCCCTCTCAAAAAGAATGACGTGATCCGACGCGAAAACACGAACTTTTACCCTTAATTGCTGGATATTTACACGGATTTAGCACATAACAGTGATCACGAGAGGAACTGGAATATATATTTATTTGTAGAAATCATTCACTCATCAAAAAATCTCCCATTCAAGCAGTAATTCGAAAGACTAAGATGCAAAATGACAAACCGTGTGTTTCTGAGACTAATATAGCAGCAAGCGTGTAGGTTGCCTGCATACCGGAAACCAATGGAACCAGACTGTACTAGGATTTGCATAAACGATTGGGGTTGTGCTTTTAGATGAAAGGACTCAACAATTGGATTGAAAAAGGCCCTCTCGACCAATCAAAACGATTCTTATATCGTTGGAAAGAGAAGTTTCTACAATTTATCTCGACGTGCGATATGGCAGTGTAAAATAAACGGTACGCTTTTGCCGTTCGATTTAGTGAGCGGACCCCCAGGAAAACTGTCGAAAATCGTGTTGACCTCCATAGGAAATTCCGTTTTTGAGCATTCTCACCGATTGTATAATCGAAAAAGGCCCTATTTCCCCGGGCTCCCTGAAACAAGAAAACATATCGAACAGGAAGGGGGTGTTTTATACTTCCAAATGGTGAGCGATAAGATATGGTAAGTTACATAGCAACACTTTTCACTAACAGAGGGAAGTTTGGAGAGAGTGCTCTTTGTAGCCGTGAATTTCCCGTGTTAAGCACTGTGTCGCGGGCGTGAGTGAGCAAATGTCCGCAAGTTTTTCATATTTTATTGAAAGTCATGAGCAAGTTTTGTGCACGTCAACTATAACTGAACGTACTTCCAACTATTCAATGACAGTTTTCAAATGCATTTGGAAAATCCAATATGGCCACCATCAATGCTATTTTTTGTTACTTTCATGTTTTTGGACCTTTGTACTTCGGCATTTCAAAACACAAGGTAGGCCCCTATTAGTGATGTAACACTCGCCATCGAGACTACTTTTCATACGGATTTATTTTATAACAGTCAAATTTTGCGTGTAAATCTTAAAAAGCTTTAATTTATTTGTCAATAAAAATGAACCAAAATGGGTTATAGAGCCCCTTTTAGTGACCTTGAGTACAACAAATGATTTGAACTGACAAATATATCAAAATGGCAATTTGATTTGTTTCCCTTTAGAACCGCGGCTTGAGTAATTACCCCAAATGCTCAGAAAGTCACTTAAATATTGTGATTACTGACCTATTTTATGGTCAGATAAAAGAATATCATACTGCTACAAATTGATTGCTATAACTGAAAAGGGTTCATCAATATTACAGGTCAGTGTGTGAAGTTTCGATCCTGGCAGAATTATTCCCAATTGGCCTTTTGCATGGTTAGATTGAAAGAGCCGAAGCTTTACAGGCAAGCGTCGGCTACTTGAATGGATTGTGGCGAAGAGTTAAATAACAGAAAAACAGAAACTGACAGTGGACTACAAAGTAATGACGTGGGGGTTTGCTTAGTGGAAACATGCGGAAACATAATACCCCGTCGCGTTCTGTGGTTTCTCCGACAAAATGCACTTTGTACGTGTAGGCTTATTTTGAGTATTATTGTTACTTGTACCTAAAGGAAATCATTGTTGTTTGCTTGTATAGTTAACAAACAGTCTTTGTTTTGTCGCAAAAAATTGACATGATCCCAACTTGTATGTAGGGCCTACTGAAATGCATGCCGTTGTCATATGAAAATCAGACTCCTTTTCCCTATTATTGGTTAAGTACTCTCACATTCAGAGGGATCCTTTGGAAAGCAGTTTTTTTACTGAAATGGACTACCCTCTTTAAAGATTACATTAAATAAAAAAAAAATTAAAACACGTGACGGCCACTCTCCTAATAAGCCAGTTCGGTATCTCAAAGGTTAAAGGTTATTCGGGATAAAATTGATGACGTAATGTCAAGCCATCTTACGCGAACGCCTGATTGAATAAGCCAGTTCGGTATTTCAACTGCGCATGTGCACAATGACATTTCATCCCGAATGACACGCGTGACGTAACGCGCGCGTGTGAACGCGCAACGTGGTCGCACAACGCCCACGTGTTAAAGTCAATCAGAATGGGCGATCCCATGTATATTCTGGGCCCAATTTCACACACGATTTTCTACTAACGGAACCCTCGCCAATTTTCATAGACTGTAAGCAGTAAGCACAGCGAAGAGCCCGCTAACTTCGGAAGCAGGATTTGCTTAAATTAGTGACGCAACAATATAAATCTCGGCTATGCACGCGCAAAGCAAGCGTTAAGGGCCGGTCACACTGGCCACGATAACGATAACGATAACGAAAACGAAAACGATGCGAATAAACGCTCCCTATTGGTAGATGGAACGCGCGCGTATTACACGCACGACAAGTGACCAATCAACGCCGTTTATTCTCACCATTTTCGTTATCGTCTTCGTTATCGCGGCCAGTGTGACCGGCCCTTTAGTACGACTTGGCCATGAAATACGCAAATGCTTAAGCAAAATTTCTTTAATTTTATGGTTAGCACAACTTTTCTGCTAACCGTTAAGCAGCGCTGTGAAATTGGGCCATTGGAAATACATTGTTGGCCTACTTTTGAATTGGAAATCAGCAAAAAATCGAAAGTTGCTTTTTGTTGCAATAAAAAAGCAACTTCTTAAAGGTAGTGTACATGAAATGGGCGGATTTGGCGGATTTGGGGGTTAGTATTTTATAGGATATATCGTTTCACTGACCTGTTCAAAGTTTTGCATTGTTGGATGGCGAAAAAACGAGAGAAAAACGGCGCTCGTTTTCAACCGTCGGGCGGATGATAGCCTTTTAGTCAAGGCGCGCGCAACCTCGTTACCATGGGTACGATCTTGCTGCGCCATGTTTCTTCCCACCACCCTGCCTTGTGAAGGAACGCACACGCGCCCATGAAGTCGAGGCCTAGGATGAGGCGCGCGTGGCTACCGGGACGCGGGACGCGCCCCGAATGCCAGCATGGGAACGCACGGCATAATATACCTTTATTATGCTGTGACCATTGATCTCCATTTATCTCCATTATATAGACTGGATAGGACACCGCGTCATGTTTGTGCACGAATGCGCGGCCGCGCAATGGCGGCGCAAGAGGGTGGTTAAACGCGCACTGTGTGTTCGCTTTATGTACTGTCTGGAGAGGTGGATTATCAAAAAAATTCTTAGCCTGATAACGTTATGGGGAGTTTAAAGGGACACATTGCTTTGGATTTTGCGATTTGGGCTATAAAACTGAAATGGATATGGTTGGGAAGCTTTTCTAAAAGTAGAATATAAAGATTCACATAACTATCCATTCAAATTGCGCGGTTTTTGTTAAATTTCGTGACAAACAACGGTCCGCCATTTTGTAGAACCAAATTTTTGACTCCACAAAATGGCGGACTGTGTTCACCAGTCGTATTTCCAGTCGCATCTGGTTGAAGTACGTTCTGTTGATCCATTTTGATGTACTGTGGCACGGCGCGCAGCACTGGCGATATGTGTCGAGAGGTAGAGTATTGTACCTGGCGATCATCTGATAGGTTCACAAGGCCACTGGCTGCGGCGCCAGCCTAAAGACTCTTACAGCGTATTTTCCGCATTATTTAGACGGTGGTATTAGTACTGGAAATGTTTCGCGGGTCAGATGTCAGGGGTAAGCGGCCAATTTTTTTGTTTTGTAATCACTACTCACTAATTACAACACATTATACGTGTTTTTGCATGAACAACTCTTATAAAAGATAAGGAACATTTCCAAACAGCAAAATTTCATGACATTTGAAGGCAATGTGTCCCTTTAAGCGCTCCCCAAAAAAATCAGTAAGAAAAGTGAATTGTTGTTTCATTTTTATCACACCAGTAAGTGTAAGTCATTAGAGCAGTTGTATAATACAAATTTAATATTCGTATTGAATATTATTCTGAAATGACATCGTATTTTTAATTCTGAGCACCCAATGTTACATGTATTATTTTATAAACTGAACACTCACAAAGAGAAAATGTATCTAGGTATATCAAATGTAACACAAATTTACTACAAAATGGAGCACAATTAGAAAGTAAAAAGTCAAGACAAAACTCGCTGGGAAATACGAAAAACTAATAAACAATCCTTCATCCTAAGGCACAACTAAAAGACTCATCGTGTAATGATTTTTGAACAGGATGTTTTTTTGTCTCACTCGGTCTCCCTCGATTGCTTCTGTTAAAACGGGAAGACGGTTTAATACTGTAATGAAAATATCCCTTCAATACATGTAGCATTCTTCCCGCCCTTTGTTATACATCACACCATCCTGGGTTAAGTGTGTATCAGTCCCGCCAGCATTCTTCCCGCCCTTTGTTATATACATCACACCATCCTGGGTTAAGTGTGTATCAGTCCCGCCAGCATTCTTCCCGCCCTTTGTTATGTATCACACCACCCTGAGTAGAGTGTGTATTGGTCAGGCCAGGCAGCATTTGCATAATTACTATTGTTTAGACCTACATGTATGTACCTGGAATTTGAAATGGCAACCTGTGAGTCAGTCTGCTCGATGCTGTGCTAGGGTTAGGTTGTCTAGCTGTGGAGGGCTGTCGGTTTTACCTGGGCGTGGTTAGTGGAAGCATTGCTGTAATGACCAAGTAAGTTGTGGTGCAGGGCAACTTAGTTAAATCCCCCTTGGGTTGGGAGTAGAGTTATGGTGTTTGTTTACCATAAGCTACCCCACTCATCGTGACCATCACCAAGCCCTGCTCTTACTTTCAGTAACTTAATTTGTAGTCTTAAATTACGTAGCCTTAAGTTGCCCCTAAATTTAGAAGTAGTTAAGTAAAATATGTAGATGGATCCGATTTTCTTAATAAAATAAGTTTACTTGCAGCCTTTAAATATTTATTCTCTTGTATTCATTTCTTGTGTCTTACTGTGTCCCTGATCACGCTACAATTGGTGGCAGCGGTGGGATTTAGTTGCAGAAATAGGGGCTTAAATGTTAATTATAGTTATATATGTTAATTGTAGGTTAAATTAAGTTTAAAAATAATAAATTTTGTAATTTGTAAGGCCGGTATAGGTTGAATAATGCAGGGGATAGAGAGAAGATTAATTGAGATTTAGTGTGTACAAATTTATTTTAAATATATTAATGAAATAAAAACAACAAACAAAAACGTAAAACAAAAATTAACAAAAGCAAGTGTAAGGTGTCCCATGAAAGGGAAGATTTTGAGCTTGTTAGCTTTTGTTTAGCCAGTTAATAACAAAAATAAGTTTGTTGGTGACAAAAAAATGAAGTAGCCAGACATTTGTTTTTGTTGCGCATTGTGAATTGAGAATTTAAAAAAAAAAGTGACAAAGTTTCTGTATAACATTTCAGGTTGCTCGAAAGTAGTGTTGAATTGTTCAGTCACTTGGTGGTTGTTTGAGAATCTGCTGTGTTTTTTGTTCCCAGTTGATAATTTTTGTTGATGGTGTGTAGACTGTTGTGGCCAAAAGAATGTTCCTTTTTCTTAATTTTGAATTATTTACATTGTAGTTAAATAGAATTTCACCAGTACTAAATTGCACTTACTAATGAGCAATTAGAATGGAAGAACAGGCTGAATACGAATATTTAACATTAAGACAGTCAATTAGAGCTCTAGAAGCTGAGATTGACGAAGCTTATGATGAGCATAAAGGTAACTCGGTGATGGTTGAGGGGGGTGGTCAAGACCCCCCAAAGGCTTTTTCTTTTAAGCAGTCCTCCACCACAGCACCTATAGCAGACTCCACTAATGGGGAGTCATTACAGACCACTTATGTGCCGAGCACATTTGTTGGATTATCTGGTGCGAAAGATACAGGTAACGATACCATGCCAAGTCAGCAGGGTTTGTTATTAGCAGATACAATTAGACAGAGGAGATTAACATTCGATGAGAATACAGAAAATGTACATGGTTCTCCATATACAGGTATAGTTATTCACAACGACCCCACACTTCTACACCAATATGTAGGGCGAAAAACCCGTTCGCTTCTCCACCATTTGGTTATGCTGCAGCTAATGATAGATCTAGCTGTAGTCATTCACAGCCATTTTCTGTTTCCACCTCAGTAGGTAGTTTAAAAAACCCATTCGCCCCTCCACCGTCTTATCATCCTAGGGCTGATCAGACTTGGACTGGTTTGTGTAAAACCCAAGGTGGTTCATTAAGAGAATCCAAGCCCATCGTAATGCCTGAGTCATTTGATGGTGTATCCCTTATGTTTGAAGATTGGCTGACCAATTTCGAAATATGTTGTGAGATAAATGGCTGGTCAGAGAGTCAAAAGTGTTCGTTTTTAGCTGTCAAACTACATGGAGCAGCTTTTAATACATGTATACACAGACTTACCTGTGGAGAAACGTAATGAATACACAAGTGTTGTACAGTCATTAAGGAACAGGTTTGACAGGTCCCAGCAGACTGATTTGTATAAGGTCCAGCTACTGGCAAGGGTTCGAAAGTCTGGGGAAAGTCTGTCTGAGTTAGCTAGTGCCATACGCAGGTTAACTAATCGAGCATACCCTGGGATATCAGTTGAAGTTTGGGAGGACCTGGCCAAGGATCAGTTTATAGAAGCTTTAGACTCTCGTCACACATGTCTGCAGATAAGACGGCGGAAACCATCTTCTTTAGATGAGGCCTTGTCCATAGCAATGGAGGAAGAGATGTTGCTCTCTTTGGAAGAGAGGAGAACTGACCCAGCGGCTAGTATACAGGTTTTGAAATGTTCTGACAGTTTTCATACAAAGTTTGGAGCCCCTGTGTCTTTTGTGGATGATCACAAAAAATACCACCAAAGTGAAGATGACCGTTATCTTGAACTCAGTAAGAAAGTTGATGACCTCATAGGGATGATTGAATCATTGAAGATGAGAAACAAGCCATCTTATCAGAATAGGGAAATTGTTTGCTGGACGTGTAAAAAAGAGGTCACGTCCGTGCAAACTGTCCGGAAAACCAAGACACTAATTTTGCACATACTAACAAACCAGACCATACTTCTGGGGTAGCCGGTTCGGAAAACTAGGTTCGGCTAAGAGTGGGGTCGACTCTTGGCCGGAGGAAGTTGGAAAGACCCAGAGTAGGAATTTTGAGGGACAGTCTCTATTTGTCCAAGCTCGAGTGTACAGTCAGGATGTACAATTTCTGGTCGACACTGGTTCGTCGCATTCAATTTTACATTCGGATGTGTGGGAAACATTTCCAGATGAAGTGAAAAGGGAAATCCGTCAGACCACGAGATCATTGGTCACTGTAGATGGAAGTCCACTTAATGTTGTCGGTGAGGCGACTGTTACCCTCAATTTAGGTAAACTAAGAGTCAAGGTGGATGTCATCATCGCAAATGTGACCCAGGCTGGAATTCTTGGGTTTGACTTTTTGGAGGAATTCAATGTCACACTTGATTTTTCAAGAAGGAAATTGGTGGTAGATAAATATGAGATTTCTATGCAACGAAATAGTAATCTCCCAATGTGTTGCCGTGTGAGTATAGCAGAAACGACTACCGTTCCTGCTCGATCTGAAGTTATTTTGCCCGGCAAAATTCGTGTTAGGGGAGAGTTGCCTTGCAATGGTGTCATTGAGGCAACTTCTAAATACAAAAAACAATCCCCAGGTATTGTGGTGGGTAGAACTTTGGTTAACCCTCGAAAAGTCATTGTACCTTTATGAATCATTAACCCAACTGCCTCAGATTTGGTTTTGTACAGGGGTACTAACGTTGCCGTGGTGCAGCAGGTGAGCGAAGTGACATCGGCATTTGCTGAAGACACGTCTTGTCAATCTGCTACACTGGATCGTCCCCTGCAAGATTTGTTTGAAAGGAGTGCAGATGGATTGAGGGAAGACCAGAAGAAATCTCTCCACCAGTTGTTGATGAAGCATCAAGAGGCATTCATGGGTCATGATGGTAGACTTGGGAGGACAGACAAATTCTTTCATCGTATTGACACCGGAGATGCTGCACCAATTAAACAGCATGCTCGACGGATACCAATTCATCAAAGGGTTGCGGTTCAGCGACAGCTTGATGAAATGCTTGATCAGGGGGTGGTTCAACCATCTCATAGCCCCTGGTCCTCTCCGATCGTTCTGGTAAGAAAAAAAGATGGCAGCCTGAGGTTCTGCATAGATTATAGGCGTCTGAACCAGGTGACTATAGAAGGATGCCTATCCCCTGCCTCGGATTGATGACAGTCTATATGCTTTAGCTGGTTCCTGCTGGTTTTCTACTCTTGATCTAGCATCCGGTTATTGGCAGACGGAAATGCATCCAGACGACCGTGAGAAAACTTCCTTCTCTGCTGGAACCGGGTTATTTGAGTTCAATGTACTTCCATTTGGACTATGCAATGCCCCGAGTACCTTTGAGAGGTTGATGGAGGTTGTCTTACAGGGTCTTCAATGGGAGGTTTGTCTCATCTACCTGGATGACATTATTATCTATTCCAAGGCATTTGACGAACATTTAGACCGTCTCTCAAAGGTGCTCGGTGCACTGCAGGGAGCAGGTTTAAAGTTAAAACCCAAGAAATGTGTTCTAACTCGTCAGGAAGTCACCTATTTGGGTCATATTGTTTCCTCTGAAGGGATTGCCACTGATCCTACAAAAACACAACGACTCCGGGAATGGCCTACTCCATGCAACCTCACCGATGTCCGAAGCTTTGTTGGGATTTGTTCTTATTATCGGAAGTTCATTGTTGATTTTGCTCATATCGCTGAACCCCTACATCGATTGACACAGAAAAATGTGAAGTTCCTCTGGACAGATGAGTGTAGCCGGGCATTTGAAGATCTAAAACACAAGCTGACAACTGCTCCCGTGTTTTCCTATCCCAACTTCAGCTTACCTTTTGTGTTGGATACGGATGCTAGTAATAAGGGTATAGGAGCCGTCTTATCCCAAGTCCATTATGGAAGAGAGCAAGTGATTGCTTATGCGAGTCGTAGTCTTAGCAAAGCAGAACGACGGTACAGCGTCACCAGAAGAGAGTTACTGGCTGTTGTCACATTTGTCCGGCACTTTAAATATTATCTCTATGGACGACGTTTTTTACTACGTACCGATCATGGTTCTCTGCGGTGGTTATTTAACTTCAAAGAGCCAGAGGGGCAAGTCGCACGTTGGTTGGAGATACTCAATACCTTTGAATTTGATGTCCAGCATCGACCTGGTACCAAACATCGTAACGCAGATGCATTGTCCAGATATCCATCAGTGACGGGAGAATGTAATGCCGTTTCCTTGCCAGGCTGGGACCTCAAGAAAGTGAGTAGAGGACAGAAAGATGATCCAATCCTGGCACCAATTATTAAGTGGAAGCAGGCTGGGGAGCGTCCAGATGGTATTGTTATTGGTAGCTTAGATCAAAGAACCAAGGGCTACTGGTTCCAATGGGACCAATTGGAGCTTCATCAGGATTGCCTCTATCGGCCTGGACCAATGATATTGGTATTGGATCTCGCCTGTTACTAGTTATTCCCGACTCACTTCAAGAACAGATCATGGAGGCAGCTCATGATGGACTGGGAGGTGGTCACCTTGGTATAGCCAAAACCATTCCAAAGGTCCGTAATAAGTATTATTGGATTGGGTGCACCAAAGATATTAAAATTTGGATTCGACAGTGTCCCCAATGTCAAAGTAGGAAGTCCCCAAATCCCAAACGGCGAGCCAATCTTGTTCAAGTTCCAGTTGGTGCACCGATGGAAAAGTTGGCTGTGGATGTCATGGGCCCCTTTCCGAAGTCAGATAAGGGAAATCGATATGTTTTGGTGGTCTGTGATTATTTTACTAAATGGACGGAGTCCTTTGCTATACCGAACCAAGAGGCCGAGACTTGTGGCAAGAAAATTGGTGGATGAAGTTATTTGTCGCTTTGGGGTGCCATATTCCCTTCACAGTGATCAGGGATCAAATTTTGAATCTTCTTTATTTCAGCAATTTGTCATCTTCTGGGTATCAATAAAACACGGACTACAGCATACCATCCTCAATCTGATGGCCTTGTGGAGCGTTTTAACAGGACTCTACAAACTATGATTGCCACATATGTCAAAGAGGACCAAACGGATTGGGATGACCACTTACCTCACGTTATGATGGCTTACCGCTCCAGTGAACATGCCTCCACCAAGGCAACACCAAATTTCCTTATGTTTGGTCGGGAGATCAACATCCCTCTTGATTTGTTAGCCGGGGAAGACCCAAATCAAAAGGAACAAACTTGTGATACATATGCTCTGAAAGTTCAACACAACCCGAGGGGGGCATACAAGAAAGTCCGGGTCCACTTGCAGGTTGCGCAAGAGCGACAGAAACGACAATATGACATGAAGAAAATGGGTGACCCCTTTCAAGAAGGTGACTTTGTCTGGCTCTTCACATTCAGGAAGAGACGAGGACGGAGTCCCAAATTGCAGACATTCTGGAAAGGACCATATAAGGTTACCCAAAAACTGTCTGATGCTAATTATCGCATACTAGCTGTACGCGGAGGGCGTTCACAAATTGTGCATTTTGACCGGCTCAAACCATACCAACAGAGGGATAGATTGGATAAATCCAGTAGTCATACAACACCATCAAAAGACAGAAGTCAGTTTGAAGAGTATGAGTCTCCTGATCCAGACAATCTTTGTCACCTATACCAATGTGGAATAGGACAGACATTCAGTCGACCAAGGTGGATGACATACATGTACCTGATCTGGAGGCTGCATCGCCTGATCCAGTCATTCAACCCAGAATTACCAGAATCGGCAGAATGCGTAACCTTCCGGCCTGGATGAGAAGAGGCGACTATGAACTGTGAACTCTGAAGTGGTGGTGGGTTTTAACATACATACATGTACATTCCATTATCACAAAGTAGCAAATTTTTGTGGATTTTGGTAAGTTATTGTGATTCATCAAGTGATTCTGTCTAACCTGTAATTGTCGATGTGCATGCACATACTTAAAACCTGCAGAAATATATGTAGCCTACCTGCAATGTGATCAGCAGAAGAGACGTCTATAAATAAATGTCAGTACTGAATTATTGTACTTAATTTAGATAATGTGATAGAATTAAGTATTATTTGTAATTATAGCTGGGGCAAAATTAAGTAGAAAAAAGTATGTAAGAAAAATATAAGTTAAGTATAACTAATTTGGGGCTAGAATATTATTAATTTATAAATGTTAATTCATTTATTTGATAAGTTATATTTTTTGTATGTGTTTCATAGGTAGCTTGAGCTGAATAGACTACATCTAGCATTAGGTAATTGATAAAGACGTGAGGACACGTCTTCACGAGGAAGGGGGCTGTGTAATGAAAATATCCCTTCAATACATGTAGCATTCTTCCCGCCCTTTGTTATGTATCACACCACCCTGAGTAGAGTGTGTATTGGTCAGGCCAGGCAGCATTTGCATAATTACTATTGTTTAGACCTACATGTATGTACCTGGAATTTGAAATGGCAACCTGTGAGTCAGTCTGCTTGGTGCTGTGCTAGGGTTAGGTTGTCTAGCTGTGGAGGGCTGTCGGTTTTACCTGGGCGTGGTTAGTGGAAGCTTTGCTGTAATGACCAAGTAAGTTGTGGTGCAGGGCAACTTAGTTAAATCCCCCTTGGGTTGGGAGTAGAGTTATGGTGTTTGTTTACCATAAGCTACCCCACTCATCGTGACCATCACCAAGCCCTGCTCTTACTTTCAGTAACTTAATTTGTAGTCTTAAATTACGTAGCCTTAAGTTGCCCCTAAATTTAGAAGTAGTTAAGTAAAATAAGTAGATGGATCCGATTTTCTTAATAAAATAAGTTTACTTGCAGCCTTTAAATATTTATTCTCTTGGATTCATTTCTTGTGTCTTACTGTGCCCCTGATCACGCTACAATACCCCCACCCCCACGTCCACACACACCTGTAATCGCGGACCCTCCCATTGTTCCTCTTTTGTTTATACTTTAACTTTTTCGGAAGGCCTCCTATATGTTTTGTACACGATTTTCAATCGTGGACGTTCGGTCAATCGCGGACCCTTTGTCTACGCCCTGACTCTTGTGTCCCTAGTCCACGATTGCCGGTATCAGTACACACCCACCCACACCTAAAATGCACACATGCACAGCTATCGTAGTTCCCAGGCCTATCCTATCAAGGATGCTGATAAGTATGTTATAAGCGACCGCCCCTCTTATAAATTTCTTTATTTTTAATTGTGTTATTAAAGAAGTTTCGTTTCTGTGCATTAACTTTTCTTTAGTTGTAACGTTATACATGTACATTGATATCAAAGTTATAGACGCACCGTTAAATAATAATCATAAGCTTACTTCTGAATAGATATTCCTTTTTCTCGACTCAAGTTTCCATCCTTCTCCGGGCAATTCACATGCTGCGCACACGTTAACCATTGTTCTTTTCTATTTTGACCAATTCGGTTGCGAAATCCATTTTTTCCCACATAAATGAAGAATTAAAGAAAAAAAGTCTTCCCAGCTTTTCAAAAACTTCGTTTGAAAGTTACCATCGTTTAAAACGCGCACTCAGGACGGCGTTTAAGGCGACCGCACACTATACGATCCGACTACTGAAAATCAGTCGGATCTTAAGGTCTGCGGGGGAATACGACCACGATTTTCTTAGTCGGGCATCAGACGCCGACTGGTCGGCGACGCAGTCGTGAAGATTCAACTGTCTAATCTTCACGACTGAGTCGGGGACTTGTTGTCTGGATGGTATGGCCCGCCAGTGTGAACAAAAAGGAAATGCAAAATGATTTATGTTCAATTTTTGTTATTAATTGTAATAAGTAATTCAGATAAAAAGTAATTTCATTTTATAAACAAATCATCAGGATAGACTAAAAAAAATTGATTTCTTGAAGTTTTTACCTCTTAGGTAAATGTTTTTGTGACACCTTTTTGTTTCAAATAGCCTTCCATACAAAAACAAAATCACGCAGTTCGTGCAATAAAAATGGCGGAGAATTTGGAGTGTACGGGTCCATGGACCCAAGAAAAAGAGGAGACACTTGTAGAGATGTGGAATCTCAGAAGCTGCCTGTTTGATGTATCCTCCAGGGGATACAGCAACAGGCAGCTGAAGAAGCAATCCATCGAGGAATGTTCATCACTTGTCGACTCGATCCGGTTCCCACGTGGATGGTGAAGCAGTTGGCAATGTCTTTTGCTCCTGGCATCAGGTTCATCATTAATTCCTCACTACAAACTGCTGATGTGCCCACTGAATATAAGTTGGCTTATGTAACACCTTTACTGAAGAAAGAGAGCCTTGATCCGCAACAGTTGTGTAACTACAGACCAGTTTCAACTCTGCCATTTGTCTCCAAAGTTCTGGAGAGAGTTGTCCTACGCCAACTTACTAGTTACCTAGGACGAAAATCTCCTGGAGGATAGGCAGTCAGCGTATAGACAAGGGTACAGCGTGGAGACTGCTCTTATCAGAGTCTCAAATGACATCCTTCAAGCCATCGACAATCGTCAGATGGTTCTGTTGGTCCTTCTTGACTTATCTGCCGCCTTCGATACGGTAGATCATCAACTTTTACTGCAGCGTCTTTCCAACAGGCTTGGCATCACTGGACTAGCTCTACAATGGATCAAGTCTTATCTCGAAGACAGAGCTCAATTAGTATCCATTGGTGACACAAAATCTGATCGGCGGACCCTTGATTGTGGAGTCCCACAGGGCTCTGTCCTGGGCCCTGTCCTGTTCACAATATACACACTACCATTAGGCGACATTGCCAGATATCACAATGTCCAGTTCCACTTCTACGCTGATGACACCCAGCTTTATCTGGCTTTTTCACCTGGTGCTGATACCATCACATCCTTTAACCTGATGCAAAACTGTCTCTGCCATCTTCAGTCATGGATGAGTCACAGTTTTCTGCGTCTCAATGCTGAAAAAACACAGATTCTCGTACTTGGATCTCGATATGATCATTCAAATTTCATCTCCCCACACCTTACCATCACCAACCACCAGTTGTCTGTTTTAAACTGTGCTCGAAATCTGGGCGTCGTGTTCGACCGTCTGTTCAATATGGATGCGCACATTTCAAGCCTGTGCAAAAGCACTAATTTCCACCTTCGCAACATAAGAAGAATCCGCAAGTACCTGTCTCAGGAAACAGCTGAGATGGTCATCCATGCCTTTGTTTCATCACGTCTGGATTGTTGCAATGCCCTGCTCGTTGGCCTTCCAGCCACATCTATATCTCGTTTGCAACGTGTCCTGAATACTGCAGCTCGGGTTGTTGTCCGATGTGGAAAATACGACCACATCTCACCTATTCTGAGAGAGCTACACTGGCTTCCGATATCTAAGAGGATCTGCTTCAAGATATGTCTTCTTGTATTCAAGATCCTCCACTGTCGTGCTCCTCATTATCTCTGTGAGCTCATCTCACTCAAGCAGACAGGTCGGGTTCTTAGATCCTCAGGCTCATACTTGCTAGCAGAACCGAGAGTTCGTACTGTCCGCTATGGTCAGCGTGCCTTTGCCAAGGCAGCACCTGCCATTTGGAATAAACTCCCTGCCACACTTCGTCAAATAACATCCCTGGACATCTTCAAAAGAGAACTGAAATCTCATTTACTTCGTTAGTTATTACTTAGTTTGGAGCATAATTTGTGTGTTAGCGCCTTGATCGGGTTACCGGATAAGTGCGCTATATAAATCTATATTATTATTATTATTATTCTTGGGATATCAGGTAGCCCAGGTTGGACGATGTCTTCATTGCACTACGACTAACGTCCTGGATACGAGATGTCGCATCAATTGAAATCAAAACTTTAACAGATGAAAAGAGTCTACAACTACAAGTTTAACGTTGCTTTTGAGTATATTTTCCTGAAAAACGATCTGGAAACTCCGCCCAATACGAGTTCTGCGGGAAAATAGAAATCCTGACCAACAAAATCAAGGTGGCTCTCCTGGCCAAGGACGACATTTCCACGGCCATACAAGCCATAAAAGAACTTGAGGAACTCGTCGCTGATCGTAAGCAAAAAATTAAGATTGCCGACTCCAGCAAAGCTGGCTGGATCACGGTACAGCATCTGGATAAAGGAACCGACAACAAGCAATCCCCTGAAAGACAGAAGAGGATACTAGCGGCAGAGGAATCGGCTCTCAAAGAACTAGAGAACAGAAAGCGGCAGAAGAAACCCACAACTGACCGACAACATGAGGCTTCATTTGGCTCGGCTAATCATAGTCTTTTTCGAGGTAAAATAACAAACAATTTGTTCCAACGATACGTTTTTTTCAACAAACATTCCTTCTTTGTTTAGTTCACTGAGGCTAACCACAATCCCATGCTAAATAAATATTTGAGAAAACAAAATATGTCTCTGTTCCTTTTGTTCAAGGGTGTGAAACTGTTTTTCATGCGTATGAGCGCAGCGAAGTAGCATGAAAATGGGGTTTCTCTCTCTTAACAAAAGGTGTGGGAATGCTTTCATTGTTCGTAATCTTACGTATGTGTAACCTGGAAAAATGACACACCATGGGGACTTTACTGGACACAAAAATAGACAATGCAATACCAGGATCTAAAGAACAAGTCGCGAACTATTTTATTAGGAAAAGGATTTAAGAATGAAGTGAACTTGTGACTCAAACCTTGGAAAAATAAAACCAGACACAATTATAACTTATTCAAAACTCTTTAAACCAACAAAAAAATAGAACAGTTTAAACCAACAAAAATAAAACAGCTTAAACCAAACACAGAGTATCAAATAATGGACCTTAGGTACACTCTGATTGAAACCAGGGCACTGTAGCAGACGAAAGACAAGGCTACGGCAGGTCGCACAACTCAAAGGAGTGTGAAAGAGGCACATGTGCACTCTTCTCCGCCGGTCTGCTAAGTGAAGGCAAACTAAAACTCTGTACACAAGTATAACTGTGGTCAAGGGGAAAGATGCTGCTACTGGGGCCAGGGGGACACACAACTAAATAAACCACAGTACATGTTAAAAATATAAGCAGGGGAGCAACTCTCTAAAAATAACAAGGCAATATAATTTGGCCCTGCCACATATGCATGCTAAATATTCCTCCAAGAAGTCTATTGTACTTAGTAGGCGCATTGAGGCGTAACTTTCTTGGCTCTGCGCTACTCCGTTATATGTCAGTTCAGGTTAGCTCACCGCCGAGTACACAACTGTTCTACCTTGCTGGTCCTTGCTTTCCCACCCACCCGCCCCCGTACATAAGTGAGGCACATTCTGCTTGCTGTATTTTTTTTTTTTTTATTCTCCACACAGGCTTGCCAAATTATTTCTGCTATATCTGCAAGGCACCAGGACACTGGGCACGTGAATGTCCTCACTACAGACGCCAGCATTTCACAGTTGGAGATAGAGCAAGAGCAAATCCAGCCAGCTCAACATACACCAACTACTACTCAAGCGTACCATGGCAGATCCCTCCCATCCACCAGTCACTTCCACTCATCTCACCCGCAGCACATACCGCAGTCATCCCAGCAAAACCAAGCTCCGGTACAACTCCCTCAAGTTGAATCTTCATCGACTTCTCTACCACAGTTCCTACATAAATTTGATGACGTCTTACAGGTATCCTGTAACTGTAATAATGATGTCCTTTGTGATATCTCTTCAGATATTGTGTCCGTCAAAGGAAGAATCAAAGAACGCAAACAGTTTTGGGAAAATATTGGTGCTTCTAACTTTATCCTTTCAATAGTTGATCAAGGTTATAGAATTCCAATTCAAGAACTCCCCCCCAGGATGTTTAACAAAAATAACAGATCCGCTTTGCAAGAATGCATTTTCGTAACAGAAACTATTTTTGAATTATTGCATTCGGGCAGAATTACAGAGAAAGAAGAGCCATCGTATATTGTGAGTCCTTTATCGGTATCTTTTCAAGCATCAGGAAAAAGAAGATTAATTCTGGATCTCAGTCGATTAAATGCATTTGTTAAAACGACACACTTCAAAATTGACGATTGGAAATTGGGTCTTCAATTTATGTCCCAGAATGCCCATTTAATTAACTTTGATTTGAAGTCGGGATACCATCATATTGACATTGCGAATGAATTTCAACCTTACCTTGGGTTTTCATGGAATTTTGACAATTGGACAAGGTACTTTGAGTTTAATGTCCTCCAATTTGGTCTTTCTTGCGCTCCGTATATTTTTACCAAGATCTTAAAACCACTCGTAACTCATTGGATGGAGGACGAACGGTATATTAATTGCCATTTATCTGGACGACGGATTTTGTGTTGTGCCTAATATTTCCACTGATCACTCTAGTAATCTAAAGCATGCCCCAAGACATATCTCACCACATCAAATCCGATTTGATCAAAGCTGGTTTTGTATACAATATACAGAAAAGGAATTGGGAACCATCTACAAGTTGCGAATGGCTAGGCATGAAATGGGATACTGTAGCTGGAACTTTACAGGTACTAGATAGACGTATACAAAAGATAACAACTACTGTGTCCGAGTTAACACAAGTTCTTCCTATACGGAAGTTACATTCCTTTGTTGGCCAAATAATATCGTTGGGTCCAGTAGTAGGAAATATTGCCAGGCTTATGACTCGTCATTGCCAATCGGCTATTGCGCTTAGTAAGCACGAAGATGAAGAGATCACATTAGACATATTTTGTAATTCAGAAATCAACTTTTGGAAAAACCAAGTCGCAAACTTAAATGTTCGCCATATTTTCCACAGCTCTATAGTTAACAAGATCATGTGTTGTGATGCAAGTGCAAAAGGGGCAGGATCCATCATGTGCAACGATGTACATGTTGCTCACAAGCATTGGACGGAAAACGAATCCCTCAAAAGCTCAACTTGGCGGGAATTAAACACAATCTCCTTTGCGCTCATGTCATTCTTGCCTCTAATATCTAACTCTAACTCTAAACTCAAAGTATTTACAGATAGCCAATCGGCAGCTCACATTGTAGAGGTTGGTAGTATGAATCTTGAACTACACAAGATTTCTTTGGATATATTTTCGATTTGTCTTCACAATAACATAAGATTAGAGGTACAGTGGATTCCTAGAACGGAAAATGAACAAGCTGATTTTATCAGTAGATTAGTTGACTTGGATGATTGGTCGATTTCTGAAGATTTCTTCCTCATCATTAACAATCTATGGGGTCCATTTTCAGTAGATTGTTTCGCAACTTACTATAACACAAAATTGCCTAGATTCTTTTCAAGATTTTGGAACCCTGGATCCTCTGGAGTCGATGCCTTCTCACAAAATTGGACCGACGAAAACTGCCTTTTAGTTCCACCAGTACTACTTATTCCTAGCGTTCTTCGTCACTTATTCATGTGCAAAGGCAAAGGAGTACTTGTCTTCCCTTGGTGGCCTTCTTCACCCTTTTGGCCTTTACTGTGGGCATCTTACAAGTCGGGTATTAAAGCCTTCATTTCTCTTCCTGGACACAATAATCTCAAGTTAGGACGGAACAAGAATTCCCTTATAGGGTCTAACCTATTCAAAAGCAAAATAGGAGCTGCTTATATTAATTTCACCAATGCATGATTAAATTAATGGAAACTTTCTGATTTTTCCCCTCTGTGCATTAGATAGTTTTGCGACATAGTTTTTGGTCAGAATTTCCCCAGCAAATTCAAGGTTTCAAGATGTGCACCTTTCGAGATATGTTGATGGCCAAAGCAGACGGCACTATTACCTCCTACCTATACAAATGTCGCGAATTCTTCTCGTGGCTTCAAAAACTGAAACTTCCGGTACAGTTGCCAGTCAGAGAGGAATTCGTTGCTACTTTCATTGTCGATAAGGCGTCTGTCTCTACATCAGACAGCACCATTATTACAGCGGCCTCGGCTATTAAATGGCTACACTCACTAGTCAACTGTAGTCCAAATCCTGTTGACAGTCCAATAGTGCAAAACATTATTGTTAGTCAGAAACGTAGCCTTCATAAACCACCTCAACATAAAGAACCAATTTCTTTTGAAATTGTCCAATCCATTGCACGCTTATTCGGTAATCCTAATTGTAATTTGATGCAGCTTAGAACGGCATGTTATGTTATCCTTAACTTTGCTCTTCTTTTTCGACATGATGAAATGGCGCAAATTAAGGCAAGTCACATAAAACAACTGCCTAATGACGCTGGTTTGAGCATTTTCATCCCTCGATCTAAAACGGACGTCTTTAGGGAAGGCAACATGGCTTACATTTCAGATACAAAGGAATTTTACAAATGTTCAAATACTAAAAAGATATCTGGATATGTGCAAATTTGACATTGGACAAGACGTTTATATCTTTACTCCATTGTCGTTTCATTCAAAATCAAATTCCTATACTCCGTTAGGGAGTAGACCTCTAAGTTACACACGATGCAGAGAAATCTTTTTAGATGCATTAAAACAAATTGGAATAACTAATCCTAATAGATTTGGTCTTCACAGTATGCGTTCTGGGGGTGCTTCACATTTAGCTCATCATGGTGTTTCTGAAGAATTAATACAACAACATGGAAGGTGGAAAACTTCCGAGGCCAAGAACAGGTACATACATAGAGATATTGACCATCGTCTCCATGTCTCAAGGGTACTTCAGAATCTTTAAGTATCTCTATCCACATATAGTTACCGCTTTAAGATCGAAATTGTTCTAGCTATTTCAATTTTAGTGAAGGTGTATCTTACCAATGTTCTTGCTGTATCTGTATAAAGCTACCAACAGACATAAGCTGCCAGATATCAGTTTGACCGGAACGTGTTCATTCTTATTTTATTCTGGCCAAGAAGGCCAGAGTTTCGATGTGAAACAAGTATTGTAATATTGATTTAATCTCTCTGATTTCGAACTAAAATCGATTCCTATGAATTACTTATAAATTTAATTATGATTACCGCACAGAGTCGGAAAGGTCGAGAGGGCCATGTTCCAAGGTGGAGCAGGCGTAAAAGGAAATGTCTAAGAACTGTGCTGTGGTGTATTATTTTATTATATTTTTATAATGGTTTCCGGACAGAGTCCGAAGGGCCGAGAGGGCCATGTTCCAAAGTGGAACAGGTGTAAGATTAGTGTATTATTTTATTTTCATTTTAATAATAATTTCCGGACGGCCACAAGGGCCGAGAGGGCCATGTTCCAAGTCCGTGGTGTATTATTTCATTTTAATTATAATAATAGTTTCCGAACAGAGTCCAAAGGGCTGAGAGGGCCATGTTCCAAGGTGGAACATTTCTTTACAAATAATTAACAAATTAATATAAAATTGTACACATTTTTGTATTTAATACAAACGAGAAATGTGAAGGAATCGAGAAGTGTGCTCGGCACTGAGGCTAACCACAATCCCATGCTAAATAAATATTTGAGAAAACAAAATGTTTGTTCCTTTTGTTCAAGGGTGTGAAACTGTTTTTCATGCGTATGAGCGCAGCGAAGTAGCATGAAATTAATAATGTTTGCTGTTGAACCTTTATGAACAACTTCAGTGTGAAATTTTGTTCGAAATTCCAAAACGGTGGCGTCCGGAAATTGGGCACAAAATCTGCATAGTACAACTACAAGGCTACAGACAGGCCTACATATCGTGAGGGTTGTGCGCTTGAACAAATCTCGGAAAGTAACAAGTTAACATTTAAGAATTTCTTTAAAGTTGACAAATTATGTTAAACCATTATCTCCACTCTCATATCTAACTAGGCCCAGGCTAGTACCAGTTTGTCGGAAAATTAGTTTGGTATTTTTTGGCGGATTGTGCAATTTAATTTTAAAATAAAATTGGGAAATCACACCAAAATACAATTTCTGAGCCTCTCTTGTGGTGAAGGTCTATGCCCTGCATTTTCAAGTAAACCACAATGAAATAAAGACTGAACTGGGGCTGAATGGGAAGGAATTTATGGGGTCCAGTACTAGGCCTACTACTAGGTTTATTCATTTGCTTAGTAAAATCACTTGAGTAATAGGCCGAGTGAAAATAAAATAAAATTGAAACAACTCTTTTTTCTTCAAAAAGACCTGCGACCTAGTCATTTAAATGCATTTGTTGGAGGTACAAAAAAGTCAAATAGATACATATAGTTATTTCAGTGGTAATTTAATGGATTTATTCTTTAACAAATATATTATTGCCTTATACCAATCCATACATTTTGTAAATAGTTCTCTATTTCCTGTACTTGCATCTGCATGGTTTTTTCAAGCGGCAAGGAGTTGACATTTTGTTTCCTATTTTTCTTCTTCTCAGATTAATTGTAGAACTCATTTTTTAAGATAGGTGGGGTCTATTTTTTTTTAAGGTCGCCACCTGTTTTTTTTCTCAACCAAAACTGGCTGCCAGCCAATTTGGAAATGTTGATTCCCTTTTACACCATTTTCTTTACCTTATGGATTTTATATGAAATAATATTGCATGTGTTGTTTTCTTAAAACTGTTACATTCTCCAAATAACAGCACATCACAAATCCATCTTCAGTAATATTACTGTTAATGTACATTTAGTCAAACACATTCCACAAAACATTCCTATGTGTATGACAATCAAAGATAAATTAATACAAACATTAACATAGTAGGCCTAATAACACAGAATTTAACAGTAAAAACACAGCATTCAGTGGAAAGGGCAACAACATACTTAGAATGTTGATTCACAAATAAATATTTTTTTCTGGAACATAAACTGTACATAATATATTTTATTAATTCGTTAAAGGTTACAGTATTTCTTATATTGCATTTCACCAAAGAGCCTTGAACCTGCATGAAATATCTGCATGTATATATAAATAATTGATAATCTTTCAATTTTTTCTTTTTTTGTCTGCAGTGAGCGACATAACAAGGAAAATGACATCACTGCGGACTCACTTTTCAAGGTTGGTGAAGCCCCTACCTAGTGGTTCTGGTGACCCCCCGGCAAGAATGGATTCTGCGAAACCTGGAGTTTCTGGCTTCCCATGTCAAGGCGAGACCTTCTGTCTCCAACCTTCAGGTAAAAATCAAATAATTGTTTTCATTGTAAACATATGTCACGGCATCGCTAGAGAAGAAAGAGTATATTCTACACACCCCCAACCCAATAAATATACCACAAAATCCTTTGGTTGTACAATTTTGCTCACAGTGCAATCATGCATATGGTTTAAAATGCAGGAGTGTAGTGAAAGCTTACACAATGCTATTCTGCCATTCTACAGATCCCTCCTTAGAGGAAAAGTAGTCACGCATTAAATCACGCTGCTCTTTTGCAGAGTACAACTGATTGGTTGTTTTTTGTAGTGCTGCTTTTGGCAGGTTCACTAGTGTTCTCCACTTTCCTGGTACTATCTCACTGGTTGAAGGATTTTCCGATTTAACAAACCCTGGGGGTACATACACTGCTTTTGCTGTTTTATGTGAACGCAGGAAGTTGTGCAGTGAGCAAGCACAGCTAGAGAACAATAATCTCCACCTTTGTTGGTGAAAGGACTATCGGGTTTAGCAGGACACGAAACCTATTGGCTAGTATGTCAAACGCATTTTCAACCACTCTCCTAGCTCTTGATAACCTGTAATTAAACACCCTTTCTTCTCTAGACAACTGCCTCTTACTATAAGGCTTCATTAGATCTTTCCTTAAAGGAAATGCATCATCTGCTACCATGACATAAGGCAGCTGCTTGGTTGGATCACCTTGCAGTGGAGCAGAACCTGGGATGTTAAGTACATTCCCTTTATAAGTGCACGAAACAACGAGGAGTGTGAAAACACTCCTCCATCGGCAGTTCTGCCATTGCATCCTACATCAACATATAAGAACTTGTAATCTGCATCGACCAACCCTAATAGAACAATACTGAAGATGTGCTTATAGTTATAGTACATGGACCCACTGTTACCAGGAGGTTGGATGCGAATATGCTTCCCATCTACAGCACTAATGCAATTGGGGAAGTTCCAACATGTCTCAAGCTGGCTCGCAACTTTCTTCCATTCAACAGGAGTATCTGGAATCTGGGGGGAAAATATAAGTTTGTGTCAAACTGGATTTTTTTTTTTAGATTGATTCGGTTCAGCAGGATGATGGAGAAGGTGATGACACCAGTGTGGCTGTGGTGCAAGATGACCTCCCTAAACCGTCTGCAAACAAGAAAAAGAAAAAACGAAAGATTGAGGAGGAGGAAATCAGCATAATCAAGTCTTTGCAGAAGGTTCTAGAGGAGCCCGAAGATGACGACGACACTGTCTTTGCTAAACATCTAATAAGGGAAATGAAAAAAATCCAGGACGAACGGACAAAACTTCTTTTGCGACAGAAGTTTAACAATTGAATTGTTGAAGCAAGAATGGGCCAGCTTATGCCTCAAGAACCATATGCATTTTCAGAAATGTGATTTCTTGATGGACATTACCTTCTCTTACAAACTGCAAACGTGTTTAATTCGTTTTTGAAATGAAAATGGACATTTAAAGGTAATATACAATGCTGGCAAATGTTTGCCTCAACAATAACATTTTGAAACTTTTGCTGTAATTTTCAGAAATGGACAGATTTTGGGGTTAGTATACAAATATAACATGGTTTGAGGGTGGGTAGTCGATATTAGCTCCCCGAGGTATAAAGCATGTTATATTTGTTTTACTATACCACATAGGCCTACATATTCAGTTTCATTACAATTTCAGGAGCTCGGGAAAACGCTGATTAACATTTAACATTACGTGTGCTGCCATATTTTTTCATGTGTAGCTTAGGCGATGTTCGCGCGTGCAAAGTGCATACTGCACCCATAGGCCATGTGCCCGTTCCACGATTGCATCGTAAAGCGCATGCGCAGTAGACTCCATGCATGCGTATTTACCCTGGCATGAATACTCGCGTGCGTGCTTGGCAAACAGCAAAAATAGCGGCTGGCACGTGATGGTGAATGGACCAGTGAGAATTTGGCTCTCGTCATGAATATGTATGAGGTATAGTATTACATTGTGTTGTATTTTGTAGCAAGTATTGTTACATTGACCTGTTTAAAGTAGTTTGTGTTCATAGATGCTGGAAAAACCAAGAAACAAAAAAGCTGTTCTTGTAGTGGGACATTCCATGTCAAATCACTTAATAGGTTAAACCAAACCCCCAAATTGGTTCATATTAGGGTAGTTTTTGCTCTACTGCCTGCCATTTTTGTTGAGATTTTGGCCAAAATGGGCGTAGCAGGAAATTTTCAAATGACCATTATCTCCATATAGTGGGACAGATACGGGAAATATTTGGGGAAATTGTGCCTTTGATGATGATACAAGTCATGTTATTAGAGAGATATTTGGCTATAGGGCCATAGCATATTTGTCCTTTGAAGAAATAACAAGCAATGGCAGCCATTTTGAACATTTTGAAATTTGCTTGTTGTTCTTCCTACTGTGTGCTAAATTCCATGCTTGTATCATCAAAGGCACAATCCCATCACCTATCTGCCGTACTAATAACCCGTGGGCCAAATTTGTTTTATCGGTTGCTTAGGAAGGTAACATCCAAAAGAAATCAAAATTTGACATTTTTTTATGTCGGAGTATGATGACCTTTTGACCTTCAATTTTACCTTGAATTAACCCCAAATCCATCCATTTCTGAAAATTACAGCAAAAGCAAATGTTATTGCAAGTTTAAATTTTTCATAATTATTTCCATGTTTACACGAGGCAAGTGATACTTTAAAACACTGTAAAAACAACTCTGTCTTACGAGGTGTTTTACATTCATTCGTAGTCCAACAGTTTTTGGTCTTAACCACTTTTCATTCTGTATGAGACATTTTTGTAAGAGAAATCTTCCATGATCCACTGTATTTCACCTTGACAAATCATTTTACTCTGAGTGTCATCATCAGTATTGGCTACGAATTGTATATGTTTCTGTTTTGCGTTTAGGTAATTCACGTTGTGCTCAGCTCTGTATGAATTCTTGCCACTTTTTATTAATGTTCTTAAGACACTGATTAATTTATTTAAAAAATATTCTTGGAGCTATAATCAATGAGGGAAAGGGGCCTTATAAATTGTCACTAAAGTATCCCACACCCTATTCATTGAGAATGCCGCTTCATCAATAAGGCCAAGTAAAACAAAACAACAGTTGATCGTCCCCGCCCGCTTCCGTTTTTCGTGCCGCATTGATTTTGTTATTATTATTATTTTTTATTTTTTTGTTATAGTCAAACTTTTCGAAAAATTGCATGTAAAAAAAAATAAAATCTGAAATCGTCGTCGATATTTCGATTGTTTTAGACTTCTACCCATATTTACTTTCACTGGTATGCACAGTATGCACCTACTAAACTTTAATCGGGTGCATTTGTAAGCGTCTACGGATCCATGAGCCCTGTGAACGAACGTAATCGATTTAGACGTATTGCAGCCGCTTTGTGTATTTTTTCGTCTTTTTCGCTTCCGCTGTGACAAATACGACTGAATTTTACAGACTACGTATTTTAAGAGTACTGCGCTCTGTGTATATGACGCCAAACATCGACAGTGTGAAACTTTAAACTTTGCTTTTTCGAGACTTTGTTTACCTATGATTTAAAGTTCAAGTTGAATGCAAGATGGTGTTTGTTTGTTTGTCCATTCGGACTGAAACGAGAACAGTAAAGCCGTGGTATGCGCGGACAATTCTTGATGGGAAGCGTACTTTAGCTGATATCTTCGCGGACTTTGCTAGTGGTGATTTCGACCAGGCGGAAGCCATAGGCGACCAATACCAAACAACACAGGGGAGTTGAGCTCGAATCATGTACCGTGATATTGCTTTAAAAATATGTACTTCTACTGTATAAAAATACATTGCGTGTTTTGTTTGTTGTAGCCTAGGTTTAATTAGGCAACTAGTTTTAGGATGTTTTGTAATTGACGTCTCGGGTACATGACCGACGTCATTTCTTTTTGTAATTTTTGACGTCTCGGGTACATGACCGACGTCATTTTTTTTTGTATTTATACTTCAAAAAGCCGGCGGCCATCTTGGAAAAAAAATAATAAATATTAAATAGAAGGCACCTCCCTCATCCTTTTTTTGAAAAGTCTGGACGATCAACTGTTGTTTTGTTTTACTTGGCCTAATGGGATAGGCCTACGCCTTCAAAAGAAAATAGAACTTGCTAAATAGAATTAATAGAGGTCTGTGTTAATTACCAGTGGCCAAGAATTTGAGTGTTATCGCCAGTCGCTCCTCTGGGCGGATGCCGAGTCGGAAAGTTGTGTCTTGTTTCTGGATGTCTTTTCGAATTTTCGTCAGAATTTCGTCAAAGGCGCCTTGGTCCAGTCGGAGAAATTTCTTGAAGTCTTCTGGACTTTCTGACAAGAACTCTACTTCTATCAAGTTCACATACGCCCCACTTTCCTCACGACACTTAATAAATAGTTTTACCCAAACTTTCCTGTTTTTAGAATTCCTTTTTCTTTTTCATCTTATTAGCAGCGGCGATATTTTTTCTTTTGGATTTAGCCATCGCACGCCATTGAACCATGGAGGAAGAAATTGAACAAAGTTAAATACGCCACCGTAAAAAAAGTTACACGCATGCGCTATTCGTAACCAGTCGTCAAGAACGCGCTGTGACATCATACAGTGTGCGGGGTAACCACGACCCGACTCTGATTCAAGTCGGCAGTCGGGGCGCTGTCGGATCGTAGTCGGGTCGTAGTCGGATCGTATAGTGTGCGGTCGCCTTTTCAGGTCTATAGAGAGGTAAGTTTCCGCGAAGCCGCGGGGGAAAAAAAGTCCAATAGAAACGTAGCTTTTAAGCTTGACATGGATGACTGGTTCCTTTTTAGGTGATACCGGTACTCTTTTCCAAAGACTACCACCCTATTCGCAAGCCTAACTTGCGGAGCGTCCATTTTGAAGAAAAAAGATCCGTTCACTTTATAGCCAAATATGGCCGATTCTCCGGTCCGATTCAAAGTGTTCAGAATCCTAGAAAAGTTCGATCCCGAAATGAGGTGGTAGGCCTACACTGTATCTTTCCACTGCGTGGCTCTCGAAACGCACAGAGCATGAAAAAAATTCGATCAGGGCCCAATTTCATGGTTATGCTTACCGTTAGCGAAAAATCTCCGCTTACTGTAGCAGAAAATTCTGTGGTTATGGCAAGCGTATTTCACGTGTTAGCGGGGAATTTTGGCCCCTGAGCATGCGTACATCCCGTAACTAAGGATTATGTGCTTACAGGGTTAGTGCAGAATTTTTCCGCTAGCGCTGTCAGCGCAAAATGGTGATCGTAAGCGCGGAAAGCTGTGGTTAGCAGAGCCATGAAATTGGGACCAGGGGCCAATTTCATAAAGCTGTTAAGCACAAAAGTTTGCTTAGCATGAAAATGTCTTGCTTAGTGAAAACAGGTTACCAGCCAAAAGTCCATGTAATTTTCATGCTAAGCAAGCAATATTCCACACATGGAAATCTGGTTGGTAATCCAGTTTTTATCACGGAAGCATTTGCATGCTAAGCAAATTTTTGTGCTTAACAGCTTAATGAAATTGTCCCCAGATATCGAAGCAGGCAGAAGCCTATTTTTTTCGAGTAGCATGTGCTATGCTCAATCTCTGTTGACCTGTCGCCACGCAATCACATCAAACATGTTTACTTCATATATCAACTAAAGGGCCTGTTTGTTTCACACAAATCCGGTGTCTCGATCAGTGATCCAACCGCTGGTTCACTCCATCCATTAGGCGCCAATTTGGTGCGTGATGAACCAACGAACGGATCACTGATCGAGATCTGGATCTGTGTGAAACAAACAGGCCTCCGGATCTGTGTGAAACAAACAGGCCCACAACATCGGAGATAGAGAACACACAACATCATTCCTCGATCATTAGCATCAGCAGTCAAATTTATTAGCGTGTTAAATACGGCGCGTTTCACATAGACCAATCACAGTGGATAAATGGGGTGTGGGCGTCTAATTCATTCTGACGCGCGCGCAACTTCTGACACCAGCCGTCGCGTTCATTTTTCAAATAAAAGTTGTGAGCATAATACATGTAATTGCATAGTGGAGGAAAAGGGCTTCTGTTTAAAAAAAGAAAAGTAAAAACGATATTTAACCTTTTAATTTGTGTGCACCCAAGTGGAATAATTAGGAATAATGTGATAGTGGAACAGAAGCATGGCAGTTTTGCCAATTCTTATTAGCGAGACAGGTCGACAGAGGTTGAGTACGGTGCTATGGGTTGCCCACTGGATATGCGCCCTTTGCGGAATATCAATCATCTCGATTGGGCTGTACATCAAGTTACGTATACAAGACAAGGTAGGCCTCAACAGAAAATTCCACTCGCCCTCATGGAGCGAGCCCTGTCTACGCCGCTGTACAAATCAGCTATGATACTTTGACTTTTGCCTCTACTGACATCACTCCTGTGCTCATGAGAAAGTAAAAAACATACCTAGGCCTAGCTGAGCACCTTCAACACAGTAACATGTGCATGGTGTTCATACTCTGTGTGATTCAGGTGATTCAACATATAGGCCTAGGCCTACATCAAATAGCAAACCTGTGAAAGTTTGCTCTCAATCCGCCATCTGAGTCACGAGAAGATAATGAAACCAGTTCCGTTTGAACATTAATAATGTTGTGCCCCTTCATGTTTATTTTCGATTGTTGAAACCGAAATAAACCACAATGTTTTTGACGGGGGTGGTCTTGTTTTTGAGGGGGTGTCTTCAGATCTACGCATTAACACTGACATTTACAGAGACATGCATTTTATTCTTTCCTAAGTTTGTTCCTATACCGTACATATTACCAATCCCCCATAGACTTTCTATACAAGTTTCCTTGTGGAGACATAATTATTCCTCTTTAGAATTTCCTTGTGGAGATAGGGTATTGTGTGTGGGGGGTAGTTTTAAATATCTTATTTAGGGTCCTTCACGGACGTGCGTATTCATTACTATTGTTCAGAGTTGTATTGAGTCCCGGCAAGTCCTTTCACAAGTCCTTTCGCAAGCCCAGTCAGAAGTCCTTTCATAAAGCTGGTCACAAGTAACTGGATGAACAATGACAAAGGAATGCCTTTGTCAAAGCTCATTTCAATAGCTTGTGATTGGGACTAGGACCGGAGGGCTTCTGATGGACTTGTGATGGACTCACGGTGATGGACTTAAATACATCCCTGCTATTGTTCAAGTAACATTTCCTCTGATCCTTCTGTCTCAATCATTCCTTGTTGCAGGTGAATCTTGTGGAGGGATATAATGGGAATTCCCTACCCTTGATGCTCATTGCTGTTGGAGCAATGACCACCGTCATCGACCTGGCCGGGGGCAAGCTATGCCAACAAGTGGGCGACATTACCCGGAGGTATCACCTATACCATAGAGCAAGATGCCTATACACTGTTAGAAAGTTGGGCAAACAGATTATACCCAACGTTGGTACAATAGTCAACATGTTCAACCTTTGGATAATTTGGATAAGGTTGAACAAGTTGACTAATATAGCAACGTTGGGTGATCTGCCCAACTTTCTAACAATAGTCATCACGGTTCGCAATCGTAAAATTCATGATTTCCCTCTCTCTCCAATTGCTCTGGGAAAATACAAGCATGGGTGACCGACTGTCGATGCCGTCCCGGGGTGCGGGGGGAAACGTCCCCCCCCCCCCCCCCAGTTGCAGTGTCCCCCTTGTCATATTATGGTCATATTATACGGTACATTATATGGGTCCCTTCCTCTCCGTCCCACTGACCTTGATGAGAAATCGCCGCTAAGCCAAATATTCAGGCCAGCTATGAGCTAGGGCAATTATGTCTGGATACCAGAGGGCCTGTACCACGCTGCTATTTTGGTATGTCTAATTAAAGAACTTGGAAAGTGAAAATTTGGACCGATCAACGAAGGAGTCATCAAAGAAAAATAGCGAAATCATACTGCAACATGAAAATATACGTCCGTCGTTGGAGGAGTATTTCTGACTCCCATCGACCGACTCAGCCCAATAGACCTTTATCATGCCGTCACCATCTTTGTCTTGTTCCCTGTATGCATTAGCAATTATGAATAGTGATTCCAATTATTGAATGAAGGTGCCAGACTATTTTTCCTTCCAGCTTGTTTGGTTACATTATTGATTTTAATAGGAGAAAAACAAGATGGCTGTGCCATGATAAAGGTATATACAGGGATTGAGGAGGGTTACTCCGTACTATGATGACCTCTGAACTATGGTGTACTATTTACGACACATCGCTTTGCCTCTTCCATACGCGACGCGACTATACGACGCGACGGCACGACGGCTGCGTTGCATCGTGCCGTCGCGTCGTGCCGTCGCTTATTTCCCATTACTTCTGGCGTCGCGTCGTGCGTCGCGTCGTGCCGTCGTGCCGTCGCGTCGTTTTTTTCTAGCTTGCAGGTTTTCTTTCATCAACGTCGCCCCTTCCGTCGCCCATCGCGTCGTACCGTCGTGCGTCGCGTCGTGCGTCGCGTCGTGTGTCGCGTCGTGCGTCGCGTCGTGCTCGCGTCGTGCGTCGCGTCGTGCTCGCGTCGTGCGTCGCGTCGTGTTTCGCGTCGTGTTACGCGTCGTGTTTCGCGTCGTGTTTTGCTTCGTGTTTCGCTTCGTGTTTCGCGTGGATTAGTCCGGTCATGCTATTGTGAACATGCGCAGTTGAAATACCGAACTGGCTCACAGAATAACATTTGCCGTTTGGTTTTCTTTTATATAGTGCTGAATGACTGGCCTGCAAAGCGATCCTGGAAACGGGAGATTATGTCCCCACCATAGTTTTGGCGGACAACTAATAATGGGCGAATCCCACCCCTTAAAAAGGATTAGTTAAACGTAATGCATTTGGCAATTTTTTAATCAAAATCCAAGAACTATAGGTTCCGGTATAAGTTGATCCATTTTTAGCATCACCATTGCAATATCTGGTTGTTGATAATAAAAGAAATATACGAATTATGGTGATGGGCCTTGTTCAAACCACATGCCTAACAATATACACGCCTTTACAGGGTCCGCCCGATAGTCCGAAGGTTCGATTGTCCGAAGGTTTATTGATCCAAAGGTTCGATATTCCGAACGTACAAATTCCCCATATGAGGGGGTTCGATAGTCCGAAAATGAAATAAGGTTCGTTAACGGAACATTTGATGCAATAGTCCGAAGGTTCATTAGTCCGAACGGCCTACAATCCGAAGGTTCATTTATCCGAAGGTTCAGTAATCCGAACTTAGAATAAGGTTAATTAGTCCGAAGGTTCAAAAGTCAGAAACTAAAATAAGGTTCAATAGTCCGAAGGTTCATAAAGGCACACAAAGTTCGATAGTCCGAATTGACAATAAGGTCAGATAGTCCGGACTATCGAACCCTATCGTCTATTCCGAATATCGAACCTTCGGATTATTTAACCTTATTCTCTTTTCGGACTATTGGGCCCTTCGGACTATCGAACCTTCGGACCATTACGAACCTTCGGATTAATAACCCTTCGGACTAAAGAACCTTCGGACAATCGGGCTGTCACCGTCCCCCCCCCCCCCCCCCCCCCCCCCCCCAAGGGCGGATCCAGAACACAATTTTGGGAGGGGCCAACACATTTTTTTGCTGAGTTTTGTGGGTGGGTGTACGCAGTGGCTGCCTTTTTGCGACGTCAGTTTTTTTTTTGGGGGTGGGGCATGGGCCCCCTTTGGCCCCCCCTGGATCCGCCCTTCCACCCTCCCCCCCCCCCCCCCCCCCCCAACCCACCAACCTTGACGAGAAATGGAAACCGCTCATAACGTGTAGTTTTATTGTAACTTTGTTTTACGCCGTTTATGTAAACCCGTGCACACGGCAACTTTGTTTCAACATTTATAAACCTTTACAGTCAGTGGCGTATCCAGCGGAAGGGGGGGGGGGGACTTGCCCCCCTGGCGGCATTTGAAGCGTCATAAAAAAAAAATTATAAATAGTGTTTTAAAACGATTTTAAGACGGTTCAGACGTTGTTTGCCCTTCCTGGCACAAAAAACTGGATACGCTACTGTTTACAGTGAGTTACACTTTTTCACCGTTGGTGGCGCCATTTAACCACTTTGTTTTGTTCTTACGCATAGGCAAAATAAGACATGTGGTTTCTGCTTTTCTGGTTTGCAACTAGGCGTAGGCTCCTAAAAAAAAACATGGCCACGAGCAGGGAAGGGGGGGGGGGGGGGGGTTGAAACCCCCCCCCCCCCCCCCCCGGACCCGCGCCTTGTATAGCACAAAACCCTTGCCAGCATCCGAACCGTACCAATGAGCGCATGTTTGAAGTGCCCATTGCATTAGCCTTTTAGAGGTATGGCGGACACAATAGGAGGGCGTTATTTGATTTGGGTAAAACCTGTGTATTTATACCCAAATAAAATAGCGCCCTCCTATTGTGTCCGCCATACCTCTAAAAGGCTAATGATACTCAGGAACGAAATATTTTCTCTCTTTTCAATATTTATTTTGTCCCGCCAGACACCGCTGTTATCGCGGTACCGTTGTTGATTATGTAGATTGTTTGCTACGAAAATTGGGAAAATACAAACAGAATTCTAGCAAAATCGTCTTTTTACACATTTCAAATACACAGCTCAGGCCTTTTGTTCACCGCGCGGTTAAGCGCATGCGCGCATAAATTTAAATTTATTAGCGGGTTATTCTGTGAGCCAGTTCGGTATTTCAACTGCGCATGTTCACAATAGCATGACCGGACTACTCCACGCGAAACACGAAGCAAAACACGAAGCAAAACACGACGCGAAACACGACGCGAAACACGACTCGAAACACGACGCGAAACACGACGCGAAACACGACGCGAAACACGACGCGACGCACGACGCGACGCACGACGCGAGCACGACGCGACGCACGACGCGAGCACGACGCGACGCACGACGCGACACACGACGCGACGCACGACGCGACGCACGACGGTACGACGCGATGGGCGACGGAAGGGGCGACGTTGAGGAAAGAAAACCTGCAAGCTAGAAAAAAACGACGCGACGGCACGACGGCACGACGCGACGCACGACGCGACGCCAGAAGTAATGGGAAAGAAGCGACGGCACGACGCGACGGCACGATGCAACGCAGCCGTCGTGCCGTCGCGTCGTATAGTCGCGTCGCGTATGGAAGAGGCAAAGCGATGTGTCGTAAATAGTACACCATACTGAACAGTGGGGGTAGGAAAAAATGCTTTTCTGCTTTTCCGCCTGGCGTCGTTACCCCACCTTGCAGTGGTTCTGTGAAGAGGTCTTACCTTGTTTCAGAACTAGGCAAAGTCTTGCCAATTTCCTTCTTTCTTTCTTTCTTTCTCTTTCCTTTCCTTTTCACAGTTATTCCTGTTCCTATAATTATTTTGTGCTTGGCCTTGTTGGAATCTTCTGAACTTAGCCTTCTAAACCCAGCCTTCTAAACCCCTATACCCTATACACTCTCCAGACTATTGTTACCTAACACATCCCCTAGACCTCTGAAAAGAATTCCTGAGATTCCGGGAACACAATGACCAACACAAAAGAGGGGGGGGGGGGGTCCCCTCTGCCCCATATCGTGCGTCATGGTTGCAGGACATGGCTGCCTGGTTGTATAGGATCCCGAACTCATTGGTAAATAAAGTGCTTTGAGCGGCTGATTTATCAACAGGTGTAAAATGCCGTAGTGGTTGTACCTGCCATGGACATGCATGGATGGTGGTCCGTACAGCCACTTTCGGTTGCATTCCTGAGGCCATCGGAATGGTTACAAACAATGGGCCTGTTTGTTTCACACAGATCGGGAGGTGATCCAGAGCCGAACGAAAACAAACAGGATCGCGAATCCCTCACGCTATATGTTGCATGCTGGGAGAATTTGTACTACACGACAATGTCGTCTATCTGCTTCAGATTCTGTAGGGCTATTTTTATGATAAACTATCTAGTATTTTCAGAAAAGTAAATAAATCGTACATAGCTTTAATAACAAAAATACACTGTAAAAGAATTGTGAGTAAATACTGTCACAATAGCTCGTTAAATGCTTCAAATCTACGAAAAAGTACCGTCACTTTTCTCTGTCCGTCTCGTACATCGCCATCTTGGATCTTGCGAACCCATTGCGAGCAGGATCACTAAAAACATGATGCGGAGCAGCTTTCGACGCTCCGGATCAATGATCGCGCTCCGGATCTGCGTGAAACAAACACACCCAATGTGTTCCCTGTGTTCCTACTCCTCTGATTGTTTTGGGCTCGTTTCAATCCTCCAGTTAACTGTGAAATACTTTTTTTAAACCACCAACATGACTTCGCAATCAACTAATTCTGATACTTCTGCTCGCGCAAACCCACCGCCCTCTGCGCGTTGCTAAAGCCACTTGGTATTGCCTTTTCCAATATCAGGGGTTTTCGTTCTAACTTCACTTGTGTTTAGTCTTTTGTTCACAACAACTCACCTGATTTGTTGGTTCTGTCTGAGAGCCGACTGAGCAGCGACATTTCCTACGATTCCTACAAATTACCGGGATATATCTTTCACCGCCTTGACCATCCACCATCCAATGGTCTTGGTGTGTAGGCCTACGACAAAGAATTAAACTCTACCTGTAGTTCGTGAAAGCACTTTGGAATGCACCAATCAAAAGTGCTTTCGCCTGTCACTCCTCCATTCTAATACTTGTTTTTTCTATATCGTTCACCGTCATCATCATCCTGTGCAGTGATAGATGCCATTTCTGACAGCATTGATCGTGCTATTTTCCAGCATCCTGCTGCTCAAGTCATGGTATTCAGTGACTTCAATGTCCACCACAAAGATTGGTTAATTAATTCCCGCAACACTGACATTGCCGGTACTGCAATATATAATTTTTCAATCTTTCAAGATAGTACTCAGATCGTTTAATCTCCTACCCATATTCCGGATCGTGCTTCCGATGGTAGGTACCTGCTTGACCTTTTTCTTTGCTCTAACCCGGACGATTGTGTTGCCAAGGTCTTACCTCCAATGGGTAACTCTGATCATTCAATTGTTTCTGTTTCCGTTTCATATTCTTCCCCTCCAACTACATTTCAGCCTTTCCATCGTACTGTTTTTCAGTTTGGAAGGGCTGACTGGGATGGTTTTTGATGTTTTCTTGCTGATGTGCCTTGGTCATCCGTTCTAAGTCTTGGTCCTGATTTGGCAGCAGAGGAGCTATCCCAATGGATTAGCCTTAGTATGGAGATATACATCCCCTCGCGTACCTACCAGATCAGGGCCCATTCTCAACCCTGGTACACCCCAGCATGTGCTGCAGCAATTGCACATCGGAACCATTTCTTTAAGATGTATCATCCTTTGGGAACTTCGGATAGTAAGCGTCTTTTCCATGAAGCCCGTAATCATTGCAAGAGAGTTTTAGAGGACGCTAAACAGAATATGCAAACTCTGTTGCTGTTCCATTGCAACACAGCGGCTTGGATCTAGAGACTTTTGGCGGATTGCTAACAGTAGGCCTACTTAACCGCAACAAGTCCTCCATTCCTCCTCTCTTCCATGAACCCGAAGTCATTACTTCTCCTTTGGATACGGCAAACCTTTTTGCCAACAATTTCGTCTCTAATTCTACAGTCAACGATAAGGGGCATCCACTTCCTGCCTTTCCTTCCCGTATAGATATTGAGGTCCCTGATCCTCTTATCACCCAAGAAGGTTGCCCGCATCATTCAGACCTTGGATGCCTCCAAGGCTACGGGCCCTGACGGAATTCCTGTAATATTGTTCTGAAAATGTGTTCACCTGAACTATCTGCTATCCTTGCCAAGCTGTACAATATGTGTTTGGCTTATTCAGTTTTACCTTCATCTTGGAAAGTGGCGTCTGTAGTCCCTGTCTTCAAGGGATCTGGTGAGCGTTCAGAGTCTACTAATTACCGACCATTTAGTCTGCTTTCTGTAATAAGTAAGATCTTTGAATGCTTTATTCATCAACAGCTTCTCAGTCACCTTGAGGACAATGACCTTCTTACCGACTGCCAGTATGGCTTTCGCCATTCCTGCTCCACTGGTGATATGCTGTCCCTCATCACTGATCATTTTAACAGGGCTTTGGACATTAGGGCCGAGGCTCGTGTGGTAGCTCTGGACATATCTAAGGCTTTTGACAAGGTCTGGCACAAGGGCCTTCTGCACAAGCTCCAGTCATTATGGTGTGTCCGGTAGAATGCTGTATATAATCTCTGCTTTCCTTTCCAATCGCAAGTTAAAGATGGTGCTTGAAGGGCAATCATCTTCTACTTGTTCTGTCAATTCCGGTGTACCTCAGGGCTCTGTTCTCGGTTCAACCCTCTTTTTGGTTTATATTAATGATTTTCCCGATAATGTCTTGTCTCAGCTGGCCATGTATGATGATGACTCTACACTCTACAGTGTTTCTTTCAATTCTTCTAGTACTTCTCGCACTTAAGTGAGTGCTTCACGCAGCAATGATCTAGAGGATGTGTTGATTTGGGGGAAGGACTGGCCGGTAACCTTCAATGCAAAGAAAACAAAATTGTTGTCTTTGTCTCGATCTAGAGATGATTCGTTCCCTTCACTTCATATGGGTCCCTTGACTTTGCCCGATGTATATGATGACCAACGTCTTCTTGGACTTGTAATCTCCCCTAATCTTAGTTGGGAGACGTAGGCCTATATCACAGGTATTGCCAAAAGTGCTTCCATGCGAGTTGGTTGTCTCTATCGAGCTCGGAAATATCTACCTCCTGATGCCATGCTTTTAATACCTTTATAAGACAATATACGTCCACTTATGGAGTACTGTTTCCACATCTGGGCTGGTGATTCTGCTTGTCACTTATATCTTTACCAGATAGAATACAGAAGCGCATTGTTAATTTGGTTGGAGAAGAGTTGGGCTCATCCTTACAATCACTCTCTCTCACCGGAGATCTGTTGCTACTCTTAGTCTGTTCTATAGGTATATTCATAGTAAATGTTCTACCGGCTTGTCCAGCTTGGTTCCTCCAATTAGGGTATTTGAGCGTGAAACACGGCTCCCACGCCTGTTCCCACCAATACTCTGACTGTACCTAGATGTAAAACGAAAAACTATGCCAATAGCTTTTTCCCTCGTTCTTTATCTCTGTGGAACTCTTTGCCTGGTGCACGTTTCTCTTCATCTTATGATCTCTCCTGTTTCAAGAGGAATGTTAATTCCTATCTCTTCCATCTTTGATTTCATTTTCCTGGTAGTTCCATACCTTGAGTGGCTTTTAGCCTTGTTTGGGGCGAACTTGCATTAAAAAAAAACAATTGTGATAATGATAATTTATAGTTCGTACATGTTATAGTGTTATAAACAGCGCCCTCCCCCGCATGTTCTTCTTATCCCTACTTCCCCACCATCACCACCACCACCACCACCACCACCCCTACACCACCCCCACCACCTCCACCATCCCCACCCCTCCACCACCCCCACCACCTCCACCACCCCCACTCCCCCCCCCCCACCCCTCCACCACCCCCACCCCCATCCCCACTTTTCGAAACTTATATTGCAGGTGAAAAATTGAGGAGGGTCACTTTGTGGGACAGATTTTCGATAAAAACAAAATCTTGACCATCCCCCACCTTTGGTCATGGATTTACGCCGCTGGCTGTTAAAAACATGATTTCTTAACCATCGACATAAAATTCAACATGAAATTTTTTTTTGTATGCAGGCAAAGATTGAAATCTCTCCTCCTTCCCTACCTTCTGCTCTTCCTCGTTCTCAACACCTGCATCTTCGCAGCAGGATGCATGTGTTTCGCGCATCGTGTGCATCTCCATCGCTCTTTCCAACGTGGGCTGACCGAGAATATGAAACATTATAAGGTTTGCCTCCCCCTTCCTCCTCACTCGCGCAGTAAGATGTTGTAGTCAGAGTTCCATATCATCAGTTGTAGGTCAGTATCATAATCTTAAGCAGCATCAGCAACATCACCATCATCATGATTATTTTTCCCGTTTTCACATTTGAGCCTGAATCCTCACATCCTCTTTTTTCTGTACATGTACTTTCTGTTTTGATTTGACTTGACTTGACGTACCTCGAATCCATAGTCCCGATCGTCTACGATCATGACTATCATCTAATAAGTAATGTACACCGTAAAAAAAAATCCGTAAATAACGGGTTTTTCCCCCCTGTAAAAAAATCAAAAAGAAATCGCCGTCTTTTAGTTTTAACGGATTTTTGACGTAAAATTACGGTACTGTGACCTGGAAAACATCTCTCGTCCGTAGTTTTCGTGTTTTAACGTTAGTTTATACAAATTTACAAACTATTTCTTGAAAATACAACATAATTTGCTGTAAATATACAGCAACACCGACGAAGTGTTGTTTATTTACAGGGAAATTACTGTTCTCCTACACGAATCTCATCACACGTAAACTGACCAATCAGAACTGAGAAAATTTGTGTTCACAAAAGTCAAGTTAAATTGTGGTATTTAGTCCCAAAAACACACTTTCTTGACCATAATTTGTAATTATTCAAACAATTCCACAATAAAATTTAGATTTCTTTTGCAAACATAGGTGAAGAATCACAATACATCTCCTTTCGTATTCAAATATTGAAATTGTTCATGGTATACCATGACTTCATCATGGCGGGAAAAGCTGAATATAAAGCTAAATCACGGCGGTGTCCAGCTCGTAGGTTATCGTAGCATTTGTACACCCATGTCTTTACTAAGGTTCATTTAGTCTGTTTCCCACTTCATTCATTTCTGTAAATTTGTAGTTTACTTTCTGGCAACCTAGACAGTAAACAAATATCTATAATTTTACGGAGAAATTACGGAGAAACAGATTTGCACTGTAATTGTTTTTTGCAGCACTTTTGATGTTAAAATTACAAACTTTTTTACAGACGAAAGTAATTTTACAAATTAAGTTTCAAATTATTTTACGCAATTCTTGCAAAAATAATCTACAGCATTTGATGTAAAGACAAAAAGCAGCAAAAGGTCTGGCGACGCTGCTGCCATCACTTTTTATGTAAAATAACAGATCTATTTTTTACAGTGTACAGAAATTCACAACTGCTCAAACGTTTTGCAAAGGCCTGCTTTTCATTATGGAAAAGCAACATATCACTCAATATAAGACGCGACACTTTTGAAAAAGTTTTCAGATCTGGTTTAGAGACTGTTAAAGAAGGTGAATATTTTTACAGTAGTATACAAAGAGTAGCACTGGGGTAAGGGGAGGATATATACCAAGCCATGTACAGCTTTGAAAAGATTGATTTGATTTATGAAAGATAATTAAACTGAGTGCAAACTGCTAACAGACTGTGTTGACCTGAATATACAAATCAAAACACAGTCGTACTTCCTCAATACGTCCGAGGACAATGCTTTGTGTTTCCTATTGTTCCTTTAATATAACCAACCCCCATAGACTAAGCACGTATCCTTACGTTTGAGGACCGATTTCAACAAAAGACTCTACGTTCGAGGACTGAAATGTTTCTTTGTGTTTTCTTTCTTCTCTTGTCCTCGGAGATATATACAGTGCACGTACAATTTAGCTGGCCAAACGTTTTGAACTTAAGCGAGTTCTTTCTCAAAGGCAATTGACCATTTCATTTGAACAGGTCAATGACCAATCATGTGCACTACCTTTAATTTTAATATGTTTGCTATATTTCATGTTTGGCCATAAACTACGGACGCCTCGCGTTCTGCATTTCAGTAATTTGTCTTATATCAAATACTTTTATCTAATATTTTCTTGAAAACAAACACTAGGATCAAGAGGCGGTGAAGTATGAGATTAACCAACTACAAGTGGACTTCGAGTGCTGTGGAAACGATGGCTACGAAGATTGGTTTAACGTACAATGGATTGGGGATAATTTTCTGGACAAGACCAATGAGATTGTCCAAAGGTAAAAATCATTCCTATTAATACATTTGAATCATGAAGACAAACATTTTGTGAATTCACGTGTGTTTTTGCAAGTTGTGCGGTGGTTGGGAGCCTCGCAATGCATTACGGGGCTATAGTTTTAAACGCCCTTATTATCATACATCTGGCAGAATTCTGTCCAATTCCGGCCCCTATTATTCGAAATCAGAACAACCATTGAGGGGCCGGGAACCAGTCTAGAGAGGAGCCCGGGACTTTTTCTGCCGTTGATGGCGCCAGTGCTGCTAGACAAACTGATGGACACACTGGCCAGTTTATCAAAAATTCTCCTAATTCTCCGAATTAGAAGCTCTCAATCCTAATGTGAGGGTGGGACTTTGTATGTTTAAAATGCCTAAACTTCCCAGCAAACACATAACATTTAAAAAAAAACATTTTTGAAAAGTTGTAGTCAAAAAATTGTAAAAATAACATAAAATAATGTTATCAAAACGTTTAACTTTGAAAACATTTTTGGTATAACATTTTAATAATGTTGTACAAATGTTTAAATGACAACTAACTGTGCCGGTGAAAGACATTATTTTGATAACATTTTTTTTTTAAATTGAAAAGTAATAATCAAAACATTATTTTAAATGGCGTAAAATAATGTTATCAAAACGTTTAACTTTTTGGTTATTGAAAACATTTTTAGTAATTGAAAACAAGTTTATGTATTTTTTGACGCAAAATATACATTTTTATGGTTTATATAAGTTTGATAGTTTGTATTTTGAAAAACGGTTGTTTTCTTTTAAAGATATTTATCTAACGAAAGTATAATGCTCGAGCGGCGACTATTTCTTAATTAACAAATGTCAACCACTATTTATATTTTCCTGGTACCCAGGAGAAGTTCGTGCATAGTTTACCACGGAAAATCGACTATGCCTTTGAAAACAAATCCTCTAAACCTCAGTTCCTGTGCGGCATGCGCAGTTAGAAAACGGTAGTAAGTACGGTATAAGTACAACTAAAGTCCTTTCTTGGTTAACAAGAGCTCGTGGGAGCTGTATTAACATCTCTCTATCTCTCGAGGCTATATTACGATGTAGGTTCAAATCCGGGCAGTTCTTCTCCGAGGGAAAAGAAAAAGAAACGCAGAGTGATAGGGATGCGTGGAGGTGGAGGAGTCCGAGGATAGGATGATGCGTTAGGGAGAGGAACGTTGGGGAACAATGGGGGCGGGGGTTCCTATCATTTCTTGTTTTGTTTTTTTTGGGGGGGGATGTTGTAGGAACGTTAGTTTAGGATGTTTCATCAACATGTCTAATAAAACGTTTTAAAAACATTTTCATGATGTTGTCTCCAAATGTTGCTACAATATTATTAAAACCACACATTTTAACGTAAAAAAACATAATTTGGAAACATTATTATAACATTTACGAAAACATTTTAACGATGTTTTTACAATGTTCTTGTGTTTGCTGGCTAAATGAACCTCAAAACGCTCTTTAGAAAAAAAATCAGGGCAGGCAAAATCGGCGTAGGCAATTTTGGGGCTATTTACAGGCGTTTACTAAATATGTTTGCCAACCTTATCCCCATCTGGGTCAACTTTTATTCTATGGGAACCGTGGAAGCGATGAGTTACGATTTTTAAATGGGATTTGATGGTTTATGGCAGACATTGCGCTACGCTAGTAACATGCATGTGAAATTGTTCTCTTTTAAGTTGTGTGGTTCAAAAAAGAACCGGTTTGTTTTAACTCGACGTTTGGAACAGCATGCTCTCTTTGTCATCAGGCGACTTCTTCTGATGTGCAATAGAGCATACTTTTTGAAACGTCGAGTTAAAACGACCGGTTCTTCTCAGAACTACACAACTCAAAAGAAACCAATCTCAAATGGTTTTACCGCAAACCTTCTATATTTTGTTACGATTTAAACAAAACAAATTCGCTGATATTTTCCTTCATGCAGTTCTCCGACTGTGCATTTCTCTCATTGGGCACAAATTTCACTGAGCTGCTTAGCCACAAACTATTGCTAAACCTCTAAGACACTTCGGAGTTCCAACGGCGCATGCGCACATCATGATCACGATTTAGTTTCGAGAGATTGTGTGTTCGCCACACGCGTGCAAAATCATAGCGGGTGACCAACGAAATCAAAGAAAAGTTTTTACGGCATTGTGATTTAAGATGTTTTGTATGCTCGAACTTTTGTGCGAACAAAAGTTTCCATCTTTTTGATGAGATGAAAAAAGTGCGGATTCGGTTACCACGTCCCTCATAGACTTGTGTGCAATTGTCTGCTTTGTTTTGTCTCTAGAAACCAAAGAAGTGTGTAAATACCGGCAATCGCGGACTCCCTATTGTCCCTCTTTTGTTATACTTTAACTTTTTCGGAGGGCCTTCCATATGTTTTGTACACGAATTTTAATCGTGGACGTTCGGTCAATCGTAGACCCTTTGTCTACGCCCTAACTCTTTTGTCCCTAGTCCACGATTGCCGGTATTTAGGCCTACACACACAAATCGTTTTAATAGTCTGATGTGTGCACGCGCAGTTGAATTTCCGAAAAAGCGTATTTTCCTACTCTGCAAAAATCTGCCGGGAACCATGCAGTCACAAGCAATAATGTGCAATAGCAGTTCCGTAAAATTGGCCCCTGCTCATCCCCTGGTCCCCCCCCCCCCCCCCCCCCCCTTTCCCCTCCTTCCAGCAAGCTGACGGGTGGGCGGTACCTGAACGACGATGTTCCGTACAGCTGTTGTAGACACGACATGCTGCGGCCCTGCATCCACCACCACGTACACACAGACGACAAACATTTCAACTACGATCACCGCACTGGGCTCACGCTCTACCAACGAGGATGCAATCACGCCCTCATGGAGTACTTCTCGGCCAGGCTAAACCGAATCGGGGCAGTTACCATGTTGATGTTCATTTTACAAGTAAGACATACTTAACTCATACTCACTTTCATATACATATACATGCAAATTGGAAGAACGTCAACAAACGAAAGGATAGCTCAAAAATACGATAATCCTGAAGTCGCAGGTTCGAATCCCGCTCCTGCCAGTTTTCCTTGTTCACTTTGAAAATTTATTTGAATTTAGTCAGTTTCCCTTGTCATCATCTCCATTCACTTCATAATCGTCCTCATCTTCATGTATTAGGCCAAGTAAAACAATACAGGCATCCCCAAAAAGGATGCGGACAGGGACGCTAAACATGTTTTTCTTTACTTCGCCTTATGTGTTTGGTTGACAAAGGTGTAGCATGGGAAGGGCATGTTCTTTCACGAAAGAAAAAGGAAAACTCGCAAAGACCATTAAGACATTACTATTTGTATGATTCAATATTGATTATTTACCTATCATAAAATAACCTAAACAAATCAGTGGATTTTAAAAATATTCTCTTGACGTTTCTTTCCATTTTCAATGTTTACTTAACACGCTTTTTTGTAAGTGCTAATCATTTTTTTGCTATGTCAAAAATCATAAATTTGGGGTCCAAAGTATGACTCTTTTGGTGTCCCTGTTACACCTGACCTGTGTAATTTCCCATCAAGTATCATTAAAATTGACTTTACACCATTTTTTTACTTGTTTGGCAGGTACTTTGCTTTACGTAATCACTCTCGGAGATAGAAGGCATTAAAGAATGTCCCCTGCTGTCAGATGTAACACACTGTAAAAAGAATCCCGTATTTTTACGGTGTAAAGCATGTAAATATCACGGTGAATAACCGTAAATGGACTGCGCGCTGCATTTAATGGGAAAAACCGTAGCAATTTCACGACCAATCAGAAATGAGGAAATTTGTGTTAACAAAAGTTGGGTTAAATTGCCGTGTTTGGTCCAAAAATACACTTTCTTAGCCATAATATGTTTTATTCAAACAATGCATCGCCATTTTCACGAGGAGACACGCATGTCAAAAATGACAATATTTTTCAATTTCGATTTTGTTTCACCATTTTTGCTTTAAAACACTGTACTTAACCATTTTGACATGCTTCTGCAAGCAAAACATCATTAATTTCTAAATTACATTATTGATGCAAGGGGCAGGCATCCCGATAATTGCATTTTGCGTTTTCACGAAGAGACGCGAACATACGGTCTGCCCCTTGAACCCGTAAAAAACGGCACAGCGGAAAGGCGTAATAAAAGTAGGATTTTCGTTTTCACGCGAAGGGGGACGCGCATCTTTGTTACAAATCCTGTAAATTTACTGTGCACTTCCCGTTTTTGCTTCAACCCTAGAGACATTTTACGGGAAATTCCCGTAAATGTTACGGTTTTCGCTGGCAACCCGTGTTACTGGGAATTTACCTTAAAATTACGGGAATTTTTTTACATTGCAGGGACACCAAAATTGGACCCCAAATGTATGGAATGATCCGTTTACCTACAATAAAGCCCCCAATATTACCCCAGAACAATGTATGCAAAGCCATGATAATTTTTTTCCAAAAAAAGTGACTCGTGAAAAACGGCATTCAAAAATGAGCATTATTAATTTTGACTCTGATAATGTCCTCCTGCTTGATTTTGCAGTCTGTGATTTCCCTGCTACTGCGCTACCTCCAGACGTCCATCAGGAACGCCTATGATAGGGATGATCCCGAGGCCACGACACGCGGGTGGCTCCTAGCAAACGTCCCCCTCGCCAAGCCACCTGGTGCCGGTGAAGACGAAGAATCACCTGATGAAGAATCCTATGATAGTTTCGAAGAACAAGACTTGGATGAAAAAGAGCCGATCTACGAAAACATACCCCGGGGTGGACTGTCTGGGGGTGAAAGTGGGCGGCACGAGAAAGGGAAATCCAAGGACAAAAAGTCGGACAAGAAGTCAAAGCCGGACAAAAATTCGAAATCAGACAAGAAATCTCAATCGAGGAACAAATCAAAATCGGAAAATACCTCAAAATCAGAAAAGAAATCTCCTGGATCAACTGAGAAGTTTCCCGGATCAAAAACGAAATCTCCCGATGATAGTTTCGGTATCGATTTCCAGCCCGAAGAACAAGACTGGGATGACGAAGAGCCGATCTACGAAAACATACCCCAGGGTGAACTGCCTGAGGGTGAAGGTGGTCGGCACGAGAAAGAGAAATCCAAGGACAAAAAGTCGGACAAGAAATCAAAGCCGGACAAAAAATCGAAATCAGACAAGAAATCAAAATCGGGTAACAAATCAAAATCGGAAAAGAAAACAAAATCGGAAAATACCTCAAAATCAGAAAAGAAATCTCCCGGATCGACTAAGAAGTCTCCCGGATCGACAAAGAAATCTCCCGGATCGACAAAGAAATCTGCCGGATCGACAAAGAAATCTGCCGGATCGACAAAGAAATCTGCCGGATCGACAAAGAAATCTGCCGGATCGACAAAGAAATCTGCCGGATCGACAAAGAAATCTGCCGGATCGACAAAGAAATCTGCCGGATTGACAAAGAAATCTCCTGAATCGGCAAAGAAATCTCCTGGATCGACTAAGAAATCTCCTGGATCGACTAAGAAATCTCCTGGATCGACTAAGAAATCTCCTGGATCGACTAAGAAATCTCCTGGATCGACTAAGAAATCTCCTGGATCGACAAAGAAATCTCCTGGGTCAAAAAAGAAATCTCCGGGATCAGCTAAAAAATCCCCGCGATCAACGAGATCCAAACCAGCATCGTCCAGGAAAATGGGTGGGAAGAAACTACGGATGAATCGAAACAACAACATATCGAGCGATTGCTTGACTTCGAGTGACGAGTATTCGGCAGAATCGGACGGTTCCCAGACGCCGCTGCTTCATCGCCAGTGTTCCCCGGGAGAGTCGCAACGGAGCGAGGCTATGCCGGCAGTACCGTTCTGGTCTCGGGTTTTCCGAAAAGCAGAATCGACTTACATAGACATTGGTGACTGATCTGAACCACAGGGGGTAAATGTATCACGGCGTAATCCAGTGGTTTGAAAATTTGTTTTCTGATTGGCTCATTTCTTATTCCGGCATTTGGTGTAGGATTCAAGCACAATTATTTAGGCCTACGTAAAAGTTTCGGTTTGATCAAGTCATTACCTTCAACTTTCTGAACGTTCCCAAGCATGGTTTATGTATCTAACTATAAGTATTCTTATCAGTTGTCATCTTTAAATTCCTACGTTTGTTTTATACCTAATCTGTTTTTATATACGGAGGCAAATTTATGTCAGTTTTGTCATCGGCTTTTACAGTTTTCTCTGAGTGTTGGTGAGGTCTATTTTCACATACATGTACTTTTAAATAAGTATCCTAAATTACCGGGAAACTTTATCCTTTTTTAATTCGTTCCTTATTCATTTTCCACGCTTTGGTGCTTGTGTCCTTGAGCAATTATAATTGTTATGCTTATATAGCGCTTTCCATCGTATCAACGATCTCAAAGCGCTTTACAATTATTACCCCGTTCACCAGGCCCTGGACCACGCGGCAGCCGATATCCATGAAATTGTAGTTAAGTGTCTTTCCCAAGGGCACAGACACCATGTTCTTGGTAGGGTTCGAACCCACGTACCATCGTACATGAGTCGAACACCGTAACCACTAGGCCATGACATTCTACAAGGCACTTTATCACAAGTTGTTTCTCTCCACCCAGGAGTAAATGGGTACCTGTGAGAGCAGTGATGGTTATGTGTTTAGTCCGTGTGCGCTATAGCAGGGCTGTGTACTCCCCGGTGAGCTGAGAAGGGTTTGATCAATGGGCCCGATGACCAGGGGTAATATTTAAATAATAGCGCCGTGAGCACCGTGGTCTTGGTGGATGCGTTATTATTTTGCGATGTTTTGTATTACTATTATTTAAATTTATCTCAGAATTGAAAGCGTAACCACTTAACAAACGGTACCAACCCCAACCCTTCCCGCTTTTCAAGACATTTTTGTTTGTACAGCGGGGAAAATGAGGCAGCTTTCTCGACAAAAATAACGCAATTCCCTCCCCAACCCACCCACAAACAGAAAACGTCACTGATCGTTGTAGGATATGAGCGAGTCTTTAAACTTAATGAGACAAAAACTGCTTCAGCCATGTTAGTCTATGACAAAAACTGACTGTTGAATTCAGTCAGTTTTTATTATAATGTAAAATATTTTTCGGATCCTGATTTTGTTAAAATGTTTATTTTAAAATTGAGAGATTGTTATGAATTTTAAAAATTATTACCGAAATGTGTAGGCTAAGAAAATAATGCAAACTATGACATACATAATATTTATTTGACTGACAAGGATATTTCACTTCACTTGAAGTATGTGCTTCCATGACAGTCCATTGTGATTATCAGCAAAAACGACAATTTGTCGTTTGTAGGAAGATCTTCTTATATAGGCAACCGCAACGCTGTCTGCTGGTTGGTTTCTCATCAATGAGTTGATCGATGTTAGAGGGCGCGCTACATTGTAAACAGTGGTCAATTTTGATAATGGCATTATTTTTGTATTCGTGTCAGTCTCCCGCTTTAATAAGACCCGAGTACAGCAGCTCGTTGCTGATGAGTACTTGCATCCATCATCCCGACTGAAGTAGGTAAAGTGTTGAGAGTAATATTGATGGCTACACCTTATTAGCGAGCTAGACTGCGAAGATAACGTAAATGTTATTTTGGACTTGGTGGGCATCGGGTTCAAAGTACAATGTACTGATATTATACCATACTTCAATCAAATAAATGTTGCTGGTAGGGCCTATGTTATTCTATTTCAGAATGCAATCGAAGCTTATTTTATATTTGAGAGCATGATGATGGCTGTATTAGCGAAGTGGGCTTCAAAGATTAACGAGTTATTTCGACTTGGTGGGCATATCTTCAGAGTGTGTTTACTTAGTTTATATAGCATTGGCAGACCTGACAAGTTGCAAGTAATATTCCTTCTTTTTGGGATTCGGCAAATACCTGAAATAACAAACCTGGGAAAGTTTGAACTTAATCCGCCACCAAGTCACGATAAATAGTGAGAAAGCCGTCACTTTTAACAGTGATTTTGTGCACGTTAAGATGACTTATATTTCGATTGTTGAAATTCAAATAGGGCCTAAGCCATTGCATTTTGGGAGGTCTTCGGGATACAAATTTCTCGAAGATGACCGCAGTATTGGTACGGTTTCTATCTTTATAAACAGTATAAAGGGCCGGTCACACTGGCCACGATAACGATAACGAAAACGAAAACGATGCGAATGAACGCTCCCTATTGGTAGATGGAACGCGCGCGTATTACACGCGCGACCGTCCACCAATCAGTGCCGTTTATTCTCACCGTTTTCGTTATCGTCTTTGTTATCGTGGCCAGTGTGACCGGCCCTTAAAGGGCCGGTCAGACCGGCCACGATAACGACGACAACGAAAACAGTGAGAATGAACGCCACTGATTAGTGGAATTGTCGCGCGTGTAATACGCGCGCGTTCCACCCACCAATAATCGTTTTCGTTTTCGGCATAACGTGAAATACCTCATGCATGCCTGCTCACTGTTTTCTATCAGTTTTAACGTTTTTAAGTACTGATCGTATACAATGTACTTTAATAAAAATAAATGTTGCTTCTTGTGGCATTCATTTCAGAGAGGAAATGGTCGTAAACGTTTCAGCAGTAAACTTTATATATGATTTGAAGACATCAGCAGAGTGTAGTTCGCAATATTCTAGAAATACGTACCAAGACAAACGACATCTAGCACGAGAAATATATCGTACATTTTCTCTTTAAAGTTGACCGAATATGGAGGGGCGGTTCCGGGGGGGTTAACCCCCCCCCCCCCCGCATTGTCACTTGTTTGCGCGTTTTTGCTTGTACGTATGACAATCTCCCCCACCCCCCGCCCCCACCCCACCCCCACCCCCACACTCCTTTCTCAATGGGTACAAAATTTAAATTGAATTAAATTAAATTTAAAAATCACGGCCTGACCTCCCCTGCAAAAATTCTTAATTCGCCCCATATGTAGTATTGTTTATAACATAAAACTGATCCTTCCAAACAGGCATTGTTTGATTCCATTTCCATGGCGCGCTGAATCTAGCCTACATGTATATTGTAAGAAAGGAGAAATTATGCCATGCCCACTTTGTACGTGCCCTCATTGTTAGGATATATGTCGGTCAGAAGTACTAATATGTTACGAAATGTTGCCGTGCCTATTGAGTCCCGTTGTTTGCGTGTCCGATTAATGCGAATGCACGGGGCATGTATTTAATTGCCTTAAAGCAGTCTGCGACGTCAAGACCTGCCATAGCTCTGCCCCATTTTTGTCTGACGACATTAAAGGGACACATTGCTTTGGATTTTGCGATTTGGGCTATAAAACTGAAATGGATATGGTTGGGAAGCCTTTTTATAAGTAGAATATAAAGATTCACATAACTATCCCTTCAAATTGCGTGGTTTTTGTTTAATTTCGTGACAAATAACGGTCCGCCATTTTGTAGAACCAAATTTTTGACTCCACAAAATGGCGGACCGTGTTCACCAGTCGTATTTCCAGTCGCAGCTGGTTGAAGTACGTTCTGTTCATCAATTTTAATGTACTGTGGCACGGCGCGCAGCACTGGCGATATGTGTCGCGAGGTAGAGAATGGTACCTGGCGATCATCTGATAGGTTTACAAGGCCACTGGCTGCGGCGCCAGCCTAAAAACTCTTACAGCGTAGTTTGCGCATTATATAGACGGTGGTATTTACTACCGGAAATAAGTCTATGTTTCGCGGGTCAGATGTCAGGTTTCAGAGGCCAATTTTTGGTTTTGTAATCACTACTCACTAATTACAACACATTATACGTGTTTTTTTGCATGAACAACTCTTATAAAAGATAAGGAACATTTCCAAACAGCAAAATTTCATGACATTTGAAGGCAATGTGTCCCTTTAAGGTACATGTAGGCCTACATGTCGAGAATACGTATACGCTCGAATCAAGGGGCATCGGCTCCACATGCGGCTCATGTTCCAACCAGGGTAGTCAGCTTACGTGAGAAGAGTCACTATCCTGGACGCTCAGTCCAGCTCGGTTAGGGCGCAAATCGTCACCCATGCTTTGCTTTTTTGTGAGTGAAACCCAACCTGCTAAACAGCAGACACGGATATAGGCCTACCCACGTAATAAACAAGCGGCAAAGCATTTCAACATAGCAGAGATGGAGATTGGTTATTTTCTTCGTTGCCCGGACGTGAAGATGCGCGTGAGATTCTTTAGTTGGTAGACTAGTTCATAGTTATTATATGTTAGACAGTGGAAAGGGGTTGTTTTTTCTCATTAAGGTTCAAGCGCCCAATTTCAATTCCATGTTTGCCAAGCTATTTGTCATACCCAGCGCTACTTGCCATTTACGTTCTTCGATGGTGCGAAAGATGCAGCAGAGTTGAACCTGTCGGTGGCGTCGTGGCTTTAATGCTGTATTTGTCAAGATATCATTTAGAATAGTTTTCGTCAACGCGCAGCAAGGGTTTTAGGAAACGAAAAGGCCAAGGGTAGTGGTATTATGATGGTGGCTGAAAATCTGAAACAAGATGGCCGGTTCTATATTTTTTAAATAGTGACATTACATCTGTTCTGGAAAGGACGAGTTCGTATTTTTAAATCGGTATCGCACAGTCACTTTCTATTCGATAACTCATGATTTTACATACATTACTTATCTGGGCTTATTGTTTTTAAGTGAAAAGTGGTCATATTGTGATGTTATAATTTTTCAGACAAAATTTTAAATTGACAGTTAAAAATAAACGCATATGGTGTTCCCGAGGTGGCAGGTTTAAATCCTGTTCTTGACAATTTGCTTTGTCCACTCTAAAAATTAAACAAACATAATCCTTTGACATTTACAAATTCATGATGTAGGATATTGGCAGGTTCAAATGCGAGTCGATAAACCGCTTCGTGGTAAAACTTTGCGCTGTACTAATTCGCAGAACGTGAACACGTTTTCTGTTGTTTTTTTTTCGTAAACGGATTGGATGACATCAAATTTGCATTGCGTTTACACCCTCGTGAAACGTGACCTAGGTATAAGTCCTATAGAGCCGGTAAAGGTTCATGTTTCAAGCAAATGCAAAAGCGAGGAGACTTGTGACGTCAACGGCGAACTTTTCGCTCCGCGGCTTAGCAAAATTTGATCACGTTTCAATTTATGCGAATTGTTGCTACATAAAACATTCATATCATTGCGTCAAAGCCACTTCGCAGTTCATGTATAGTGAAAGTTCAGAAGGCATTGTGGACCATATGACAAGACAAATCTGCATGTAAAATGTATAGTAAATTCAACCTGATGTATCCGTCACTTTATTTTTTTAGACTATAGGGCCTACATGGATTGTGTAAAATAGGGTGCATCACTAATCAGCAGTATTCGATAAGCCCATCACAATAGCTATCAGCCATCTTTTTCCGACTCAGTGATTTTTGAGAGACGTTTTTGCCCCTCATATTTTGGAGCTCTTATCTCCACAGCGATATATAGTACATGGGCCATACGTTTACCCACCCACAGTGTACGTAGACAGAGTTCGTATACAGGTGGTCCTGTGGAGCAGAAAACACAATAGAACAATAAGCCTCAGTGCGAAATCTTTTATAGAAATTTATCTTCCCCAGAGGGAAAACGCTGTGGAGTTTGAGATTTCAATACGAACAAAGGAAAACAAAAGAAGGGGAACAAAGATCTTCCCCATAAAGTATAACTGTGTTAGGATAGGTGTCCACATGTGGGATATAGGCCCGTACTTAAGGGGCTTATCACCCTGAAAAATAAATTTTCAAATTGAAATGCTAATTTGTCAGATTTAGATAATTATGAGCCTTCCGATTAGACATTTAGGAACACCTTAATTCTTGCAGCATTAAAGGGACACATTGCCTTCAAATGTCATGAAATTTTGCTGTTTGGAAATGTTCCTTATCTTTTATAAGAGTTGTTCATGCAAAAAAACACGTAGGCCTATAATGTGTTGTAATTAGTGAGTAGTGATTACAAAACCAAAAATTGGCCGCTGATCCCTGACATCTGACCCGCGAAACATAGACTTATTTCCAGTAGTAAATACCACCGTCTAAATAATGCGCAAAATACGCTGTAAAAGTCTTTAGGCTGGCGCCGCAGCCAGTGGCCTTGTGAGCCTATCAGATGATCGCCAGGTACAATTCTCTACCTCGCGACACATATCGCCAGTGCTGCGCGCCGTGCCACAGTACATCAAAATGGATCAACAGAACGTACTTCAACCGGATGCGACTGGAAATGCGACTGGTGAACACGGTCCGCCATTTTGTGGAGTCAAACATTTAATTCTACAAAACGGCGGACCGTTATTTGTCACGAAATTAAACAAAAACCACGCAATTTGAAAGGATAGTTATGTGAATCTATATATTCTACTTTAAAAAAAGCTTCCTAATTATATCCATTTCCGTTTTATAACCCAAATCGCAAAATCCAAAGCAATGTGTCCCTTTAAGGTACAAAATCTTCACGCGTAGCATAAGGAAAACGGTATATATATATATATATATATATTTTAAGAAGACCAAAATATAGTGCACAGTGTACAATAGTAGTGTGTTTTTTCGTTAAAACAGTTTTCTTCCACATTCGTTAGTAGGTATATAGGGGGGAAGCCATTAAATTGAAATTCCCAGTCAGAGCACGGACGTTGCCGCTTTCATGCACTCAAGACAATTCAAGCGAGCTAATTTCATCGTCTGTATCGTCTCAAGTGTCAGACTGTAGTGCCTTCTTCCATATGAAATCGAACGTGTGTGTATGCAGCAGCCATGCCAAAAACAACCATGCAAATAATCCTTTACATGGGGACACACAAGCATGGGCGTCGCCAGGGTTTTTTCTAGAGGGGGAAAAGCACTCACCAGAAAGCAGCAAAGGTAGAAATCACCGGCCGTTGAAAAATCGAAAGGGGAGGCCGAGGGGGTGCTGGACATCACTCGACGCTTTGTTCAAGATCGCGATACCTAGGCCTTTTGTATATAGCCGCATTTTAGGCCCCTTTCAGTAGGTTTCGAGTGTTTTAAAGTACGACATTGACTTCGCACCTTGTCTTTTTATTTTTCTCCTCTTTTTTTATTTCCAGGGGCGGAGGGGGGGGGGGCTCTCGCGACGCCCATGGACACAAGTTGTACATGTAAAATCCATTGGGCCTATACATATTGAAATGGTTTGCAGTCCTTTTACCAAATGCTTATACATAGAAGACGTATTTAGCCTACATTGTATTGCATTCCCAGTAAAAGCAATAAGGGATTATGCTTTAATCACACTGAAATGTCCAAATGCATTCTCCTCTGAAAATTTGTAAATGGCAATTCATGCTACAAGAGAATTTCTCTGGCTTAATAGAATACCCGACAGGAAAATCATCTCCTTGATAACAAACTAGCCATGAATATATTCATGCTGTACATTCTATGGGGGTTTAATCATCGGAAGCGATGTTATTTTGAAGAGTCACTGATTAGACTCAAGCCTATCAGAACCCCGGGGACTTACGCAGCGTGGGCGCCGGTTCAAGGCTCTTGGCCTACCGGATGAATCGCGTATTCAGCTTCGCAAGCACCCTTATAGCCGGGATTTGGGCGGGGGAAGGCCTCCAAACAAGCCACGCAGATTGAGCTTGGCAGGCGTACGACCTCGTGTAACCTTGCCTCGTCCCGCACCGCGTGGTGACCCGCCAAGGGATTTTTTGGAGATAGGAGGGGAAACTCACAGCGGGGGGATTACTCCCCTAATCTCGGCTAAACCAGAGATGTGGTCGAGTCCATCACAAGTCCCTGCAAGTCCCTGCAAGTCCCTGCAAGTCCCTGCAAGTCTCTGCAAGTCCATCACAAGCCCCCCAGTCCTAATCCCAATCACAAGCTATTCAATTGGGCTAATTTGACAAAGGCATTTGTCATTGTTCATCCAGTTACTTGTGACCGGCTTTATGAAAGGACTTCTGACTGGGCTTGCGAAAGGACTTGTTAAAGTACTTGCAGGGACTCGACTACAACTCTGGGCTAAACAGTGACAGATTTTTATGAAATTGGGTATGCAAATGAGGATACCCATGGTGGTTATCTGGGCAAAAAAAGTCCTTTCCAATAGCCCTCATTACAAATGGCATCACACTTCGTTTACAGTGTTTATAAAATACGTCGGTGAAGGGCAAAAATATCCATATTGACACTTCGGTTACTTCGTTGCATTTTGCGCGCATGGATGCGCAGCGCAGGTGGGGACGGAACAGCGCGCTGTACCTTCAGTACACACAAGCTGGGTTCATATCAATTTCTGCCTCTTTTGCGACAAATACTGAAAATATATTTTTCAAACTCATGTAGTTTTCCTTTAGGTCTCTTAATAAATAATTCTCAGTTAGTATATTGTCTGCGTGCAATGTAACTTTCGTAAGACCATGGAGAACTAACACAGTTCTATTTCTCCATGCTCAGACAACCCATTGACTACAACCTAGGTTATTTTGTGCGTGTCTCCACATACACGGCACGCGTTGTAAGCACATTGTCACGTATTTTTGTAATGGGAGCTATTAATTAATACGCCGCACGATGTTTGTGGATACGCGGGTTTCTGTACATGTACAAGGGCAGTGAAGCAATCACGACAGTTTTTACCCACCGTCGGGAAAGCTACATTTCCTCCAGTTTAATTTCATAAATTTGATGTCAAAATGTGCCTCTGGCGATAGCCAAAAAAGTCACTGCAGAAAGGCTTAGCGCAAAAAAAAGAGCACTGCGACACTCTGGCCAAAAACTAATAGCGGGCCCTGTGAGATTTATTAAACTGGATATTTTACGTTGCATACCAGCAGTATTTATGGCACCATTCATTCAAATGATGTAAATCTTCTTTACACAAAAAAAAATCACACACTGCAAATTCGTCATACTCATACTATAGGTACAGGCCAACATCGAATTACAATTCTGCCATTAATCATGCAATGATGTGTAGTATTTTTTCTATAACTTATATAACCCTTTTAATTAGCATGGTGCCCTTGATAATTCGAACAGCCATGAGGAATGTACTAGCTATCTATACCACACCTGTCGTCTGGATGTTAACCTACATGACATCACACACAACTCATAATGGTTTGACCATACCATAGGCCTACAGCATGTACAGCGTGATCAGCTTTTTTTTTCTCACCACACAAATCTTGGGGGGGGGGATATATACCCCCACCCCCCGGGATTTACGCGGAAATGTTCAAGGTGCTAAATTAACGGTATGAGCATGGAGGAAAAAACACACTCCTCCATGGTATGAGTAAGGCAAAACTGCGGTAGCATCGGGTGCATTCAACCATGCAGTCTGGATTGTACATGGGGAGGGACATCTGACTCCATGAATAAAACCTACTGAGCATGCGCAGTATAACCAACAAGTCGGATTTTCAGGAAGTCAGATATTCAGCGACACCGGGGTGCATCAAATTTGTGATGGGGGCACTTCAGGAGAACATACAATAGACTTAAATTCCCTGCACCCTGGTGCTGCCAAGGCCACAGGCCTGGGCTGGTGGAGAAACGTCACCCCACCCCTACCCCCACCCCCGTGGCGGCCATCAGATGGCAGGCAGAGCATGAAGCAATGGCAGAGAACGGCAGGGCACCGCACCACACAGCTAGCATGGTACAGCGCTGTTAACCCCTTGAGTACGGTATTTTACGGGAGACGTCAGGGTGCCGCGGCGGTTTTGGCAGCCAAGCGAACCGCTACAATGTGTTTGTGCAGTCAAGCGTAACATATACACAATAATCCAACAATGGATTGAAACTGCACAAACAGCGGCCAATGGTGTCATCCGGCCTGGTGGCACTGTTTAATCCAACAATGGATTGAAACTGCACAAACGGCGGACAATTGCGTCATCCGGCCTGGTGGCACTGTTTTTTGGCGCACATTTGCGGCATCCGTACGCAAGGGGTTTTAAGGCCACTACCACGGCACGGCAAGACAAATCAGCAGTGGCCCATACAGGTTTTTGGGGAAGGGGAAAATTGCAAACAGAAATATGTTTCGAAAATCGAAAGGAGGAGTACCAGTCGTGCTACTATCGATTCTAATTTTTGAAAAATGGCAAAATGTCGCCAGGAAGGGGGACGTATCCCCCTGTCCATCCCCTTACTAGTTACTCCACTGCAAAACGGGGAAAACATGCAAAACAATAGAAAGTCTTGTTTGTCGAACTGAGGATATGTAGGACTAATCTTGTTCCTAGCTAGCGTAATTCCACGTCTGCGAGCTGTGTTTACCCATGGAGGTATACCTCCATGGTTTACCACCGCCCCGTTGTAATCCAATCAAATTACACAAGTGATTTCACATTTTCATCGCACTCGACATTAATTTATCATAATGCCTACTATTAGTTCCACACTCAAGGACACAGATCACAACGCCGGATCGCCCATATGTCAGAATCTGTGTTAATTAATGGGAGAATACACCATCGTTTTATATTGTAAGATTACAATAGGTAGGGCTAAAATCGACTATACCTTGTATAGCATTCAGGATAAAGGTCCAAACTTCTGCGGAAAATATGGCACTTAATTCGGAAAAAATGACACTGATACACTTTCTCACTGTTGGTGGCGCCATTTAAACTCTGTTTTGTTCTCACCCATAGGCAAAATAAGACCTGTATTTGCAAGGTGTAGGCCCCTACAAACAAAAGCAACCCCCCCCCCCCCCCCCCCTGGATCCGCGCCTGTTCTATAATGGGTAAGATAGACGAGGCTATAAAACCATGGAGGAAGAAAACACATAGCTGTGTGTGCAAACAGGAGAGCTAAGACATCAATGATTATTAAACCATCAAGCACTTTTACATCCTCCATTAAAAGTGCTAATGTGAATGCAATTTATCATTATTATCATCATAAGACGTAGAATTTGTATGGCGTGAATACGTACAGCACAGTATTCAATGCTTGTTGTATTTAAATATTGGTTTTTATTTTAATGAAATTCTTGTGTTCATTTTTGTGTATGTTAATGTCATAACAGAGGTGTTTCAAGGGCATTGCGTACATCATAAAATCAGTTTCTATTTACTTAGAGAGGGATCCATTGTGGAGTTGATTCCCATTATACACTTGAAGCTCATTCTGAACTGATTTCTAACCATTAAAACATTAACGGTCGGTTATTTTTGAGGAATGATTTTTAGTCCTGTTAATATCCTCTGCTGACAAAAATTTCCTCCAACTTCTGAACAAAAATAGCGTCTTAAGTAAATAAAGCCTTCTTTTCACTTACTGAAAACAAATACTGGGGTCAAGTTTGTGTTTTTGTAAGACACGGGTATAGAGGGCGAACCGAACCTAAATGTATATGTCCGTAAATTCAAACGATATTTTGCTGAAGTTATTTTGAATCGTGCTACATAAAATCGTAACTTAAACGCTTTCTTTCAGTTCATAAATTACTAGATTAAAAAAGTATGATCTGCGCCGGATCTTATAGGTAAACTAAGAGAAATATCTGGATTCGGTTTTTGTACTCAACCTGTTTGTGTAAAAAGAAGGCTTGGGTTGTATTGCAAAGTTCCTTTAATCAACTAGAGCATGCGTGTGTAGATACTCGTACTCCAAATTATGGCCTGTGGGGAATGCATTTCCAAGTTTACAATCTATGCCCAGCCGTGATTCATGGCTTGATTATACCTCTCACTGACAGACGAAATGTTTCAACGAATTTGTCTTCAAAATGTGTCGGCGCCAGCGCCCTACCGTCCCCCTTAATACAGAACGCATTTGTATAATTATATTACACGGCTGTTTTCACACGCAAAAGAAAAATGTCGAAAACGAATGATGTTTGACAAGTCGTGTGGTGATATGGCGTGTAGTTGTCGGAAATAACGCACTGCGGCAGAAATTGTACAAGTTATTGTGACGCAGAGTGAAATTTAACTTTTTGTATAAAGACATGTCGCCTGCGTGATTACAACTCAGAAGAAATTTCACCCAAAAATATATACACGACATCCACACAATGAATACATAGGCCCCCCTCCCCCACCCCCCACCCCCCCCCCCCCCCCCCATCTAAAAAGTTCGCGGCAGTCATTGTCAATGTATCACCATCTCAAGATTAAGATGTTCATTGGTGAGTTCCATAAGGAAGGCGGGAAGGCGGAGGCGCCCCAAGCTTTCCATATGATCCTATTTTAAACTCATTTTTAAATTAATCTAAAACTTTTTCAAAGTGAACAAAAAAACTGGCAGGAGCGGGATTCGAACCTACGACCTCCGGAATACCGCTCTACCAACTGAGCTATCTTGCCCTATGTATGTTGGCGGTCTTTTGTAAATTGTTTGACGAATTAATTTAAAACTTGTTAGTGGATACCATTCAGTTCAAGTGAAATCCACCTGTATTGCATCCTTTCCAGGACGCATCAAAAACCTTTTAATAGTCCTTTTTTATCTAATTCGTGGCTCCGGAGGATATTTTTAAAGGGACGTAAAGTCCGAAATCTCATAGCGTTAAAGGGACACATTGCTTTGGATTTTGCGATTTGGGCTATAAAACTGAAATGGATATGGTTGGGAAGCTTTTTTAAAAGTAGAATATAAAGATTCACATAACTGTCCCTTCAAATTGCGTGGTTTTTGATTAATTTCGTGACAAATAACGGTCCCCCATTTTCGTAGAACCAAATTTTTGACTCCACAAAATGGCGGACCGTGTTCACCAGTCGTATTTCCAGTCGCAGCTGGTTGAAGAACGTTCTGTTGATCCATTTTGATGTGCTGTGGCACGGCGCGCAGCACTGGCGATATGTGTCGCGAGGTAGAGAATTGTACCTGGCGATCATCTGATAGGTTCACAAGGCCACTGGCTGCGGCGCCAGCCTAAAGCCTAAATTTATTTTGCGCATTGTTTAGACGGTTGTATTTACTACTGGAAATACTTCTATGTTTTGTGGGTCAGATGTCAGGGGTCAGCGGCCAATTTTTTGTTTTGTGATCACTACTCACTAATTACAACACATTATACGTGTTTTTTTGCATGAAGAACTCTTATAAAAGATAAGGAACATTTCCAAACAGCAACATTTCATGACATTTGAAGGCAATGTGTCCCTTTAACCCCATTAGGATGTCGTTTGTGGGGAAAAATCGCGCCCCGCCCCATACAACGGTCAGGGAAGCTGTTTAGTGTTTCGCAAGCTATGAACAGTCTAAGATTGTACCCAAAATTCAACACGATAACTTTATTTAGCTACATAAAGCAATGGACAAGGCCAATGCATCTATTATATCTCGGCAAGTGTATTAGGTGACTTGTATGATTGATGTGATAAAAACGTGTATCTAATTAGAGATAGTAATGTATAATAAGTTACTTCCGTTTAGTCTGGTTCCCACTTCATTCATTTTTGTAAATTTGAAGTTAATTAATGTTAACCTAGCTTCCAGTACTATACCTTTTCCGTTTTTCAAAAAAAAAAAAACGGTGCCCGTAAAAATGATAGTATTTACAGACTTTTCACCGTAAAAAATAGTTTATCAATAAATTTAAATACGGTTCGATAATAACAGCAGACGGGTGGTACCTTGCTGCACGCCTTTCGACCGTTAATTGTGTATGGGAATTATTTTTACAGTGCAGAGCAGCGCCAAATTTCAAGGAGCTATGGGGTCTACTTAGCAGAGCAAATTGCTTTACAAAAAAACATGTGCTAAAATAAAAAAAAATTTGCTTAGAACCAGTCACATGCGGAATGAGCACGATTTGGGAAGTTAGCATTGTGTTCTGCATTTGTGCATAGCAGCCCCTCAACCTAGCTCTCTAACCAACATTTCTGTGTCACAGGTTGTCCCAACGTTTAATGGGTTCCTGCTAGGTTCGTAGTTTTGTTAAAGGAACTTTGCTCAGAAATAAATCCACACGGACAGCAAGTTATTACGTTGATCCTCTTTCTCGGGATAAAATGTTGTAATTCAATATTTATCACCCCAAGGTCATCACAAAAAATATACAGTGCATACAACAATAGAATTGAGGATAAGAAATAAATCAAATGGTGCAGTTCAGTTCAGAAGCCAAATCAGTGAGTAATCCCAATTGAATGAATGTCTTGAATCGCTAAACAATAATTAAAATTTGACTACATCCATGAGCAATAAACTCAATCCGAAAAATGTAAAATAAAGAAGTACCTTGAATCGAATAGGCACAGGAATTACTAAATAAACAAGGGTTCATCCAGTTAGGATTAGCACTGATATGGTACACGATAATTCAATTAGAAACAAAATGGCAAATACATCATATTATAAATACAGGTTATGGATCTTAGCTGGGTTTTCTGGCGCTTGCATCAGAACTTGGGTGTGGGTTGATGGACTTGACTGAGGCTTGACACGGGGGTGGCTCCGAGTCCGAAAATCAGGGTTCAGGCACACAAACCGAGTTCCGATGATATCACGAACAGGGGAATGGGACAGGTGTGTGGGGAGGCGAACCGGGTCGGCTCCCCAAAGCATGACCTATATGGAAAGTACTCTCTGTATCAGCAGAGCACAATGGTGAGGGTGAGAATGGCTATCATTAGAAACGACTTTAGGGAAAGTACAACGTTCCTAATAGTGTAAACGGGCACTCAATCTGAACAGCCTTCTCACCAGAGGTCTTAATCGCTTCCTGAATTATCGAGGATCAACATATTTGTATACAGAACTAAAAATCTAAAAGCAATATCTCTAACTAAAATATGAAACGCTTAAAAGAATGCTTACAAAAAAAGGAAAGAGGTAAAACTGCATATCCTTTTGGGATGTTCGCCCAGAACACATTTTCAGTGGAATGATACTTTCAGCTAACTATACATTGATCGAAAGTTCACCCAGAACATGATAACCACAATCAGTACTCCGCACAGTGGTAAATACCATAAAATGCTAATCAAAACATCAGGGAATAATTGACTTAGCGGAAAAAACAATTGTGTTGGCCTATAGCGCATTGCGGTAACCTTACTCAAGGTCATCCTGGGGCAAGTTCCATGTGGTTTGTACACACTCGCTGTACACAATTAATAGTCAGCAGGATGTCACGGGACATAACAGAAAAGGAAGGTAATGTGTAGGCCTATACACACACAATTTGGAAGACAATCAAAATATTGGAAATCTCGTGAACAAGACCAGTTAATTTACGGAAAAACGTGCATGTATGAATTATTGGTCATGTCATACGAATGATCGAAGTTTTAGGCCACGAGGTATCATATAAAAAAGTATGCAACAAGAATATTCAAAGTAATCGGAAATCAACCAAGAGGAAAATATAATTGTACACGGACTGAGAGTATAGTGACCGATTTAAGTGAATACTGCAGTCATAACAGAATGGTAATCGGCAATCACAAATGGATCTTCCAATACTATCGGGAAATCAATGAAATACAAAACCGAACATGATAATTTCGGTCAATAAATAACAGCAAAAGTGACATCGATCAAGAGTCGACCAAATATCAGCAATATAATACAAGTAAATACAGGGTACAAGGCAAAAAAAGGTTAATAGCTGAAGGCAAACGAATGCTGACTCAATATACTCATATTGGGGTTGTTCCACCCATCTTGAGATTGTCTCAAACCGAGTCAACATAATTCAAAATACAAAGTGTCCTGCACATAAGTCAAATGGTAATAGGAAATACAAACTTCTTTTATACAATGAAAATAGGCTTACCTCTATCAGCAGAGCACAATGGTGAGGGTGAGAATGGCTATCATTAGAAACGACTTTAGGGAAAGTACAACGTTCCTAATAGTGTAAACGGGCACTCAATCTGAACAGCCTTCTCACCAGAGGTCTTAATCGCTTCTGAATTATCCGGCGATCGGGGGGAACATTATTCCTTGACCACGCGCTCTGCCCATTTCGGTGGAACAATCTCATTGGTCAAAATTATGAAACCAGGCAGATATTCCACCTTGGGATGGAGAGTGGCCAATCAGAAAGTTACTGACTACACGTGTTAGACATGGTCATAAAATGGCAGACAGCCATAACAGTTTTAGCCAGTGGCATAAAATGTAGCCATGTTGGCTGGGTTCTCTGGCCACATCCCCATCTGGTCAATTACTTATCTGTGTTGAGACAAAGGGGTCGTCTTAGCCACATATGGACTTGGTCAACTTAGGGGTAAAATCTGCTACTGGGTGCTAATTAAATTTACTGGAACATAGAGGTGGACCATGCTTCGAAATCGTGGGAACTTTTCCTGTCGGACCAAGTGTTAAAATGGCAGTAAGGGGGAATTTTAACAGGGGCTGACATCTGCAAAACAGTGTTCATGGGTTATTGCGGTGGAATGATTTTCACGTTCTCTTGACAAGGAGTTCCTTATAACCAAACAAAATTAGCGCCCTCTTGTAGTTGCATTTCTACATTAGAAAGAGTTTACAAAGACTAAAAACTACATTTGTTTCTATTAAAATACAAACCAGCATTTAGATCATTCACTCTATTGTTGAAAACAGATCATAATGTTTCACCCTGTATACTTTATTGCACGGTTCCAAAAGGCAAGAGAATTGCCAGGGCCCTTGGTATTACGTCATCACCTCAGAGCTTGAAGGGCCTTGTCTGAAATCGGATTTGGCAAGATACCTATTTTTTTAAAGCAAGAAGAATCCGGCGATGACTAGTTCAGGCTGATCAGCCCTGCATCGATTATGATTCACCGGAATCTTTCCGCAAAGAATATTACGGAGTCGTAAAAATATCCGGCTTCCATGGATAGCCGACTTTTTACCCACGATGCAATGCAATAAAATTAGGATTTTGCAATTAACGCAAGTAATTTTTGCAAACCTCATCCTAAGCCTAACCCTAACCCTTAACCTTTTTCTCACCCGAATTCGCACTGCTACCGTTAACTTATGGTTCTCATTATTTTAGATAAATAAGAGGGCCTGCCGGTACTGAGTTTGCGCACTGGTTCAGTGGGTCAGCTTTTCGTGAAGACTGAGTTTCATGCGACGACCTCGAAGAGGAACCATTCTGTTCAGTTCCATTTTCAAACCATAGAATAAATTGTTTGCAGCTTATATACAACATTTGCAAACATCAAAAAACAAAACTACTGAATTGTTACGAAATACTGTACTAGACTGTAAGCAAATAGCAGTCTCAAACATCCTGTGAAATCATGGAACCTGGGATGCTGTCATTTTCAAGAAAAGTGTAAATTTATTGTTTTCCAACGATTGTCGGCCGACAATCGTTGGACATAGTCTAGTTCCCTGACCTGATAATTCCCTGACTCTATTCGTTTTGTCTAAAGTGGGGTCAGGAAACTGACTACTAGAACGGAAATTTGTTTCTCTCTGTTTTCCCAGCATCTATGCACATAGCACTTAAACAGGTCAGTGTTACAGTATTTGCTAGTACGCTATAAAATAACAGCAAAAGCAAATGTTGTATACTATATACCTTTATTCCTTTAACATTATTTTTGTTCAATGATGCCAGTTTGATTGTGTTTACTGTAAACAATAATTTAAACTGCAATTCAAAATATAAAATTTGTTCCTCGGAATAGATATTACTTAGTGCGTAAAGGAATTCCGTTATGAATATCCGACTCTTTACCCTTGCATTGTAACAAAATTGTGATTCTGTAATGAACACAGGTCGTCTTTCCAATGGCATAACTCTAAACTTCATCCTAACCCTAACCCTTAATCAAACCTATCTTAAACCCGAGCACTTACTTCATTAAATTGTGAGTATTGGTTAGCATGGATTTGGGGTACATCTTGACAGTTTTTAACTTTGCCTGGACAGTTTTTGTCTAAAGACGTAAAAATCAAAATAAGACATTTAAATAAATGACCCTGTTTTTACCCCAATCTTCGTCCTAACACTTTCCCTACGTTACTCATTGTTTGGCTACTCAATGACTCAAGGAGACGGCTTTTAATGGAGTCACATTTTCATGCGACACCGTTGCACCTGTTTTATCTCAAATTAACTTCCTTCGTGACACCGTAAGGAAGTGAATTAGGCATACCTACGTGATGATGTAGCTATTTTGGGCGGCCCCTTGTTGATTGGCATGACACTGTTTGTAAATGCTGGATGTAGTTCGGCATAAGTGATTGTCACTTTTATATTTTCATACATTTGTAATGTAAATATGGCCTTAATGTAATGGCCCCGATGGTGTGCAAAAACAAAAATCACAAATCTTTTTGGCTGTAATCCTTTCTCTCTCTCCTATTTTTTTTGCTAAATCGCTCAGAATATTTCCATTTCGTATCCTTTCAATACATGTTCTCAAAATGTGTTACCTTCTAAAAAGTTTTTGCCCTCCCCTTAAAAAAAAAACACCTACTAGTCTATATTATTAAGAGTCCGCTGACCTGTAGGCTCCAGGGAAAACATAATGGGCTTATAGATGCAGCTCACAGTGTGACATTCAAGCCAGTATTGTTTGACACACTGATATTAAAATACTACATGAGCACATTTCTAATCCCATGTCAAGCCATGTCCGTGGCTACATTCTCTGAGTAATTTGTGTTTGCGTGAGTTTGTTTTTGCATTCACCTTTAACAATAGAGGACAATATGGTCCCCGGTTGAGATAGGCCCTTGTTTGAAAATCGTGTGCAAAACCAGGGAGAGGGCCTTTGCCAAAAAGTTAAAGTATGAATAATAGGACAATAGGAGGTCCCCGATTGAAGGTGCTTTAATACACACAAAGCATTGTTCTCACCAGTATAGGAAAGTATAACTGTATGTGTATGTGTGTGGCAATAGCAATACATGCGAAACAATTATGTTGACTTTTTTCATGCAAGTTCGCCCCGTTGGTATTTACATAATTTTGAGATGACTTATTTTGTTCTCCACATGATGCGCCATACAAATGAATCACAGATTATGGGATATCTGAAAATAAAATGTGTGGTTTTCCCCAAGATTTTTTCGATTTTTTTTGTTAAGTTCAAACCCGCCTATGCACTTTAGCTTCACAAAATGACCAGAAACAAATAAGCACATTTATATCATTATTAATGCTTTTGTTTCCATTTATTACGCATATGACCATGATATATTGATCATCATAGATCTGCTGGTAGGCAGGTATTACACAATCTGCAGATAAACCATATGGACGAGTTTGTCGTGTGCAGGGCGCATTTGCAGTTTAAATGTATACAACATTTGCTTTTTCTGTATTTAGGGGGTTAGTATTTTATAGCAAATACTGTATTAAACAATGACCTGTTTGTGTGCATATATGCTGAGAAAATAGAGAGTAAAAATTGTTCTTGTAGCTGATTCCCTGACCCTACTTCAGACCAAAAAAAGAGCAATTTATAGACGTCAGGGAATTATCAATTTTTCCCAACGTTGGTCGGCTGACCATTACTGGAAATTGATACAAAAATTCCACTTTTCTTGAAAATGAAAGCACACCAGGTGCCATGATTTCACAGGATGCTTGAGACTATTATTTACTTACAGCCAAGTAAGGTATTTTATAATAATTTAGTAGTAAGTTGTTTGTTGACGAGTGTATACACGTATCCCAGGATATGTCCGAGTGCACGGTTGAATGGACCCGACGCCACCGCACTTTAAGCTGTTGGGATCATTTTTAACAGCAGCAACGACGTTTGATCCCATAAACTTCGGTGGTACGGTAAGTTACACACAAGTCTATGGGAAGTGGCTGCAGCCGCGACCATAGACATGTGTGTAACATCTAGCCGTAGCCAAGTAATTCGGACACGGCCTTACATTAATATTGCTCACATTCGCGTGTACAATCACATTCAAAATGGCCACACGTCTGGTGGTTATGGGCCATGTCACACAAATCAATTCACAGGCAATCAGTTCGAGGCAATCTCCAGGAATAAAAAAAATCCCATTTCAATTTTCACATAATTTGCTAAGTAATGTTGGTACACGTCACGGTCAAAAAAAATATCCTTTGTGTTACCCAAGCGTTCCTTAATTAATAACCTGCAGTGTGGTGAGCTGCCTCTAATATGTAAGTTACCTGGGAAAGTTGCCTCGTGTGACAAGGCCCTATACAGGGCCTGGGACACGGGATCTGGGTGGAAAAAATGGTTACACTGAAAGGGGGGGGGGGGGGTTCCACGTGCAAGCGACATCTATGTAGTACTTGAAACACTTGAGACAATACAAAGAAGGAAATTTGCTCATTTAAATAATCTCCAAGCCTCAACAAACATGCAGATTTCAGTTACCTCTTGTGCCTAAAATTGGACGACTTTTTATAGTAGATTTAACCTGATATGCCCATCCCTCTATTTCTTTAAATTAAGTGGTGGGCAGCCGTGTTATTCACGGAATTATACATGGAAAAGTTATATAGCACTTTAACCATAGTGCATACGCTTTCGTAGCAACAACCACTTCATCAGTTGCATCTGATGGTTCCTACGAAAGCATGTATGCAAAGTTTTACCCTATAGTTAGTCATTAAAGTGCGAAATAACTTTGCCATCTATAATATCTTAAACACCAAACACTGTATAAAAAAGGAGCATCACTACCGTAATAATCAATATTTTGGACAAGCCCATCACCTCCACAGAAATGGTATGGGGGGCTTATGACGTTAAATTAGCTATAGACAAACCCGACCAAGCTTCTGTGTACAGGATGAATGCGACCATGAGAGGGGGAATCCATACCCAGACAGTATACATTGTTTTGTATGACGGCAAGCATTGATTGTACCGGTATTCATTACGACACATCGCTTTGCCTCTTCCATACGCGACGCGACTATACGACGCGACGGCACGACGGCTGCGTTGCATCGTGCCGTCGCGTCGTGCCGTCGCTTCTTTCCCATTACTTCTGGCGTCGCGTCGTGCGTCGCGTCGTGCCGTCGTGCCGTCGCGTCGTTTTTTTCTAGCTTGCAGGTTTTCTTTCCTCAACGTCGCCCCTTCCGTCGCCCATCGCGTCGTACCGTCGTGCGTCGCGTCGTGCGTCGCGTCGTGCGTCGCGTCGTGCGTCGCGTCGTGCGTCGCGTCGTGCTGGCGTCGTGCGTCGCGTCGTGCTCGCGTCGTGCGTCGCGTCGTGCTCGCGTCGTGCGTCGCGTCGTGCTCGCGTCGTGCGTCGCGTCGTGTTTCGCGTCGTGTTTCGCGTCGTGTTTCGCGTCGTGTTTCGCGATATTTTATTTGGGTATAAATACACAGGTTTTACCCAAATCAAATAACGCCCTCCTATTGTGTCCGCCATACCTCTAAAAGGCTAATGATACCCAGGAACGAAATATTTTGTCCCGCCAGACACCGCTGTTATCGCGGTACCGTTGTTGATTCTGTAGATTGTTTGCTACGAAAATTGGGAAAATACAAACAGAATTCTAGCAAAATCGTCTTTTTACACATTTCAAATACACAGCTCAGGCCTTTTGTTCACCGCGCGGTTAAGCGCATGCGCGCATAAATTTAAATTTATTAGCGGGTTATTCTGTGAGCCAGTTCGGTAATTCAACTGCGCATGTCAAAATAGCATGACCGGACTACTCCACGCGAAACACGAAGCGAAACACGAAGCAAAACACGAAGCAAAACACGACGCGAAACACGACGCGAAACACGACGCGAAACACGACGCGACGCACGACGCGACGCACGACGCGAGCACGACGCGACGCACGACGCGACGCACGACGCGAGCACGACGCGACGCACGACGCGACACACGACGCGACGCACGACGCGACGCACGACGGTACGACGCGATGGGCGACGGAAGGGGCGACGTTGAGGAAAGAAAACCTGCAAGCTAGAAAAAAACGACGCGACGGCACGACGGCACGACGCGACGCACGACGCGACGCCAGAAGTAATGGGAAAGAAGCGACGGCACGACGCGACGGCACGATGCAACGCAGCCGTCGTGCCGTCGCGTCGTATAGTCGCGTCGCGTATGGAAGAGGCAAAGCGATGTGTCGTAAATAGTACACCATACATTCGCGCTCGGGGCTGACAAAATTATGTTTTATGTGGAAACTGCCAAGCAATGGCCGCACACATTTGAAGCAAGATATGGGACAGAGGGAACCCCCCACCCTCTCTTTTGTGTTGGTTATTGTGTTCCCGGAATCTCAGGAATTCCTTTCAGATATCCGGGGGGGGGGGGGGGGGTTGTGTTAGGGACAAGAGGGGTACCGCTTAATCCCGTATTGTGTTGGGTACGTGTCGTACAGGCCACTATAAAGCAAAGAAGGTCGGATTCGTGTCTAGTGTGTATTATTTGTTTAATAAAAGTTACATCTTTGTGCCTCTAAGGACATTATACAAGCACTGGACTTTCCTAAATGAGAACGCTCTCACTTTCTCTGGGTTTGATTTTTCATGATGGAGTCCAGCATTTAAGGTAAATCCTTTTGCCCAAGCGGTATCTACCAAAAAGTTCCAACAATGAAATATATATACCTTTCATATAGCTCTTTGGGAAAAAAAGCGTGCATGAATGAAATATGTTTCTATCGGAATTAAAAAGTCCGTGATTCAGCCCAGTATGCCTGCAAATATTACGTTCAAGTATCAATGCAAAAATTCATGTCAAGAAACGAAATACCGGTACATGTTATTGGCTATGACCCTTCAATTTCCTTGATTTTACGTGAACTGACTTGATTTTTGATTATTTTGTTTTCACACGACAGTCTTGTGTTTCTTTAAAATGGTGATTTCAATTAATTTCGTCAGCAGGAAAGAACTCACATTTACTATGCATCGAAGACCCTTGAAAACAGAGTCCTTCTGAAATTGTACATTTCTATATAGGTTCAGAAGTATTGTTCTCGCGCCATCTATCACGGATTTTCAATGTGCCATTTTGTTTCTGACGGTCTGAGGGATTGAAGTAATCTTGCACTACCCGCTGGGTCCATTCCACGATCTTCAGCCAGGCTGCGGAACAAATGGCCACAATCCTCTCGCACAGGTCGATGAACCGAAAAGCAAAGCCGTACCTCTCCAGCAGTTCCTGGTTCTGGATCTGCCTACACAACTCCACCATGAGCATATCAGCAGTGACCAAATCCTTAGCCAGGTCCATGGGCACGTCTCCGGAGTGCGTTCTCATCGAGAGGTCGGCCCCGAAGATAATCAAGAGGCTGGCGATGTTCCGGAGACCGCAGGCCGAGGCGGTGTGCAGCGGGGAGAAGCCATTGGTGTCTTGAGCGTTCGCGTCGGCCCCCTGGCATAGCAGCAACTTGACGGTGTCTAGGTTTCGGTTGAGCACGGCCTGGTGGAGAGCGGTCAACCCGATGTGGTTACGGCGATCCAGGTCGAGCTGCGAGCCGTGCTGGGTCAGGATCTTATCCAACTCGGCGTTGTCCTGTTGCTGGATGGCGCATTGGAAGCGGACGTCGGGTGGAAAGGTGATGTGGCGACAGGTCATGAGTTCCACCTCGTCTTCGTCCTCCAAGTCCAGAGAGGGACTGGGATAGGTGCGATATCTCACCCTGCGTCTACGCTGCATCACTCTAACTTCCATGCATCACCACCAAGCATACACTATTTGACATTATGTTTCCATTACCTGGCCTCCTGAAACATCACATAACAAGACTCGTATCCAGCAGACAATTAATACGCGAACCATACGTTGTAAATCGCTCAGTAAAACAGCTGGTTATATGCTTCATAATGTATATTCACATAAGTTATCCTTCTGCGTATCTCCACCGGATTCATGCTCTATATTTCATTCGCTGCATGATAGATCACGTAGATGGCATGGACAATCTATCAGCATACCCACTTAAAACACGCGGATAACATGGGGAGGACATTGGCTTGGCCTCATGCTGATTCGTGTAGTTGGTCTTTTATGTGGTAATTCCATCCAGTGACGGTTCTGAGGCATCCACGATGCAGCCGTTATAACTCGCAGCTATCTCGTGCATTAGTAGTGGGCTGTGTGCTGACTTCCACACTGCAGTTATATGAACTCGGCAGTCTTTTACCGCGCACCACAGGCTAAAAACTACCCCAGCCAAACTCCCAATTCCCCGCGGGCCATGGGCTGACCCGATTGTGACACGAGCTCGTATCACATCCCGACAAAGTTTTTTTTTCCTGCCGACCTCGTAGACCATCCGTCATTCACTCAACGGTAGCCGATCCATATGTTGAATCCCCAGCAGGACCAATGAGGCCCGTGACATCACGATGCTGGTAGAAATTTTGACGGCAAAATGTATCTACTGACGCCATTAAAGTTAGGCAGTCTCTGCTTTTTATCCAAAGCAAATATTTGCCATATTTGTTCACGCTCACGGTGCAAATATTAAAATGGAAAAATTCGGAGTTAAAAACGTAATAAACCTTAAAGCAGAAGTACCGTGCAGAGCTTCTTCCCTTACCAGCACTTTTCACTTCCAAAGCTTACCCTCCAGGCTGAACAAAACGGCACATATTCTGTAATTGCAGCGGCTATAGGTTCATCCCTTATGTGGCCTTCTCCAAATGCACGTCTTTCAAGCATCCTAAACCCATCACTCTTGCTCTCCACACAATCTGCCAACAGAATAACAATCGTGACTGACGCATACTCGTTGAGAACTGACGGGGCCTAGTCTTAGTTATGCCACGGGCTTCTTATATATACATACATTCTGCGGGTGTAAGCAGCGCCTCATCTGGAAAGTGTGCATCTCAAGATAGCCACGGTTGCTTGGATACGGGGCCTGTCGACTGCCCATGAGCGTCAACTTGTCAGGGAGAGCAGAACTTGCAGAGTGTGATTTCGTGGTAGATCCAATTTCCTATGGCTGGCAATAATTAAATACCGGTGCCATGTTAATTAATATTCAACAAAACTGTGATTTCGTAATGAATGGAAGCAATTTTGCAGCGGCATAACCCTAAACCTCATGCTAACCCTTACACCCTATAACCCCATCCTATAAACCCTAGCCCTAACCCTCACCTTAGTCCTCACCCTAATCCACACCTTAATTACCCGCGGTACCCTGTGGTTTTCCATTTTTTATGTATCGGGGAGGGGCCAACTGAGTTTGCGCATAACTCAATGAGACGGCTTTTAATGGAGTCTGATATTAAGGCGACACCGGATCTTTTACGACCTTCCCACGTGAATGTTTTTTTTATTCTACATGTACTTGGGAATGCAATATGAAAATCAGACTCCTATGAAAATCAGACTCCTTTTTCCTATTATTGCTTAAACCCTCTCACGTGACCGGTCACTCTCCTGTAATTATCTTCACTTACTAGGCATCTGCAATACTACCGGTACCAATGAGCCCGTATTTCATACTGAAATTCACGCTACACCGGCTGCAAAGCCAGCAGAATTATTAGGCGAACAATAAAAGTAAACAATTCATGCACAATATCTGTCCTTGGCTACATCTATACCTGCTATAGGTTCACCTTAAATTTCAGTAAATCTACACCGAGTGATATCATCGAGCAATACAAATAACAAGTAGGCCTACATTTTTTCCCCAATTTTTTTCGTGGAGCGTGACGGGAAACACGAGCGACATCTGGACAGAGAGACCTCAAGTGTCGCGGGGGAGATTCATCTGGAGACCCGGGCAAGGTCCCGCCACGCTCCTGTAACTTGTCTCCACACATCGTTCAAACCTGAAGTACGAGCGCGCGTGATTTCAAGTGTCCCAATATAACGTGCCCAGGGAGAAATGTGTGGGCCTTCCCCTTATCTTGCTTTCCAGGGCTTTACCACTTTTGCATAAGTGGGTCTAGAATTAGTTCGGCTAAATTGCAAAAGCACAGTTTTGTTTCTTTTTTTCTTTTTCCTGCAGTACTTCAGATGTGTCTGTAGAGTTGGCTTATGGAATTTATATTTTCATGCATCCATTATACACTGCAAATAATACCAAACTAACCTGCATAGGCCTATTGCAAAGAATTGTTATAAGCTGCAAGATAATGCTATAAATAAACCGGTTTTGTTTATTCGAAAGCATTTGCACGTTTCACGTTTTTGAGTTACCGGTCGTGAATTGACTTGCATATGAATCTCTCTCTTGTGAATCTTCATAATTATGGAAACGGCATATTTTTTTTCCTTAATACATTTTGCCTTACCTATGCACGTTATATATAAACAATAATTCCTGGTGCACACAAATGTATTTCAGATGCATGCAAATAGCATGGCTTTTTGTCTAACTGCAGACATTTTTATGCAAGGCTAAAAGCCACTCGAGGTACGGAGCAAAAGAAAACTAGAGGCATGAGGTTGGTGTTTGTGGACAAACACAGGGCTGTTTCGTTTTTTTTTTTTAGTTTGGATGTGAAATGTGAATACAACAATTAAAGTTTGTCAAACAATCGCACTACTGCCAATTTTCTTTGTTAATTTTGAAATTAATTAAAGTTGTTTGTAATAGTGACATGTGATGACGTCATCATAAAGTCACATAAATTTTCATCTGTAAACTTGCTGACCTACCTTTTCAACTTAATCGGACTTCTACTTTTGTATATATATGGCTTCAAAAACTGCCCCTTTAAGATGACGTCACGTAACATGTGATGACATCATGATAATGTCATGTCAATTTTCAACTATAAACCTACTGGGCTACCTAGATATTACTTTTCAACTTAATCGGACTTGTACTTTTGTTTATATATGGCTTTAAAAACTGCCCCTTTAAGATGACGTCACGTGACATGTGATGACGTCATCATAATGTCAAGTCAATTTTCATCTATAAACCTACTGGGCTACCTAGATATTACTTTATAACTTAATTGGACTTGTACTTCTGTAGATATGGACCTTCAAAAACTGCCCCTTTAAGATGACGTCACGTGACATGTGATGACGTCATCATAACGTCATGTCAATTTTTATTTATAAACCTACTGGGCTACCTGGATATTTTTTTTCAACTTAATCAAATTTGTACTTTTGTAGATAAATGGCTTCAAAAACTGCCCCTTTAAGATGACGTCACGTGACATGTTTTGACTTAATCATAACGGCATGTCAATTTTCATCTATAACACCCGGTGGCATACCTAGATATCACGTTCCAACTTAATCGGACTTGTACTTTTGTAGATATATGGCTTCGAAAAATGCCCCTTTAAGATGACGTCACGTGACATGTGATGACGTCATCATGACGTAAAATTCGGCACACATTGTGAGCAGTTGGGGTAAGTGTCTGTCAAGTTTAAAAGTAGCCAAAGTGGCCGGTAAGAAAGAAAACGTTTACAAATGCTATGGGCAATAGTCTAGCGACTTGAAAAAAGACTACAAATCAACCCATTTTATAAACAGCATGCACATTTGAGCCATGGTTATCTGCCCTTCCCAGAATTCCTTTGTGTTATATTGAATTTGGTCTAAATTTTGAAATGGCTGTTATTTCTTACTTGAGTGAGCCACGATCATGACATTTTGGAATTAGGGAGAGGAAAATTCAATATATACATTTTTGTAATCGGATTGACCCAAACATTTTTGATGACGTCATCATGACGTCACACAATTTTCGCCTTTTAGGGCATATCTTTGAGACATACCAAAGCTATCACAAAAAGAATTTTGAAAATATCTTGTTTTGTTCGCTAGATATATTGAAACAAATGTTACGATTTTCAAAATTCAAAAATTCATAAAAAATCACGTGATGACGTCATCATGACGTAAAAGTTCGGCACACATTCTGAGCAGTTGCTTTAAGTGTTTGCTAAGTTTAAAGACAATCGGCTGCATAAAAGTAGCCAAAGTGCCGGTAAAAAGGAAAACGTGTACAAATGCTATGGGCAATAGTCTGAAAGAGAAAAAGAAAAAAAAAAGAAAACTAGAAACTGGTGTTTGTGTACAAACACAGGGCTGTTTCGGGTGTTTTTTTTTTTTTTGTGGGAGTATGATTCTAATTCTTGATGAGATATCAATGGTAGATGAAACAAAATCTTGTTTTACATTCAAGCAATTACGTATCCTTAATCATAATTGTTTTGGAAATGTGAGCATACTTGCAGTTTGTGACCATGATGATGTCATTGTGATGTCACACATTTTGCACATTCATATGTAAGTACCTATCACCTAACAAATGTATTACAAATTGTTTTTTGAAATTAGCATGTAGGTTTGATGAGATATGGCTTTGGGGTTTAAAAACTTAAAAATTACTAGAAAATCGTATAATGATGTCATCATGACGTCATGTAATTTTTGTCAATAACGCCTGCTAGCATACCTACATATCACGTTTCAATTTCATTGGACTTGTAATTCTGTAGATATATGGCTTCGAAGAATCCACCTTTAAGATGACGTCACATGACATGTGATGACATCATCATAATGTCATGTCAATTTTCATCTATAAACTTGCAGACGTACCTAGATATTACATTTCAACTTAATCGAACTTGTACTTTTGTTTATATGTGGCTTCAAAAACTGCCCCTTTAAGATGACGTCAGGTGACATGTGATGAAGTCATCATAACGTCATGTCAATTTTCATCTATAAACCTGCTGGCCTACTTAGATATTACATTTCAACTTAATCGAGCTTGTACTTTTGTAGATATGGCTTCAAAAACTGCCCCTTTAAGATGACATCACGTGACATGTGATGACATCATGATAATGTCATGTCAATTTTCAGCTATAAACCTACTGGGCTACCTAGATATTACTTTTCAACTTAATCGAACTTGTAATTTTGTTTATATATGGCTTCAAAAACTGCCCCTTTAAGATGACGTCACGTGACATGTGATGACGTCATCATAACGTCAATTCAATTTTTATCTATAAACCTACTAGGCTACCTAGATATTACTTTTAAACTTAATCGGACTTGTGCTTTTGTAGACATATGGCTTCAAAAACTGCCCCTTTAAGATGACGTCACGTGACATGTGATGACATCAATTATGATAATGTCATGTCAATTTTCAGCTATAAACCTACTGGGCTACCTAGATATTACTTTTCAACTTAATCGAATTTGTACTTTTGTAGATATATGGCTTCAAAAACTGCCCCTTTAAGATGACGTCACGTGGCATGTCATGACGTCATCAAGAGGTAAAAGTTCGGCACACATTGTGAGCAGTTAGTCTAAGTGTCTGTCAAGTTTAAAAGTACCCAAAGTGCCGGTAAGAAAGAAAACGTGTACAAATGCTATAGGCAATAATCTAGCGAGTGCCCCTTTAAGATGACACCACGTGACATGTTATGACTTGATCATAACGTCATGTCAATTTTCATCTATAACACCAGGTGGCATACCTTACGTTCCAACTGAATCGGACTTGTACTTTTGTAGATATATGGCTTCGAAAAATGCCCCTTTAAGATGACGTCAGGTGACATGTGATGACGTCATCAGGACGTAAAAGTTCGGCACACATTGTGAGCAGTTGGGGTAAGTGTCTGCCAAGTTTAAAAGTAGCCAATGTGGCCGGTAAGAAAGTAAACGTTTACAAATGCTATGGGCAATATTCTATCGACTTGAAAAAAGAATTTTTTTATGACGTCATCATGACGTCACACAATTTTCGCTTTTTAGGGCATATCTTTGAGACATACCAAAGCTATAACAAAAAGAATTTTGAAAATATCTTGTTTTGTTCGCTAGATATATTGAAAAGAATGTTACGATTTAAAAAAATTAAAGATTCAGCGACTTGAAAAAAGACTAGAAATCAACCCCTTTTATAAACATCAAGCACATAATAGCCATGGTTATCTGCCCGTCCCAGAATTCCTTTGTGTTATATTGAATTTGGTCTAAATTTTGAAATGGCTGTCATTTCTTACTTGAGTGAGCTACGATCATGAAATTTTGGAAATGGGTACAGGAAAATTCAATGTATACATTTTTGTAATCGGATTGACCCTTACATGCGTTTTAAAAAAAACATATTTTTGATGACGTCATCATGACGTCACACAATTTTCGCTTTTTAGGGCATATCTTTGAGACATACCAAAGCTATAACAAAAAGAATTTTGAAAATATCTTGTTTTGTTCGCTAGATATATTGAACAGAATGTTACGATTTTAATACTTCAAAAATTCAGCGACTTGAAAAAAGACTAGAAATCAACCCCTTTTATAAACAGCAAGCTCATAATAGCCATGGTTATCAGCCCGTCCCAGAATTCCTTTGTGTTATATTGAATTTGGTCTAAATTTTGAAATGGCTGTTATTTCTTACTTGAGTGAGCCACGATCATGAAATTTTGGAATTGGGTACAGAAAAATACAATGTATACATTTTTGTAATCAGATTGACCCTTACATGCGTTTAAAAAAAAAAATATTGTTGATGACGTCATCATGACGTCACACAATTTTCGCCATTTAGGGCATATCTTTGAGACATACCAAAGCTGTAACAAAAATAATTTTGAAAATATCTTGTTTTGTTCGCTAGATATATTGAAAAGAATGTTACGATTTTAAAACTTCAAAAATTCAGCGACTTGAAAAAAGACTAGAAATCAACCCCTTTTATAAACAGCAAGCTCATAATAGCCATGGTTATCAGCCCGTCCCAGAATTCCTTTGTGTTATATTGAATTTGGTCTAAATTTTGAAATGGCTGTCATTTCTTACTTGAGTGAGCCACGATCATGAAATTTTGGAATTGGGTACAGAAAAATACAATGTATACATTTTTGTAATCGGATTGACCCTTACATGCGTTTTAAAAAAAAAATATTGTTGATGACGTCATCATGACGTCACACAATTTTCGCCATTTAGGGCATATCTTTGAGACATACCAAAGCTGTAACAAAAATAATTTTGAAAATATCTTGTTTTGTTCGCTAGATATAATTTAATGAATGTTACGATTTTCAAAATTCAAAAATTCATAAAAAATCACGTGATGACGTCATCATGACGTAAAAGTTCGGCACGCATTCTGAGCAGTTGGTCTAAGTGTCTGTTAAGTTTAAAGGCAATCGGCTACATAAAAGTAGCAAAAGTGCCTGGTAGAAAGAAATCGTGTACAAATGCTATGGGCAAAAGTCTGAAAAAGAAAAAAAACGAGAGATGTGTGACTGTTGATGAACAGTACACATAGCTTTTCCGCTCTTTTTTTTTTTTTTTTTACATGAAAGGAATTAAGGAATAAAGAGTGAAAGTATTAAGAGTGAAAGTATAATAAAGGTTGCATGAAATATACCTTAGATTTGTAGATATGTTTTCTTTGCGATTATAAGTATCGCACTTTGATGTGTTTTGGTTCATGTTGCTTCACGTCATTATGGTCTTAATTTGGAGAATTAAAAACACAGAATTTAAAAAGGGAATCATTTACAACTCTATTTGTGGGGTTAGCACTGTACATTGTGTACAAATGGTGTATGTGCGCGATGCGCGGATGTTCGAGTGGCCAATTTTTTTCTCTAGGAAGGTTAGGGGCAATTACCATAAATGGGCGTATCTAGACCGCTATTACGATCAAGCATATTTATGATTAAGTTAATTTATATAACAAGCATCGCACGCATTATTCAGACAGCTATATAAGGTTGAAGTAAAAATATTTTGTCTAGATACTGTTGTGGCTATATTGGTAGAGCACTGAAAGCTTTAGACTACAGAGGCCTGGGTTCGAATCCTCTGCTCGATTTATATTTCAAGGGAAAACACAACGTCTATTTATAACAATTGACCCTAACTTACCTATGAAAAAAAATCACGCGTTCGGGTGTTTTGTTAGTGACGTGACAGGGTTATGTGATGCATTACTACATCTTTTGGAATTTGCGAGCGGGTAAATTGTGGGGGGGGGGGGGGGGGGGTTGAAAATCGTGTACAAAACCAATGGGAGGCCTTCCGAAAAAGTTAGAGTATAAACAAAAGAGAAACAATGGGAGGTCTACGATTGCACCCGTTTACATGACTGTTTGTGTGTGTGTGTGTGTAGGGATAGGGATGGGGGTAGGGGTGGGGGTTGGGGTGGGGTGGGTTGGGGATGGGATAGTGGTGGGATAGGAGTAGGAGTGGGGGGTAGGGATTGGTGGTAGGAGTGGGGGTGGGGGTAGGAGTGGGGGTGAGGGTAGGAGTGGGGGTGGGGGTAGGAGTGGGGGTGGGGGTAGGAGTGGGATTAGGGTGGTTGCAGGGGTGGGATAGGGGTGGTTGCAGGGGTGGGATAGGGGTGGTTGCAGGGGTGGGATAGGGGTGGTTGCAGGGGTGGGATAGGAGTGGTTGCAGGGTTGGGATAGCGGAACAAAAGAGGAACAATGGGAGGTCCACGATTGCACTTGTTTACATGACTGTGTGTGTGTGTGAGTGTGTGAAAGAGAGACCCAACTGCAGGAGTAAATATTTTCTTTTAATACGTTAAATTATATTCGTTTGCACTAATAAACAGAATTTTGTTAACAGAGTTTGCTGTTAACAAAACAAGTCTAGTGATGTTATCCACTTTTATATATCAGGTCAATTGAATCCAAAAATGAAGAGAAATTAGTATTTAGTGTTCTTATTTTCTCTAAAAACATTATGGGAGTTTGGCTCCCCCTTTCCATCGGGTATATTTAATTACTTAACGTTTACGTACAAAGCTGTAACTGACTTGCTTTCAGAAGAACATGCTATCCTCCACATACATTCCCAATTGGTAGTCTGTACTTATAATCTATTATGTTCAAGAAAATATGCCACTTCTGCATACTGATCTCCTCGTTTTGCATGACAGATTGCATTTGTAAATAGTGGGAAATGCATCATCAAACCTGTCACATACTGAAGAAATTTATCTTTATCTGTCATTGTGTTGTTGCCTTGTTCGTCCTTATAACCTCAACTACACCCAGCCTGATATTTGTCCATTTCAGATAAATTCTGTGCAAGAGCAACCCAAATCTGAACTATTGAAAAGGATGAGTATCTTGATAGTAGCGTGGAGATGGGCCAATTTGTTTATTCTGCATTAAAATTTCACTTAAAACTTCATTGAATAATTCACACCCAAAGCAATAGTTTTGTTGCAGTATCTTTATCAGATACAGTTTAATAAAAGGAATAAAAACATTCTGCAGTTAAAATGTCGTCTTCTTTTTTGTCAGTAAAATTTATTCTTTTGGGGCAGAAAGAAAATGCATGGTTTAAAAATTCTTTAATGGCAAAGAAAAACATGGGATTTCCAACCGAATTTATTGTGATTTATATTACTTGTTACTAGTATTTAGCTGTTGTTTTCTTAGCTTGGGAATCGATGGAGTTTGGGCTGCTGATCTGATTTAACTAAAGTTTTTGGTGTGATCAGCCAATTGGCTCCTGGTTTAGTCCAACGCGCTACGCTATGGCATTGCCAAAACTTGTCATATGAGGGCGCACTTTAAATATTTTCCCGTAACGCCAGGCAAACTCAACCAAAGTACCAAGAAAAACGTACATAGTTTATGCGAGTTAGGTACAACTTTAAACATGGGGGCATCATGGCGTCCAATATCTCCAGAACTAAATGTGGGATCTGGTTGAACTTCTATTTCTATACAGATAGAGACACACATCTGCCTTAGCTTACACCAGTAGTCGGGTAAACTTTGAACCACTTAAGTTGTGTGCTGCCCTCAGCGTTGGTTTGTGGGATCTTCATACGGTTTAGTCAAAATGTGACTTCTTATATTGCAGACCATGTGAGGATTTTGGCATATACATCGTACGTGCTTTGATTCTGATTGCCGAGGAAGACAACGGTAAAATATACCGGCCTACCTGCATACCACGATTGACTCCAATTGGATGTACAGTTCTCTGGATATAGGACCTAAACGTATGCACCTTTCAGATGTTGTCACGTGACGCATGGTGATGTCATCACGACAGGACTTGTAAAAACAAACATTTACAACATGGTCTTTGTCTGAGTCAAGATTGGATTCAATCTGATCAACACTGTCATTGATCAGATTGACTATTCAGATTTTGCATATCTCTCGCGGTTGATTTTTCAACATTTTCTTCAGGGTTCAAAGGACTTTTCATTGCAACTTCCGGTCTGGTGACGTCATCAATCTTTGCCCCCACTCAACTTGTTCTTAGCATGAAGCCGATTACATACATCAATTATAAAGTGATTTCAGCAAACTTCGCCACACACATCTACCGATTATTTATTTTAAAAAAAATTCAACCTGCCGCTAGAGGGCGTTCGAACATTTTATGACGTCACAATGTTGTGTGTGTAAAGTACAACCTAGCCAGAGACTAACATCGTTGAAAGCAAGTTTAATATTTTTTCACTTTCAAATGATGAGGCACTTCCGTTTTGGACCGGAAGGAAGGGTCACGTGACTTTGCACGTAATATAGAAAATGAAGACCCTGGATTATTCTATCGGTTCCTGTAAAAATCAGAATCAGATCTCTCTCGATTGATTTTTATATTGATTTTCAAAGATTAAACTTTCAAGTTATAAGGCACTTCCGGTTTCGACTGGAAGGAAGGGTCACGTGACTTTGCACGTAATATATAAAAAATGAAGACCCTGGATTATTCTATCAGTTGCCGTAAAAAGCAAAATCAGATCTCTCTTGATTGATTTTATATTGATTTTCAAAGATTAAACTTTCAAAATATAAGGCACTTCCGGTTTAGACCGGAAGGAAGGGTCACTCACTTTGCACGTAATATCAAAAATTAAGACACTGGATTATTCTATCAGATCCCGTAAAAAGCAAAATCAGATCTCTCTCGATTGATTTTATATTGATTTTTAAAGATTAAACTTTCAAGTTATAAGGCACTTCCGGTTTGGACCGGAAGGAAGGGTCACGTGACTTTGCACGTAATATAAAAAATGAAGACCCTGGATTATTCTATCAGTTCCCGTAAAAAGCAAAATCAGATCTCTCTGGATTGATTTTATATTGATTTTCAAAGATTAAACTTTCAAATTATAGGGCACTTCCGGTTTGGACCGGAAGGAAGGGTCACGTGACTTTGCACGTAATATAAAAAATGAAGACCCTGGATTATTCTATCAGTTCCCGTAAAAAGCAAAATCAGATCTCTCTAGATTGATTTTATATTGATTTTCAAAGATTAAACTTTCAAATTATAAGGCACTTCCGGTTTAGACCGGAAGGAAGGGTCACGTGACTTTGCACGTAATACCAAAAATGAAGAGCCTAGATTATTCTATCAGTTCCCATTAAAGCAAAATCAGATCTCTGACGGTTGATTTTATATTGATTTAAGAAAATTAAATCTAGAAATCTTTGGTTGCTTGTAATCTGATACTTGATGACGTCATCGTGACGTCATTATCGGAAAACTCGAGAGCTATGTAAACTATGCTATCTGAAGCAGAAATCTGCATTATATCTCTTGCGGTTGATTTTTCAGCAAATTGTTTAGGTTTAAAGGTCTTTTCATTGCAACTTCCGGTCTGGTGACGTCATCAATCTTTCTCCACCTCAACTTGTTCTTAGCGTGAAGCCGATTACATACATCAATTATAGAGTGATTTCAGCAAACTTCGCCACACACATCGACCGATTATTCATTTTAAGCATTTTTCAACTTGCCGCTAGAGGGCGCTCGAACATTTTATGACGTCACAAATAATTTTTTGGTGAAGTACAACCTAGTCGGAGACCAACATCGTTGAAAGCAAGTTCCCATCTTTTTCCACTTTCAAATGAAGAGGCACTTCCGGTTTGGACCGGAAGGAAGGGTCACGTGATTTGACGCACACGAGATAAAATGAAGATCCTGGATTATACTATCAATTCCCACAAAAATCAAGTTCCGGGCTCTCACGGTTGATTTTATATTGATTTTCAAAGATTAAATCTGCTAATCTTTAATTGCTTGTAATTTGATACATGATGACGTCATCATGACGTCAGAGTAATATGCACGAGTTCAGTACAGGGTCTGAGTGTATGCCAACTCTCATTAAGATTGAAGTTTGTTTAAGGGCAAAAGTGCCGATTAGAAAAAACGTGCATAAAGTTTATGGGGTTTTGGGGAGAAGAAGAAAAAGAAGAAGAAGAAGAAAAAACGAGAGATGTGTGACTGTTCATGAACAGTACACATAGCTTTTCCGCTCTGCATTTTTTTTTTTTTTTACATGAAAGGAATTAAGGAATAAAGAGTAAGTTTAAAGAGTGAAAGTATTAAGAGTGAAAGTATAATAAAGGTTGCATGAAATATACCTTAGATTTGTAGATATGTTTTCTTTGCGATTATAAGTATCGCACTTTGATGTGTTTTGGTACATGTTGGTTCACGTCATTATGGTCTTAATTTGGAGAATTAAAAACACAGAATTTTAAAAGGGAATCATTTACAACTCTATTTGTGGGGTTAGCACTGTACATTGTGTACAAATGATGTATATGCGCGATGCGCGGCTGTTCGAGTGGCAAATTTTTTTCTCTAGGAAGGTTAGGGGCAATTACCATAAATGGGCGTATCTAGACCGCTATTACGATCAAGCATATTCATGATTAAGTTAATTTATATAATAAGCATCGCACGCATTATTCAGACAGCTATATAAGGTTGAAGTAAAAATATTTTGTCTAGCTACTGTTGTGGCTATATTGGTAGAGCACTGAAAGCTTTAGACTACAGAGGCCTGGGTTCGAATCCTCTGCCCGATTTATATTTCAAGGGAAAACACAACGTCTATTTATGACAATTGACCCTAACTTATCTCACTTCCGTTTTGGACCGGAAGGAAGGGTCACGTGAATTTGCACGTAATATAAAAAATGAAGACCCTGGATTATTCTATCGGTTCCCGTAAAAAACAAAATCAGATCTCTCTCGATTGATTTTTATATTGATTTTCAAAGATTAAACTTTCAAGTTATAAGGCACTTCCGGTTTGGACCGGAAGGAAGGGTCACGTGACTTTGCACGTAATATAAAAAATGAAGACCCTGGATTATTCTATCGGTTCCCGTAAAAAGCAAAATCAGATCTCTCTCGATTGATTCTATATTGATTTTCAAAGATTATACTTTCAAGTTGTAAGGCACTTCCGGTTTGGACCGGAAGGAAGGGTCACGTGACTTTGCACGTAATATAAAAAATGAAGACCCTGGATTATTCTATCAGTTGCCGTAAAAAGCAAAATCAGATCTCTCTCGATTGATTTTATATTGATTTTCAAAGATTAAACTTTCAAGTTATAAGGCACTTCCGGTTTAGACCGGAAGGAAGGGTCACGTGACTTTGCACGTAATATAAAAAAAGAAGACCCTGGATTATTCAATCAGTTGCCGTAAAAAGCAAAATCAGATCTCTCTCGATTGATTTTATATTGATTTTCAAAGATTAAACTTTCAAATTATAAGGCACTTCCGGTTTGGACCGGAAGGAAGGGTCACGTGACTTTGCACGTAATATAAAAAATGAAGACCCTGGATTATTCTATCGGTTCCCGTAAAAAGCAAAATCAGATCTCTCTCGATTGATTTTATATTGATTTTCAAAGATTAAACTTTCAAATTATAAGGCACTTCCGGTTTGGACCGGAAGGAAGGGTCACGTGACTTTGCACGTAATATACAAAATGAAGATCCTGGATTATTCTATCAGTTCACATTAAAGCAAAATCAGATCTCTCACGGTTGATTTTATATTGATTTTCAAAAACTAAATCTAGAAATCTTTGGTTGCTTGTAATGTGATACTTGATGACGTCATCGTGACGTCATTATCGGAAAACTCGAGAGCTATGTAAACTATGCTATCTGAAGAAGAAATCTGCATTATATCTCTTGCGGTTGATTTTTCAGCAATTTGTTTAAGTTTAAAGGTCTTTTCATTGCAACTTCCGGTCTGGTGACGTCATCAATCTTTCTCCACCTCAACTTGTTCTTAGCGTGAAGCCGATTACATACATCAATTATAGAGTGATTTCAGCAAACTTCGCCACACACATCGACCGATTATTCATTTTAAGCATTTTTCAACTTGCCGCTAGAGGGCGCTCGAACATTTTATGACGTCACAAATAATTTTTGTGTGAAGTACAACCTAATCGGAGACCAACATCGTTGAAAGCAAGTTCCCATCTTTTTCCACTTTCAAATGATGAGGCACTTCCGGTTTGGACCGGAAGGAAGGGTCACGTGATTTGACGCACACGAGATAAAATAAAGGTCCTGAATTATACTATCAATTCCCACAAAAATCAAGTTCCGGGCTCTCACGGTTGATTTTATATTGATTTTCAAATATTAAAACTGCTAATCTTTAATTGCTTGTAATTTGATACATGATGACGTCATCATGACGTCAGAGTAATATGCACGAGTTCAGTACAGGGTCTGAGTGTATGCCAACTCTCATTAAGATTGAAGTTTGTTTAAGGGCAAAAGTGCCGTTGAGAAAAAACGTGCATAAAGTTTATGGGGTTTGGGGGAGAAAAAGAAAAAGAAGAAGAAGAAAAAAAAAAACCGGAACAAAAACAATACCTTTTCCGCAGGTATGCGGAAAAGCTAACGAGAGATGTGTGACTGTTGATGAACAGTACACATAGCTTTTCCGCTCTCCATTTTCTTTTTTTTTTACATGAAAGGAATTAAGGAATAAAGAGTAAGTTTAAAGAGTGAAAGTATTAAGAGTGAAAGTATAATAAAGGTTGCATGAAATATACCTTAGATTTGTAGATATGTTTTCTTTGCGATTATAAGTATCGCACTTTGATGTGTTTTGGTACATGTTGGTTCACGTCATTATGGTCTTAATTTGGAGAATTAAAAACACAGAATTTTAAAAGGGAATCATTTACAACTCTATTTGTGGGGTTAGCACTGTACATTGTGTACAAATGATGTATATGCGCGATGCGCGGCTGTTCGAGTGGCAAATTTTTTTTCTCTAGGAAGGTTAGGGGCAATTACCATAAATGGGCGTATCTAGACCGCTATTACGATCAAGCATATTCATGATTAAGTTAATTTATATAATAAGCATCGCACGCATTATTCAGACAGCTATATAAGGTTGAAGTAAAAATATTTTCTCTAGCTACTGTTGTGGCTATATTGGTAGAGCACTGAAAGCTTTAGACTACAGAGGCCTGGGTTCGAATCCTCTGCCCGATTTATATTTCAAGGGAAAACACAACGTCTATTTATGACAATTGACCCTAACTTATCTCACTTCCGTTTTGGACCGGAAGGAAGGGTCACGTGACTTTGCACGTAATATAAAAAATGAAGACCCTGGATTATTCTATCGGTTCCCGTAAAAATCAAAATCAGATCTCTCTCGATTGATTTTTATATTGATTTTCAAAGATTAAACTTTCAAGTTATAAGGCACTTCCGGTTTGGACCGGAAGGAAGGGTCACGTGACTTTGCACGTAATATAAAAAATGAAGACCCTGGATTATTCTATCGGTTCCCGTAAAAAGCAAAATCAGATCTCTCTCGATTGATTCTATATTGATTTTCAAAGATTAAACTTTCAAGTTGTAAGGCACTTCCGGTTTGGACCGGAAGGAAGGGTCACGTGACTTTGCACGTAATATAAAAAATGAAGACCCTGGATTATTCTATCAGTTGCCGTAAAAAGCAAAATCAGATCTCTCTCGATTGATTTTATATTGATTTTCAAAGATTAAACTTTCAAGTTATAAGGCACTTCCGGTTTAGACCGGAAGGAAGGGTCACGTGACTTTGCACGTAATATAAAAAATGAAGACCCTGGATTATTCTATCAGTTGCCGTAAAAAGCAAAATCAGATCTCTCTCGATTGATTTTATATTGATTTTCAAAGATTAAACTTTCAAATTATAAGGCACTTCCGGTTTGGACCGGAAGGAAGGGTCACGTGACTTTGCACGTAATATAAAAAATGAAGATTCTGGATTATTCTATCGGTTCCCGTAAAAAGCAAAATCAGATCTCTCTCGATTGATTTTATATTGATTTTCAAAGATTAAACTTTCAAGTTATAGGGCACTTCCGGTTTAGACCGGAAGGCAGGGTCACGTGACTTTGCACCCAATACAAAAAATGAAGACCCTGGATTATTCTATCAGTTCACATTAAAGCAAAATCAGATCTCTCACGGTTGATTTTATATTGATTTTCAAAAACTAAATCTAGAAATCTTTGGTTGCTTGTAATCTGATACTTGATGACGTCATCGTGACGTCATTATCGGAAAACTCGAGAGCTATGTAAACTATGCTATCTGAAGCAGAAATCTGCATTATATCTCTTGCGGTTGATTTTTCAGCAAATTTTTTAGGTTTAAAGGTCTTTTCATTGCAACTTCCGGTCTGGTGACGTCATCAATCTTTCTCCACCTCAACTTGTTCTTAGTGTGAAGCCGATTACATACATCAATTATAGAGTGATTTCAGCAAACTTCGCCACACACATCGACCGATTATTCATTTTAAGCATTTTTCAACTTGCCGCTAGAGGGCGCTCGAACGTTTTATGACGTCACAAATAATTTTTTTGTGAAGTACAACCTAGTCGGAGACCAACATCGTTGAAAGCAAGTTCCCATCTTTTTCCACTTTCAAATGATGAGGCACTTCCGGTTTGGACCGGAAGGAAGGGTCACGTGATTTGACGCACACGAGATAAAATGAAGATCCTGGATTATACTATCAATTCCCACAAAAATCAAGTTCCGGGCTCTCACGGTTGATTTTATATTGATTTTCAAAGATTAAATCTGCTAATCTTTAATTGCTTGTAATTTGATACATGATGACGTCATCATGACGTCAGAGTAATATGCACGAGTTCAGTACAGGGTCTGAGTGTATGCCAACTCTCATTAAGATTGAAGTTTGTTTAAGGGCAAAAGTGCCGATTAGAAAAAACGTGCATAAAGTTTATGGGGTTTGGGGGAGAAAAAGATGAAGAAGAAGAAAAAACTAGATATAGTGTGTCTGTTTTAACAGAACACATGGCTTTTCCGTTTTTGTTTTTTGTTTGGTGAAAGATTGTTTTGCTGCGTGAGATGCAGTTTTTCTATAATACTAAAGTACATTGTTTTACAGAATAAAAACAGTATTGAGTTTCGTAGGCCTATACTATAATGTCACTTAGAATATTGCCTACTAATGAGAAATTCGACTACCCACCAAGTTTCGTGACAATCCGACGGATCTACCAATTTATATGTGTCTATAAATTACGCCTTTAATAACGTCATTATGATGTTCCACATCAATCGCCTCTATTTTTTACATATTATTTATGACCTAACAAACTTATTTCAAAAAGAATTTCGAAAGTAGTTTGTTCTGTTGACGGGATATGGCTTACAGATTCAAGAACGTAACCATGTTAAAATCATATTCAATTACCGGCCTTTCAACATACCAGGTTTCACCCTAATCGGTCCAACAACTGTCTAGATATGGCCCCTTTTAAAAACGCACCTTTAAGGTGACGTCACGTGACACATAATGACGTCACTTCGGAGTTTGCATTCTTGTGACAATATCTGTATACCCACCAATTTTCGTGACGATCGGATGTACCCTTATACGTGTTTCAAAAAAGCACATTTTGTGATGACGTCCTCATGACAACACACATTTTTCACATTTATATACAATTATGTATGATCTAACAAACCTATTACAAAAAGAATTTCTAAATTAGCATGTTCTGTTGATGATATATGGCTTTAAGGTCCAAAAACTTAAACAATACTATAAAATCATATGATGACGTCATCATGACGTCACATCAATTTTCATCTATAACATGTTCACCTACCAGCCTACCACGTTTGATCTAATCAGACCTACGGTTCTCTAAATATAGGCCATTCAAAAATGCACATTTAAGAATTATGTCATGTGACACGTGATGACGTCATCACTAGAGCACTTGTGAAAGCAAACATTCGGAATGTGGTCTTGTCATGTGTCCAGATTGCAGTTTGATCAATGACTGTCAAATTTTGGGAGTAGAAATATATTTAAAAACATTTGAAAAATCAGTTGATGACGTCATCATGACGTCACTTTGGATTATGTATGCTAGTGACAATATCTACCTACCCACCAATTTTCATGTCGTTATGTCAACATGACGTCACATACGTTTTTATCTAAAATACATGCCGGCTCATCTGCATGTCACAATTGAACACAATCACACGTACGGTGTGTATATATAGGACCTTCAAAATGCACTTTTTTGATGAGGTCATCGGGACGTCACATATTTTGCCCGACTTTGTGCACATAATACGCCATACTAAAGCTATTGCAAAAGGAATTGATTCAGACCCCAAGTTTCACAATAGGCACAAATAGACACAAAGGTATGCTTCCCTTCTCCAAATATCTTAACTGAGTGAATGATGCTGGGTAAATATTTTATTTTGCTTACTGAATTGATTCAATTTCGTTATTGGTTATGACCATCATCTTTACTTTTATGAAAGTCTGACATTTATCACAATATTTATCATCAGGGCTTTAGACACCATTTGAGAGAAGAACAAAAATGTTACATATTTGTTTCAACAGAAAAATACATCAACTTTTGTTAGATTTGTTTGGCAAGGGGAACATGTAGTCCAACATAGCAACAAAATACAAATGATTGAATGAAATTCTCAATAATGTTTAATTCCACAATATGATGAGGCTATTATCGACACTTGCGGAGCCCGAGATGAAGATCAGCAATATATATAAAATGTACGGCTTGCTACCCGATCAGTAAATTAATTTTCTTATTATCGCATCACGTCTCATTCCATGTGCTGTCCTCAACAGCCTCAAAAATACTCAAAAGAGGGCGCTCGACTAACCTAACGGTCCCGAACTGCACTCGTGCAGTTTAAGACCGTTAGGTCAGTCTAGCGCCCTCTCTTAAGTATTTCTCCATTTGTGTAAAAACTTGGCACAACCTTTAATTTTGAGACTAATTGGGAATTGTTTGTGCAATACAAGGGAAGAAGGCTTTTGTTTTCTGTGAAATTAGATGCTCTTGGCATTGTTTATTTCTGCCTCATTAGTTTTCACTAATTTTGCTGACATGAATCTTGAAATAACAGGTTGTATGTTTAGACACCTTTATCAAGGGGGGGGGGGGGGGGGGGTTGTTGTTATTTTCCAAGATTTTGCTATTCCTGACTGATTTTAATGGGGTATTGTGGTAAATTATTTCCAAGTTTCTATTTCAAATATCAAACTCTTTACGTACAATGTGTATTGTACACGCACAAAGAAATAAAATATGCTGACAACGTGTGAGTTCAAATGATGCGACGTTATATGCACAGTGCGAAAACCTTTTTGAGATTGTGGTCTTATAACTGAAATATTATTTTTTCTACATGCTTACCTGAGCTGAATGTGGTTTTCTATGCGTGACTTCGCTGAAACTCCGTGCTAAAATGTTCTTTATCTCGCGTTCACAGCAAAGGAAGTGATGATCAGAACATTCACGAGTAATATTAACAGATGTGTACAGTATTTCCGCAATCTTAAAGCACGTTATGGTCACTCGAGCGCAAATTTGGACACTTGCACCAAAAGCCCTGTCTAGAAAAAGTGTACGAAGTGTTGGAGTTGAGGAAGTTTTTGAACCGCGGTTTTGAAACAGGTTGCCAGGCCTGCTGCCCTCAGCATTGGTTTGTATACATGATCTAGCAATAGTAGTGTCCAAGTACGTGTGCGGCGTTTTCCTATTCATTAATTAAGTACGTCCGAAGACCCAACAAAACATCGGATTTCACCATTAAAACGACCACCAAAATACTAGATACGCCACTTGAGGAACAAGTGGAGTTCCATGATTAAGATTGAAATTTACCGTTCAATTCCGAGAGGCACAACGAGGAAAATCCATGCAGTCCGTACGGCATTGTATAATCATAGTGCAAGGAAATGGTATCCCTTGGCGCTCAAAGCTCCGTATACAAAGCACAGTTCCAAAAAGCACCGCAACAACACACAGGTTTACGCCAAACATGCACTGCTATATGATTTCGCTCGTACAGCGCAACTCCACACACAAGTTTACGTTGGATTGTAGGATAAATTAAGAACGTGCAACGTGACACCCATGGTTACACTGCTTCCCAGAATTCCTTTGTTATCATATTGTTTTGGGGCTAAATATTGAAATGGGTATATTTTGACGCTGAAGAGAGCTATGATCATGGGAACTTGGAATTAGGTACACAAAAATACAGTGTATAAAACTTCTGAAGGTTTTTGTCATAAGAGATTGCTAAATATATCAAATTTTGACTTGAATTTAATGACCTCTAGATGACGTCATAATGACGTCATCGTGACGTCACATCAATTTTTTTATCTGTAACAAATCCTGGCACATCAGCATTAAGACTGCACCCAATCGGACTTACGGTTCTCTAGATATAGGACCTTAAAGTGTGCACCTTTAAGATGACGTCACGTGACCCACGATGACGTCATCACAACTGTACTCGTCGAAGCAAACATTTGCAACGTGGTCTTGGCCTGGATCGAGTTTGTAGTCAATCCGATCAATGACAGTGTAAGTTTTTGAGTGTATAATGAAATTTGAAACATTTAAAAAATCATAGAAAATCAGCCAATGACGTCATCATGACGTCACTTCGGATTTTGCATGCTAGTGACAATATCTGCCTACCCACCAAGTTTTGTGACGATCGGACCTACCCTTATATGTGTTTCAAAAAAGCACATTTTTGATGACGTCATGATGACGTCATACATTTTTCACAATTATATGTAAGTATCTATGATCTAACAAACCTATTACAAAAAGAATTTCGAAATTAGCATGTTCAGTTGATGAGATATGGCTTAAGGGTTCAAAACTTTAAAAATTACTGCAAAATCGTATGATGACGTCATCATGACGTCACGTCGATTTTTATCTATAACACAAGCCGGTCCACCAACAAACCAAGATTGAGCTCAATCGGACTTAGGGTTCTCTAGATATAGGCCCTTCAAAAATGCACTTTTGAGATGACGTCACGTGCCACGTGATGACGTCATCATGACGTCAGAGTAATATGCACGAGTTCGGTATAGGGTCTTAGTCTATGCAAACTCTCATTAAGATTGAAGTCTGTTTAATGGCAAAAGTGGCGGTGAGAATAAAACGTGTGCTTTGTCTATGGCATTTTTGATAGAAGAACAAGAAGGAGAAGAAGAAAAAAAAAAACAATCAGAACAAAAACAATGGCTTTTCCGAAAAATTTCGGAAAAGCCAAAAAAACCGGAACGAAAACAATACCTTTTCCGCAGGTATGCGGAAAAGCTAAAAAAACCGGAACGAAAACAATACCTTTTCCGCAGGTATGCGGAAAAGCTAAAAAGAAAAAGAAAAAAAAAAGAAAACGAGAGATGTGTGACTGTTGATGAACAGTACACATAGCTTTTCCGCTCTCCATTTTCTTTTTTTTTTACATGAAAGGAATTAAGGAATAAAGAGTAAGTTTAAAGAGTGAAAGTATTAAGAGTGAAAGTATAATAAAGGTTGCATGAAATATACCTTAGATTTGTAGATATGTTTTCTTTGCGATTATAAGTATCGCACTTTGATGTGTTTTGGTACATGTTGGTTCACGTCATTATGGTCTTAATTTGGAGAATTAAAAACACAGAATTTTAAAAGGGAATCATTTACAACTCTATTTGTGGGGTTAGCACTGTACATTGTGTACAAATGATGTATATGCGCGATGCGCGGCTGTTGGAGTGGCAAATTTTTTTTCTCTAGGAAGGTTAGGGGCAATTACCATAAATGGGCGTATCTAGACCGCTATTACGATCAAGCATATTCATGATTAAGTTAATTTATATAATAAGCATCGCACGCATTATTCAGACAGCTATATAAGGTTGAAGTAAAAATATTTTCTCTAGCTACTGTTGTGGCTATATTGGTAGAGCACTGAAAGCTTTAGACTACAGAGGCCTGGGTTCGAATCCTCTGCCCGATTTATATTTCAAGGGAAAACACAACGTCTATTTATGACAATTGACCCTAACTTATCTCACTTCCGTTTTGGACCGGAAGGAAGGGTCACGTGACTTTGCACGTAATATAAAAAATGAAGACCCTGGATTATTCTATCGGTTCCCGTAAAAATCAAAATCAGATCTCTCTCGATTGATTTTTATATTGATTTGTAAAGATTAAACTTTCAAGTTATAAGGCACTTCCGGTTTGGACCGGAAGGAAGGGTCACGTGACTTTGCACGTAATATAAAAAAAGAAGACCCTGGATTATTCTATCGGTTCCCGTAAAAAGCAAAATCAGATCTCTCTCGATTGATTCTATATTGATTTTCAAAGATTAAACTTTCAAGTTGTAAGGCACTTCCGGTTTGGACCGGAAGGAAGGGTCACGTGACTTTGCACGTAATATAAAAAAAGAAGACCCTGGATTATTCTATCAGTTGCCGTAAAAAGCAAAATCAGATCTCTCTCGATTGATTTTATATTGATTTTCAAAGATTAAACTTTCAAATTAGAAGGCACTTCCGGTTTGGACCGGAAGGAAGGGTCACGTGACTGCACGTAATATAAAAAATGAAGACCCTGGATTATTCTATCGGTTCCCGTAAAAAGCAAAATTAGATCTCTCTCGATTGATTTTATATTGATTTTCAAAGATTAAACTTTCAAATTATAAGGCACTTCCGGTTTGGACCGGAAGGAAGGGTCACGTGACTTTGCACGTAATACAAAAAATGAAGATCCTGGATTATTCTATCAGTTCACATTAAAGCAAAATCAGATCTCTCACGGTTGATTTTATATTGATTTTCAAAAACTAAATCTAGAAATCGTTGGTTGCTTGTAATCTGATACTTGATGACGTCATCGTGACGTCATTATCGGAAAACTCGAGAGCTATGTAAACTATGCTATCTGAAGCAGAAATCTGCATTATATCTCCTGCGGTTGATTTTTCAGCAATTTTTTGAGGTTTAAAGGTCTTTTCATTGCAACTTCCGGTCTGGTGACGTCATCAATCTTTCTCCACCTCAACTTGTTCTTAGCGTGAAGCCGATTACATACATCAATTATAGAGTGATTTCAGCAAACTTCGCCACACACATCGACCGATTATTCATTTTAAGCATTTTTCAACTTGCCGCTAGAGGGCGCTCGAACATTTTATGACGTCACAAATAATTTATTTGTGAAGTACAACCTAGTCGGAGACCAACATCGTTGAAAGCAAGTTCCCATCTTTTTCCACTTTCAAATGATGAGGCACTTCCGGTTTGGACCGGAAGGAAGGGTCACGTGATTTGACGCACACGAGATAAAATAAAGATCCTGGATTATACTATCAATTCCCACAAAAATCAAGTTCCGGGCTCTCACGGTTGATTTTATATTGATTTTCAAAGATCAAATCTGCTAATCTTTAATTGCTTGTAATTTGATACATGATGACGTCATCATGACGTCAGAGTAATATGCACGAGTTCAGTACAGGGTCTGAGTGTATGCCAACTCTCATTAAGATTGAAGTTTGTTTAAGGGCAAAAGTGCCGATTAGAAAAAACGTGCATAAAGTTTATGGGGTTTGGGGGAGAAAAAGATGAAGAAGAAGAAAAAAAAAAACCGGAACGAAAACAATACCTTTTCCGCAGGTATGCGGAAAAGCTAACTAGAGGCATGAGGTTGGTGTTTGTGGACAAACACAGGGCTGTTTCGTTTTTTTTTTTTAGTTTGGATGTGAAATGTGAATACAACAATTAAAGTTTGTCAAACAATCGCACTACTGCCACTTTTCTTTGTTAATTTTGAAATTAATTAAAGTTGTTTGTAATAGTGACATGTGATGACGTCATCATAAAGTCACATAAATTTTCATCTATAAACTTGCTGACCTACCTAGATATAACTTTTCAACTTTATCGGACTTGTACTTTTGTATATATATGGCTTCAAAAACTGGCTCTTTAAGATGACGTCACGTGACATGTGATGAAGTCATAATGTCATGTCAATTTTCATCTATAACCTGCAGACCTGCCTGGATATTACATTTCAACTTAATCGAACTTGTACTTTTGTTTATATGTGGCTTCAAAAACTGCCCCTTTAAGATGACGTCACGTAACATGTGATGACAACATGATAATGTCATGTCAATTTTCAACTATAGACCTATTGGGCTACCTAGATATTACTTTATAACTTAATTGGACTTGTACTTCTGTAGATATGGACCTTCAAAAACTGCCCCTTTAAGATGACGTCACGTGACATGTTCTGACTTATAATCATAACGTCATGTAAATTTTCATCTATAACACCCGGTGGCATACCTAGATATCACGTTCCAACTTAATCGGACTCGTACTTTTGTAGATATATGGCTTCGAAAAATGCCCCTTTAAGATGACGTCACGTGACATGTGATGACGTCATCATGACATAAAATTCGGCACACATTGTGAGCAGTTGGGGTAAGTGTCTGTCAAGTTTAAAAGTAGCCAAAGTGGCCGGTAAGAAAGAAAACGTTTACAAATGCTATGGGCAATAGTCTAGCGACTTGAAAAAAGACTACAAATCAACCCTTTTTATAAACAGCATGCACATTTGAGCCATGGTTATCTGCCCTTCCCAGAATTCCTTTGTGTTATATTGAATTTGGTCTAAATTTTGAAATGGCTGTTATTTCTTACTTGAGTGAGCCACGATCATGAAATTTTGGAATTGGGTACAGGAAAATTCAATATATACATTTTTGTAATCGGATTGACCCTTACATGCGTTAACAAAAAAACACATTTTTGATTACGTCATCATGACGTCACACAATTTTCGCAATTTAGGGCATATCTTTGAGACATACCAAAGCTATAAGAAAAAGAATTTTGAAAATATCTTGTTTTGTTCGCTAGATATAATTTAATGAATGTTACGATTTTCAAAATTCAAAAATTCATAAAAAATCACGTGATGACGTCATCATGACGTAAAAGTTCGGCACGCATTCTGAGCAGTTGGTCTAAGTGTCTGTTAAGTTTAAAGGCAATCGGCTACATAAAAGTAGCAAAAGTGCCTGGTAGAAAGAAATCGTGTACAAATGCTATGGGCAAAAGTCTGAAAAAGAAAAAAAAAAGAACTAGATACTGGTGTTTGTGTACAAACACAGGGCTGTTTCGGGTGTTTTTGTTTTTTTTGTGGGAGTATGATTCTAATTCTTGATGAGATATCAATGGTAGATGAAACAAAATCTTGTTTTACATTCAAGCAATTACGTATCCTTAATCATAATTGTTTTGGAAATGTGAGCATACTTGCAGTTTGTGACCATGATGATGTCATTGTGATGTCACACATTTTGCACATTCATATGTAAGTACCTATCACCTAACAAATGTATTACAAATTGTTTTTTGAAATTAGCATGTAGGTTTGATGAGATATGGCTTTGGGGTTTAAAAACTAAAAAATTACTAGAAAATCGTATAATGATGTCATCATGACGTCATGTAATTTTTGTCAATAACGCCTGCTAGCATACCTACATATCACGTTTCAATTTCATTGGACTTGTAATTCTGTAGATATATGGCTTCGAAGAATCCACCTTTAAGATGACGTCACGTGACATGTGATGACATCATCATAATGTCATGTCAATTTTCATCTATGAACTTGCAGACGTACCTAGATATTACATTTCAACTTAATCGAACTTGTACTTTTGTTTATATGTGGCTTCAAAAACTGCCCCTTTAAGATGACGTCAGGTGACGTGTGATGAAGTCATCATAACGTCATGTCAATTTTCATCTATAAACCTGCTGGCCTACTTAGATATTACATTTCAACTTAATCGAGCTTGTACTTTTGTAGATATGGCTTCAAAAACTGCCCCTTTAAGATGACACACGTGACATGTGATGACATCATGATAATGTCATGTCAATTTTCATCTATAAACTTGCAGACGTACCTAGATATTACATTTCAACTTAATCGAACTTGTAATTTTGTTTATATATGGCTTCAAAAACTGCCCCTTTAAGATGACGTCACGTGACATGTGATGACGTCATCATAACGTCAATTCAATTTTTATCTATAAACCTACTAGGCTACCTAGATATTACTTTTAAACTTAATCGGACTTGTGCTTTTGTAGACATATGGCTTCAAAAACTGCCCCTTTAAGATGACGTCACGTGACATGTGATGACATCAATTATGATAATGTCATGTCAATTTTCAGCTATAAACCTACTGGGCTACCTAGATATTACTTTTCAACTTAATCGAATTTGTACTTTTGTAGATATATGGCTTCAAAAACTGCCCCTTTAAGATGACGTCACGTGGCATGTGATGACGTCATCAAGAGGTAAAAGTTCGGCACACCTTGTGAGCAGTTAGTCTAAGTGTCTGTCAAGTTTAAAAGTACCCAAAGTGCCGGTAAGAAAGAAAACGTGTACAAATGCTATAGGCAATAATCTAGCGAGTGCCCCTTTAAGATGACACCACGTGACATGTTATGACTTGATCATAACGTCATGTCAATTTTCATCTATAACACCAGGTGGCATACCTTACGTTCCAACTGAATCGGACTTGTACTTTTGTAGATATATGGCTTCGAAAAATGCCCCTTTAAGATGACGTCACGTGACATGTAATGACGTCATCATGACGTAAAAGTTAGGCACACATTCTGAGCAGTTGGGGTAAGTGTCTGCCAAGTTTAAAAGTAGCCAAACTGGCCGGTGAGAAAGAAAACGTTTACAAATGCTATGGGCAATAATCTAGCGAGTGCCCCTTTAAGATGACACCACGTGACATGTTATGACTTGATCATAACGTCATGTCAATGTTCATCTATAACACCCGGTGGCATACCTAGATATTACGTTCCAACTTAATCGGACTTGTACTTTTGTAGATATATGGCTTCGAAAAATGCCCCTTTAAGATGACGTCACGTGACATGTGATGACGTCATCATGACGTAAAAGTTCGGCACACATTGTTAGCAGTTGGTGTAAGTGTCTGCCAAGTTTAAAAGTAGCCAAAGTGGCCGGTAAGAAAGAAAAAGTTTACAAATGCTATGTGCAATATTCTAGCGACTTGAAAAAAAAAAAATTTTCATGACGTCATCATGACGTCACACAATTTGCGCTTTTTAGGGCATATCTTTGAGACATACCAAAGCTATAACAAAAAGAATTTTGAAAATATCTTGTTTTGTTCGCTAGATATATTGAAAAGAATGTTACGATTCTAAAACTTCAAAAATTTAGCGACTTGAAAAAAGACTAGAAATCAACCCGTTTTATAAACAGCAAGCACATAATACCCATGGTTATCAGCCCTTCCCAGAATTCCTTTGTGTTATATTGAATTTGGTCTAAATTTTGAAATGGCTCCTATTTCACACTTGAGTGAGCCACGATCATGAAATTTTGGAATTGGGTACAGAAAAATACAATGTATACATTTTTGTAATCAGATTGACCGTTACATGCGTTTAAAAAAAAAAATATTGTTGATGACGTCATCATGACGTCACACAATTTTCGCCATTTAGGGCATATCTTTGAGACATACCAAAGCTGTAACAAAAATAATTTTGAAAATATCTTGTTTTGTTCGCTAGATATATTGAAAAGAATGTTACGATTTTAAAACTTCAAAAATTCAGCGACTTGAAAAAAGACTAGAAATCAACCCCTTTTATAAACAGCAAGCTCATAATAGCCATGGTTATCAGCCCGTCCCAGAATTCCTTTGTGTTATATTGAATTTGGTCTAAATTTTGAAATGGCTGTCATTTCTTACTTGAGTGAGCCACGATCATGAAATTTTGGAATTGGGTACAGCAAAATTCAATATATACATTTTTGCAATCAGATTGACCCTTACATGCGTTAAAAAAAAAAAGCATTTTTGATGACGTCATCATGACGTCACACAATTTTCGCTTTTTAAGGCATATCTTTGAGACATACCAAAGCTATAAGAAAAAGAATTTTGAAAATATCTTGTTTTGTTCGCTAGATATAATTTAATGAATGTTACGATTTTCAAAATTCAAAAATTCATAAAAAATCACGTGATGACGTCATCATGACGTAAAAGTTCGGCATGCATCCTGAGCAGTTGGTCTAAGTGTCTGTTTAGTTTAAAGGCAATCGGCTGCATAAAAGTAGCCAAAGTGCCTGGCAGAACGAAAACGTGTACAAAGTCTATGGGCAAAAAGTCTGAAAAAGAAGCAAAAAAAAACTAGAGGCAAGTGTTTGTGGACAAACACAGGGCTGTTTCTAATTTTTTTATTGTTAGTTTGGATGTCAAATGTGTATGCAATATTTAAAGTTGTTTGTTTGTTAACAATGAGGGAGGGATGAAGATGTTGTTATTGGATGTGTGAAGGATTGGTTTAAAAAAGGAATCGTGTACAAATGCTACGGGAAATAGCCTAGCGAATGCCCCTTTAAGATGACATCACATAACATGTAATGACTTCATCATAACGTCATGTCAATTTTCATCTATGACACCGGGTGGCATACCTAAATAGTGTGTTTCAACTGAATCGGACTTGTACATTTGTAGATATATGGCTTCGAAAAATGCCCCTTTAAGATGACGTCACGTGACATGTAATGACGTCATCATGACGTAAAAGTTAGGCACACATTCTGAGCAGTTGGGGTAAGTGTCTGCCAAGTTTAAAAGTAGCCAAACTGGCCGGTAAGAAAGAAAACGTTTACAAATGCTATGGGCAATAATCTAGCGAGTGCCCCTTTAAGATGACACCACGTGACATGTTATGACTTGATCATAACGTCATGTCAATGTTCATCTATAACACCCGGTGGCATACCTAGATATTACGTTCCAACTTAATCGGACTTGTACTTTTGTAGATATATGGCTTCGAAAAATGCCCCTTTAAGATGACGTCACGTGACATGTGATGACGTCATCATGACGTAAAAGTTCGGCACACATTGTGAGCAGTTGGTGTAAGTGTCTGCCAAGTTTAAAAGTAGCCAAAGTGGCCGGTAAGAAAGAAAACGTTTACAAATGCTATGTGCAATATTCTAGCGACTTGAAAAAAGATTTTTTTTCATGACGTCATCATGACGTCACACAATTTGCGCTTTTTAGGGCATATCTTTGAGACATACCAAAGCTATAACAAAAAGAATTTTGAAAATATCTTGTTTTGTTCGCTAGATATATTGAAAAGAATGTTACGATTCTAAAACTTCAAAAATTTAGCGACTTGAAAAAAGACTAGAAATCAACCCGTTTTATAAACAGCAAGCACATAATACCCATGGTTATCAGTCCTTCCCAGAATTCCTTTGTGTTATATTGAATTTGGTCTAAATTTTGAAATGGCTCCTATTTCACACTTGAGTGAGCCACGATCATGAAATTTTGGAATTAGGTACAGGAAAATTCAACGAATACATTTTTGTAATCGGATTGACCCTTACATGCGTTTAAAAAAAAAAGATTTGTTGATGACGTCATCATGACGTCACACAATTTGCGCTTTTTAGGGCATATCTTTGAGACATACCAAAGCTATAACAAAAAGAATTTTGAAAATATCTTGTTTTGTTCGCTAGATATATTGAAAAGAATGTTACGATTTTAATACTTCAAAAATTCAGCGACTTGAAAAAAGACTAGAAATCAACCCCTTTTATAAACATCAAGCACATAATAGCCATGGTTATCTGCCCGTCCCAGAATTCCTTTGTGTTATATTGAATTTGGTCTAAATTTTGAAATGGCTGTCATTTCTTACTTGAGTGAGCCACGATCATGAAATTTTGGAATTGGGTACAGGAAAATTCAATGTATACATTTTTGTAATCGGATTGACCCTTACATGCGTTTAAAAAAAAACATATTTTTGATGACGTCATCATAACGTCACACAATTTTCGCTTTTTAGGGCATATCTTTGAGACATACCAAAGCTATAACAAAAAGAATTTTGAAAATACCTTGTTTTGTTCGCTAGATATATTGAAAAGAATGTTACGATTTTGAAATTTCAAAAATTCATAAAAAATCACGTGATGACGTCATCATGACGTAAAAGTTCGGCATGCATCCTGAGCAGTTGGTCTAAGTGTCTGCTAAGTTTAAAGGCAATCGGCTGCATCAAAGTAGCCAAAGTGCCTGGTAGAAAGAAAACGTGTACAAAGTCTATGGGCAAAAAGTCTGAAAAAGAAGCAAAAAAAAACTAGAGCTTTGGTGTTTGTGGACAAACACAGGGCTGTTTCGTTTGGGGGGTTTTTGGTAGTTTGATTCTTAATTTTTGAGATTTCAATGGTGGATCAAAAAATCTCGTTTTACATTCATGGTCGTCTACGACAGCTCATGCAATCACGTAGGCTTATTCATAATCGTTTTGGAAATGTGAGCATACAAGGAGTTGATGACCATGATTACGTCATCAGACGTCACACATTTTTCACATTTATATTTAAGTGTGTATGACCTAAAAATATATTACAAGAATTATCAAAAATTGTTTCAAATTCATGTTAGATACCACGTTTCAACTTAATCGAACTTGTACTTTTGTAGATAGATGGCTTCAAAAACTGCCCCTTTAAGATGACGTCACGTGACATGTGATGAAGTCATCATAATGTCATGTCAATTTTCATCTATGAACCTGCAGATCTGCCTGGATATTACATTTCAACTTAATCGAACTTGTACTTTTGTTTATATGTGGCTTCAAAAACTGCCCCTTTAAGATGACGTCAGGTGACATGTGATGAAGTCATCATAACGTCATGTCAATTTTCATCTATAAACCTGCTGGCCTACTTAGATATTACATTTCAACTTAATCGAGCTTGTACTTTTGTAGATATGGCTTCAAAAACTGCCCCTTTAAGATGACGTCACGTGACATGTGATGACATCATGATAATGTCATGTCAATTTTCAGCTATAAACCTACTGGGCTACCTAGATATTACTTTTCAACTTAATCGAACTTGTAATTTTGTTTATATATGGCTTCAAAAACTGCCCCTTTAAGATGACGTCACGTGACATGTGATGACGTCATCATAACGTCAATTCAATTTTTATCTATAAACCTACTGGGCTACCTAGATATTACTTTTGAACTTAATCGGACTTGTGCTTTTGTAGACATATGGCTTCAAAAACTGCCCCTTTAAGATGACGTCACGTGACATGTGATGACATCAATTATGATAATGTCATGTCAATTTTCAGCTATAAACCTACTGGGCTACCTAGATATTACTTTTCAACTTAATCGAATTTGTACTTTTGTAGATATATGGCTTCAAAAACTGCCCCTTTAAGATGACGTCACGTGGCATGTCATGACGTCATCAAGAGGTAAAAGTTCGGCACACATTGTGAGCAGTTAGTCTAAGTGTCTGCCAAGTTTAAAAGTACCAAAAGTGCCGGTAAGAAAGAAAACGTGTACAAATGCTATAGGCAATAATCTAGCGAGTGTCCCTTTAAGATGACACCACGTGACATGTTATGACTTGATCATAACGTCATGTCAATTTTCATCTATAACACCAGGTGGCATACCTTACGTTCCAACTGAATCGGACTTGTACTTTTGTAGATATATGGCTTCGAAAAATACCCCTTTAAGATGACGTCACGTGGCATGTGATGACGTCATCATGTATGTCTGTAATTTAAAAAGAATGTTATAAGACGCCTGATTGTTTCTGTGCTTTTCACTGAATGCACTTGTTAAATACACAACTTTTTCTCTTCAACATTTTGTTTTCAGGCTTGTTTTGGATGGAGTCACTTGCCTCTCAAATTTGAATCTGTATTAATATTATGTGATATGTTCTTGATAACAATGCATGTTGACATTGTGGCACGTAGGAAGCAATAAAAAGAATTCTTTGAAAACAAGACCTTTGAATGAAGAGAGTTATTTAATGAAGTCTTACTGGTATATTTTTATTACAGTAAATAATTGAAAGAAAATACGGTCTTATTAACCCTAACAGTCCTGAATTCTCAAATTTTAATATGATTTTCCACACACCCTAGGGAGGTACAGTTAAATGCAAGGAAAGTCCGACATAATCTTGCTGGTCAAAAGTTTCTCTGCCACAATTGACAAACCTGTCAACTTTTTAGCGCAAGAGGGCGGTAATACTTAAAAAAATACTCCTCTGGTTGGGTTTAGTGAATTGTAGAGGGCAGCATACGAGTTTACTGGTAAAAATTCGTTCACGGATTTTGTCCGGTGGCGCCTAGCACTGTATACCAAACTTAACTAACAATTTAAGGCAAACACACACATAGAGCGGTGGGTGAGACCGAAGCATACCCCCTTGTAGTGTTTGAAGACGAAACACCAGTAATTAACGCAACACACCTTAAAGAATGGACGGCTGAAACAAACTTGATTTGAGCAGTAGAAAATCACAGAACGCATTTTGTTTAATACATTGGGAATTATAAACTGGAAATTAAATGTAAGGAAATCCAAATGACGATTGAGACAACATTTACTTGAGTGGAACAAAATACAACAATTATTTTTGAAACAATTATGTTAAATCCTCCCAAATCACAGAACGCAAAACTTGTTTACCTATGACGTAAAAAACATATTTCAAAAAGAATGACAATAAGAATTTGGAAAGAAGGTTATAAGACGCCTGATTGTTCCTGTGATTTTCACTGAATGCACTTGTTAAATACACAACGTTTTCTCTTCAACATTTTGTTTTCAGGCTTGTATTGGAGTAACTTGCCTCTCAAATTTGAATCTTTATTAATATTATGTGATATGTTCTTGATAATAATGCATGTTGACATTGTGGCACGTAGGAAGCAATAAAAAGAATTCTTTGAAAACAAGACCTTTGAATAAAGAGAGTTATTTAATGAAGTCTTACTGGTATATTTTTATTACAGTATATAATTGAAAGAAAATACAGTCTTATTAACCCTAATAGTCCTGAATTCTCCAATTGTAATATGATTTTCCACACACCCTAGGGAGGTACAGTTAAATGCAAGGAAAGTTCGACATAATCTTGCTGGTCAAAAGTTTCTCTGCCACAATTGACAAACCTGTCAACTTTTTAGCGCAAGAGGGCGGTAGTACTTAAAAAAATACTCCTCTGGTTGTGTTTAGTGAACTGTAGAGGGCAGCATACGAGTTTACTGGTAAAAATTCATTCACGGATTTTGTCCGGTGGCGCCTAGCACTGTATACCAAACTTAACTAACAATTTAAGGCAAACACACACATAGAGCGGTGGGTGAGAGCGAAGCATACCCCATATAGTGTTTGAAAACGGAAAACCAGTAATTAACGCAACACACCTTAAAGAATAGAAGGCTGAAAAAAACTTGATTTGAGCAGTAGAAAATCACAGAACGCATTTTGTTTAATACATTGGGAATTATAAACTGGAAATTAAATGTAAGGTAATCCAAATGACGATTGAGACAACATTTACTTGAGTGTAACAAAATACAACAATTATTTTTGAAAAAATTATGTTAAATCCTCCCAAATCACAGAACGCAAAACTTGTTTACCTATGACGTAAAAAACATATTTCAAAAAGAATGACAATAAGAATTTGGAAAGAAGGTTATAAGACGCCTGATTGTTCCTGTGATTTTCACTGAATACACTTGTTAAATACACAACGTTTTCTCTTCAACATTTTGTTTTCAGGCTTGTATTGGAGTAACTTGCCTCTCAAATTTAAATCTTTATTAATATTATGTGATATGTTCTTGATAACAATGCATGTTGACATTGTGGCACGTAGGAAGCAATAAAAAGAATTCTTTGAAAACAAGACCTTTGAATAAAGAGAGTTATTTAATGAAGTCTTACTGGTATATTTTTATTACAGTATATAATTGGAAGAAAATACAGTCTTATTAACCCTAATAGTCCTGAATTCTCCAATTGTAATATGATTTTCCACACATCCTAGGGAGGTACAGTTAAATGCAAGGAAAGTTCGACATAATCTTGCTGGTCAAAAGTTTCTCTGCCACAATTGACAAACCTGTCAACTTTTTAGCGCAAGAGGGCGGTAGTACTTAAAAAGATACTCCTCTGGTTGTGTTTAGTGAACTGTAGAGGGCAGCATACGAGTTTACTGGTAAAAACTCATTCACGGATTTTGTCCGGTGGCGCCTAGCACTGTATACCAAACTTAACTAACAATTTAAGGCAAACACACATATAGAGCGGTGGGTGAGAGCGAAGCATACCCCATGTAGTGTTTGAAAACGGAAAACCAGTAATTAACGCAACACACCTTAAAGAATAGACGGCTGAAACAAACTTTATTTGAGCAGTAGAAAATCACAGAACGCATTTTTTTTAATACATTGGGAATTATAAACTGGAAATTAAAAGTAAGGTAATCCAAAATACGATTGAGACAACATTTACTTGAGTGGAACAAAATACAACAACTATTTTTGAAAATTATGTTAAATCCTCCCAAATCACAGAACGTAAAACTTGTTTACCTAAAAAACCTATTTCAAAAAGAATTACAATAAGAATTTCGAAATTAGCATGTTCAGTTGATGAGATAAGCCTTATAGCTTAAAGATTCAGAAGTAAAAAAATTACTATAAAATCATATGATGACGTCACCATAACGTCGCATCAATTTTCATATATAACACATGCCGGCCTACAAGCATTCCTGACACAAAATTGTTTAAGATAATCTACTGGGCTACCTAGATATTACTTTTCAACTTAATCTGACTTCTACTTCGGTAAAAATATGGCTTCGAAAACTGCCCCTTTCAGATGACGTCACGTGACATGTGATGACGTCATCATGACGTAAAAGTTCGGCACACATTGTGAGCAGTTAGGGTAAGTGTCTGCCAAGTTTAAAAGTAGCCAAACTGGCCGGAAAGAAAGAAAACGTTTACAAATGCTATGGGCAATAATCTAGCAAGTGCCCCTTTAAGATGACACCACGTGACATGTTATGACTTGATCATAACGTCATGTCAATGTTCATCTATAACACCCGGTGGCATACCTAGATATTACGTTCCAACTTAATCGGTCTTGTACTTTTGTAAATATATGGCTTCGAAAAATGCCCCTTTAAGATGACGTCACGTGACATGTGATGACGTCATCATGACGTAAAGGTTCGGCACACATTGTGAGCAGTTGGGGTAAGTGTCTGCCAAGTTTAAAAGTAGCCAAAGTGGCCGGTAAGAAAGAAAACGTTTACAAATGCTATGTGCAATATTCTGGCGACTTGAAAAAAGAATTTTTTTTATGACGTCATCATGACGTCACACAATTTGCGCTTTTTATGGCATATCTTTGAGACATACCAAAGCTATAACAAAAAGAATTTTGAAAATATCTTGTTTTGTTCGCTAGATATATTGAAAAGAATGTTACGATTCTAAAACTTCAAAAATTTAGCGACTTGAAAAAAGACTAGAAATCAACCCCTTTTATAAACAGCAAGCACATAATACCCATGGTTATCAGCCCTTCCCAGAATTCCTTTGTGTTATATTGAATTTGGTCAAAATTTTGAAATGGCTCCTATTTCATACTTGAGTGAGCCACGATCATGAAATTTTGGAATTAGGTACAGGAAAATTCAACGAATACATTTTTGTAATCGGATTGACCCTTACATGCGTTAAAAAAAAAAAGATTTGTTGATGACGTCATCATGACGTCACACAATTTTCGCTTTTTAGGGCATATCTTTGAGACATACCAAAGCTGTAACAAAAATAATTTTGAAAATATCTTGTTTTGTTCGCTAGATATATTGAAAAGAATGTTACGATTTTAATACTTCAAAAATTTGGCGACTTGAAAAAAGACTAGTAATCAACCCTTTTATAAACAGCAAGCACATAATACCCATGGTTATCAGCCCTTCCCAGAATTCCTTTGTGTTATATTGAATTTGGTCTAAATTTTGAAATGGCTCCTATTTCATACTTGAGTGAGCCACGATCATGAAATTTTGGAATTGGGTACAGGAAAATTCAATATATACATTTTTGTAATCGGATTGACCCTTACATGCGTTAACAAAAAAACACATTTTTGATGACGTCATCATGACGTCACACAATTTTCGCAATTTAGGGCATATCTTTGAGACATACCAAAGCTATAAGAAAAAGAATTTTGAAAATATCTTGTTTTGTTCGCTAGATATAATTTAATGAATGTTACGATTTTCAAAATTCAAAAATTCATAAAAAATCACGTGATGACGTCATCATGACGTAAAAGTTCGGCATGCATCCTGAGTAGTTGGTCTGAGTGTCTGTTAAGTTTAAAGGCAATCGGCTGCATAAAAGTAGCCAAAGTGCCTGGCAGAAAGAAATCGTGTACAAATGCTAAGGGCAAAAGTCTGAAAAAGAAGAAAAAAAAAAAAAAAGAAAAAAAAAAAAATCTTAACGAAAACAAGGGCTGTTTCGAAAAACTTTCGAAACAGCCAAAAAAAAAAAAAAGAAAAAAAAAAAAATCTTAACGAAAACAAGGGCTGTTTCGTAAAACTACGAAACAGCCAAAAAAAAAAAAAAGAAAAAAAAAAAAATCTTAACGAAAACAAGGGCTGTTTCGAAAAACTTTCGAAACAGCCAAAAAGAAAAAAAAAAGAAAACTAGAGGCATGAGGTTGGTGTTTGTGGACAAACACAGGGCTGTTTCGTTTTTTTTTTTTAGTTTGGATGTGAAATGTGAATACAACAATTAAAGTTTGTCAAACAATCGCACTACTGCCACTTTTCTTTGTTAATTTTGAAATTAATTAAAGTTGTTTGTAATAGTGACATGTGATGACGTCATCATAAAGTCACATAAATTTTCATCTATAAACTTGCTGACCTACCTAGATATAACTTTTCAACTTTATCGGACTTGTACTTTTGTATATATATGGCTTCAAAAACTGGCTCTTTAAGATGACGTCACGTGACATGTGATGAAGTCATAATGTCATGTCAATTTTCATCTATAACCTGCAGACCTGCCTGGATATTACATTTCAACTTAATCGAACTTGTACTTTTGTTTATATGTGGCTTCAAAAACTGCCCCTTTAAGATGACGTCACGTAACATGTGATGACAACATGATAATGTCATGTCAATTTTCAACTATAGACCTATTGGGCTACCTAGATATTACTTTATAACTTAATTGGACTTGTACTTCTGTAGATATGGACCTTCAAAAACTGCCCCTTTAAGATGACGTCACGTGACATGTTCTGACTTATAATCATAACGTCATGTAAATTTTCATCTATAACACCCGGTGGCATACCTAGATATCACGTTCCAACTTAATCGGACTCGTACTTTTGTAGATATATGGCTTCGAAAAATGCCCCTTTAAGATGACGTCACGTGACATGTGATGACGTCATCATGACATAAAATTCGGCACACATTGTGAGCAGTTGGGGTAAGTGTCTGTCAAGTTTAAAAGTAGCCAAAGTGGCCGGTAAGAAAGAAAACGTTTACAAATGCTATGGGCAATAGTCTAGCGACTTGAAAAAAGACTACAAATCAACCCTTTTTATAAACAGCATGCACATTTGAGCCATGGTTATCTGCCCTTCCCAGAATTCCTTTGTGTTATATTGAATTTGGTCTAAATTTTGAAATGGCTGTTATTTCTTACTTGAGTGAGCCACGATCATGACATTTTGGAATTAGGGAGAGGAAAATTCAATATATACATTTTTGTAATCGGATTGACCCTTACATGCGTTAAAAAAAAAACACATTTTTGATGACGTCATCATGACGTCACACAATTTTCGCCTTTTAGGGCATATCTTTGAGACATACCAAAGCTATCACAAAAAGAATTTTGAAAATATCTTGTTTTGTTCGCTAGATATATTGAAACAAATGTTACGATTTTCAAAATTCAAAAATTCATAAAAAATCACGTGATGACGTCATCATGACGTAAAAGTTCGGCACACATTCTGAGCAGTTGCTTTAAGTGTTTGCTAAGTTTAAAGACAATCGGCTGCATAAAAGTAGCCAAAGTGCCGGTAAAAAGGAAAACGTGTACAAATGCTATGGGCAATAGTCTGAAAGAGAAAAAGAAAAAAAAAAGAAAAAAAAAAAAATCTTAACGAAAACAAAGGCTGTTTCGGAAAACTTCCGAAACAGCCAAAAAAACTAGAGGCATGAGGTTGGTGTTTGTGGACAAACACAGGGCTGTTTCGTTTTTTTTTTTTAGTTTGGATGTGAAATGTGAATACAACAATTAAAGTTTGTCAAACAATCGCACTACTGCCACTTTTCTTTGTTAATTTTGAAATTAATTAAAGTTGTTTGTAATAGTGACATGTGATGACGTCATCATAAAGTCACATAAATTTTCATCTATAAACTTGCTGACCTACCTAGATATAACTTTTCAACTTTATCGGACTTGTACTTTTGTATATATATGGCTTCAAAAACTGGCTCTTTAAGATGACGTCACGTGACATGTGATGAAGTCATAATGTCATGTCAATTTTCATCTATAACCTGCAGACCTGCCTGGATATTACATTTCAACTTAATCGAACTTGTACTTTTGTTTATATGTGGCTTCAAAAACTGCCCCTTTAAGATGACGTCACGTAACATGTGATGACAACATGATAATGTCATGTCAATTTTCAACTATAGACCTATTGGGCTACCTAGATATTACTTTATAACTTAATTGGACTTGTACTTCTGTAGATATGGACCTTCAAAAACTGCCCCTTTAAGATGACGTCACGTGACATGTTCTGACTTATAATCATAACGTCATGTAAATTTTCATCTATAACACCCGGTGGCATACCTAGATATCACGTTCCAACTTAATCGGACTCGTACTTTTGTAGATATATGGCTTCGAAAAATGCCCCTTTAAGATGACGTCACGTGACATGTGATGACGTCATCATGACATAAAATTCGGCACACATTGTGAGCAGTTGGGGTAAGTGTCTGTCAAGTTTAAAAGTAGCCAAAGTGGCCGGTAAGAAAGAAAACGTTTACAAATGCTATGGGCAATAGTCTAGCGACTTGAAAAAAGACTACAAATCAACCCTTTTTATAAACAGCATGCACATTTGAGCCATGGTTATCTGCCCTTCCCAGAATTCCTTTGTGTTATATTGAATTTGGTCTAAATTTTGAAATGGCTGTTATTTCTTACTTGAGTGAGCCACGATCATGACATTTTGGAATTAGGGAGAGGAAAATTCAATATATACATTTTTGTAATCGGATTGACCCTGACATGCGTTAAAAAAAAAACACATTTTTGATGACGTCATCATGACGTCACACAATTTTCGCCTTTTAGGGCATATCTTTGAGACATACCAAAGCTATCACAAAAAGAATTTTGAAAATATCTTGTTTTGTTCGCTAGATATATTGAAACAAATGTTACGATTTTCAAAATTCAAAAATTCATAAAAAATCACGTGATGACGTCATCATGACGTAAAAGTTCGGCACACATTCTGAGCAGTTGCTTTAAGTGTTTGCTAAGTTTAAAGACAATCGGCTGCATAAAAGTAGCCAAAGTGCCGGTAAAAAGGAAAACGTGTACAAATGCTATGGGCAATAGTCTGAAAGAGAAAAAGAAAAAAAAAAGAAAAAAAAAAAAATCTTAACGAAAACAAAGGCTGTTTCGGAAAACTTCCGAAACAGCCAAAAAAACTAGAGGCATGAGGTTGGTGTTTGTGGACAAACACAGGGCTGTTTCGTTTTTTTTTTTTAGTTTGGATGTGAAATGTGAATACAACAATTAAAGTTTGTCAAACAATCGCACTACTGCCACTTTTCTTTGTTAATTTTGAAATTAATTAAAGTTGTTTGTAATAGTGACATGTGATGACGTCATCATAAAGTCACATAAATTTTCATCTATAAACTTGCTGACCTACCTAGATATAACTTTTCAACTTTATCGGACTTGTACTTTTGTATATATATGGCTTCAAAAACTGGCTCTTTAAGATGACGTCACGTGACATGTGATGAAGTCATAATGTCATGTCAATTTTCATCTATAACCTGCAGACCTGCCTGGATATTACATTTCAACTTAATCGAACTTGTACTTTTGTTTATATGTGGCTTCAAAAACTGCCCCTTTAAGATGACGTCACGTAACATGTGATGACAACATGATAATGTCATGTCAATTTTCAACTATAGACCTATTGGGCTACCTAGATATTACTTTATAACTTAATTGGACTTGTACTTCTGTAGATATGGACCTTCAAAAACTGCCCCTTTAAGATGACGTCACGTGACATGTTCTGACTTATAATCATAACGTCATGTAAATTTTCATCTATAACACCCGGTGGCATACCTAGATATCACGTTCCAACTTAATCGGACTCGTACTTTTGTAGATATATGGCTTCGAAAAATGCCCCTTTAAGATGACGTCACGTGACATGTGATGACGTCATCATGACATAAAATTCGGCACACATTGTGAGCAGTTGGGGTAAGTGTCTGTCAAGTTTAAAAGTAGCCAAAGTGGCCGGTAAGAAAGAAAACGTTTACAAATGCTATGGGCAATAGTCTAGCGACTTGAAAAAAGACTACAAATCAACCCTTTTTATAAACAGCATGCACATTTGAGCCATGGTTATCTGCCCTTCCCAGAATTCCTTTGTGTTATATTGAATTTGGTCTAAATTTTGAAATGGCTGTTATTTCTTACTTGAGTGAGCCACGATCATGACATTTTGGAATTAGGGAGAGGAAAATTCAATATATACATTTTTGTAATCGGATTGACCCTTACATGCGTTAAAAAAAAAACACATTTTTGATGACGTCATCATGACGTCACACAATTTTCGCCTTTTAGGGCATATCTTTGAGACATACCAAAGCTATCACAAAAAGAATTTTGAAAATATCTTGTTTTGTTCGCTAGATATATTGAAACAAATGTTACGATTTTCAAAATTCAAAAATTCATAAAAAATCACGTGATGACGTCATCATGACGTAAAAGTTCGGCACACATTCTGAGCAGTTGCTTTAAGTGTTTGCTAAGTTTAAAGACAATCGGCTGCATAAAAGTAGCCAAAGTGCCGGTAAAAAGGAAAACGTGTACAAATGCTATGGGCAATAGTCTGAAAGAGAAAAAGAAAAAAAAAAGAAAACTAGAGGCATGAGGTTGGTGTTTGTGGACAAACACAGGGCTGTTTCGTTTTTTTTTTTTAGTTTGGATGTGAAATGTGAATACAACAATTAAAGTTTGTCAAACAATCGCACTACTGCCACTTTTCTTTGTTAATTTTGAAATTAATTAAAGTTGTTTGTAATAGTGACATGTGATGACGTCATCATAAAGTCACATAAATTTTCATCTATAAACTTGCTGACCTACCTAGATATAACTTTTCAACTTTATCGGACTTGTACTTTTGTATATATATGGCTTCAAAAACTGGCTCTTTAAGATGACGTCACGTGACATGTGATGAAGTCATAATGTCATGTCAATTTTCATCTATAACCTGCAGACCTGCCTGGATATTACATTTCAACTTAATCGAACTTGTACTTTTGTTTATATGTGGCTTCAAAAACTGCCCCTTTAAGATGACGTCACGTAACATGTGATGACAACATGATAATGTCATGTCAATTTTCAACTATAGACCTATTGGGCTACCTAGATATTACTTTATAACTTAATTGGACTTGTACTTCTGTAGATATGGACCTTCAAAAACTGCCCCTTTAAGATGACGTCACGTGACATGTTCTGACTTATAATCATAACGTCATGTAAATTTTCATCTATAACACCCGGTGGCATACCTAGATATCACGTTCCAACTTAATCGGACTCGTACTTTTGTAGATATATGGCTTCGAAAAATGCCCCTTTAAGATGACGTCACGTGACATGTGATGACGTCATCATGACATAAAATTCGGCACACATTGTGAGCAGTTGGGGTAAGTGTCTGTCAAGTTTAAAAGTAGCCAAAGTGGCCGGTAAGAAAGAAAACGTTTACAAATGCTATGGGCAATAGTCTAGCGACTTGAAAAAAGACTACAAATCAACCCTTTTTATAAACAGCATGCACATTTGAGCCATGGTTATCTGCCCTTCCCAGAATTCCTTTGTGTTATATTGAATTTGGTCTAAATTTTGAAATGGCTGTTATTTCTTACTTGAGTGAGCCACGATCATGACATTTTGGAATTAGGGAGAGGAAAATTCAATATATACATTTTTGTAATCGGATTGACCCTTACATGCGTTACAAAAAAAACACATTTTTGATGACGTCATCATGACGTCACACAATTTTCGCCATTTAGGGCATATCTTTGAGACATACCAAAGCTATCACAAAAAGAATTTTGAAAATATCTTGTTTTGTTCGCTAGATATATTGAAACAAATGTTACGATTTTCAAAATTCAAAAATTCATAAAAAAATCACGTGATGACGTCATCATGACGTAAAAGTTCGGCACACATTCTGAGCAGTTGCTTTAAGTGTTTGCTAAGTTTAAAGACAATCGGCTGCATAAAAGTAGCCAAAGTGCCGGTAAAAAGGAAAACGTGTACAAATGCTATGGGCAATAGTCTGAAAGAGAAAAAGAAAAAAAAAAGAAAAAAAAACTAGAGGCATGAGGTTGGTGTTTGTGGACAAACACAGGGCTGTTTCGTTTTGTTTTTTTTAGTTTGGATGTGAAATGTGAATACAACAATTAAAGTTTGTCAAACAATCGCACTACTGCCAATTTTCTTTGTTAATTTTGAAATTAATTAAAGTTGTTTGTAATAGTGACATGTGATGACGTCATCATAAAGTCACATAAATTTTCATCTATAAACTTGCTGACCTACCTTTTCAACTTAATCGGACTTGTACTTTTGTATATATATGGCTTCAAAAACTGCCCCTTTAAGATGACGTCACGTGACATGTGATGAAGTCATAATGTCATGTCAATTTTCATCTATGAACCTGCAGACCTGCCTGGATATTACATTTCAACTTAATCGAACTTGTACTTTTGTTTATATGTGGCTTCAAAAACTGCCCCTTTAAGATGACGTCACGTAACATGTGATGACATCATGATAATGTCATGTCAATTTTCAACTATAAACCTACTGGGCTACCTAGATATTACTTTTCAACTTAATCGGACTTGTACTTTTGTTTATATATGCTTTAAAAACTGCCCCTTTAAGATGACGTCACGTGACATGTGATGACGTCATCATAATGTCAAGTCAATTTTCATCTATAAACCTACTGGGCTACCTAGATATTACTTTATAACTTAATTGGACTTGTACTTCTGTAGATATGGACCTTCAAAAACTGCCCCTTTAAGATGACGTCACGTGACATGTGATGACGTCATCATAACGTCATGTCAATTTTTATTTATAAACCTACTGGGCTACCTGGATATTTTTTTTCAACTTAATCGAATTTGTACTTTTGTAGATAAATGGCTTCAAAAACTGCCCCTTTAAGATGACGTCACGTGACATGTTTTGACTTAATCATAACGGCATGTCAATTTTCATCTATAACACCCGGTGGCATACCTAGATATCACGTTCCAACTTAATCGGACTTGTACTTTTGTAGATATATGGCTTCGAAAAATGCCCCTTTAAGATGACGTCACGTGACATGTGATGACGTCATCATGACGTAAAATTCGGCACACATTGTGAGCAGTTGGGGTAAGTGTCTGTCAAGTTTAAAAGTAGCCAAAGTGGCCGGTAAGAAAGGAAACGTTTACAAATGCTATGGGCAATAGTCTAGCGACTTGAAAAAAGACTACAAATCAACCCTTTTTATAAACAGCATGCACATTTGAGCCATGGTTATCTGCCCTTCCCAGAATTCCTTTGTGTTATATTGAATTTGGTCTAAATTTTGAAATGGCTGTTATTTCTTACTTGAGTGAGCCACGATCATGACATTTTGGAATTAGGGAGAGGAAAATTCAATATATATATTTTTGTAATCGGATTGACCCTTACATGCGTTAAAAAAAAAACATTTTTGATGACGTCATCATGACGTCACACAATTTTCGCCTTTTAGGGCATATCTTTGAGACATACCAAAGCTATCACAAAAAGAATTTTGAAAATATCTTGTTTTGTTCGCTAGATATATTGAAACAAATGTTACGATTTTCAAAATTCAAAAATTCATAAAAAATCACGTGATGACGTCATCATGACGTAAAAGTTCGGCACACATTCTGAGCAGTTGCTTTAAGTGTTTGCTAAGTTTAAAGACAATCGGCTGCATACAAGTAGCCAAAGTGCCGGTAAAAAGGAAAACGTGTACAAATGCTATGGGCAATAGTCTGAAAGAGAAAAAGAAAAAAAAAAGAAAATTAATTTTGAAATTAATTAAAGTTGTTTGTAATAGTGACATGTGATGACGTCATCATAAAGTCACATAAATTTTCATCTATAAACTTGCTGACCTACTTTTTCAACTTAATCGGACTTGTACTTTTGTATATATATGGCTTCAAAAACTGCCCCTTTAAGATGACGTCACGTGACATGTGATGAAGTCATAATGTCATGTCAGTTTTCATCTGTGAACCTGCAGACCTGCCTGGATATTACATTTCAACTTAATCGAACTTGTACTTTTGTTTATATGTGGCTTCAAAAACTGCCCCTTTAAGATGACGTCACGTAACATGTGATGACATCATGATAATGTCATGTCAATTTTCAACTATAAACCGACTGGGCTACCTAGATATTACTTTTCAACTTAATCGGACTTGTACTTTTGTTTATATATGGCTTTAAAAACTGCCCCTTTAAGATGACGTCACGTGACATGTGATGACGTCATCATAATGTCAAGTCAATTTTCATCTATAAACCTACTGGACTACCTAGATATTACTTTATAACTTAATTGGACTTGTACTTCTGTAGATATGGACCTTCAAAAACTGCCCCTTTAAGATGACATCACGTGACATGTGATGACGTCATCATAACGTCATGTCAATTTTTATTTATAAACCTACTGGGCTACCTGGATATTATTTTTCAACTTAATCGAATTTGTACTTTTGTAGATAAATGGCTTCAAAAACTGCCCCTTTAAGATGACGTCACGTGACATATTTTGACTTGATCATAACGGCATGTCAATTTTCATCTATAACACCCGGTGGCATACCTAGATATCACGTTCCAACTTAATTGGACTTGTACTTCTGTAGATATGGACCTTCAAAAACTGCCCCTTTAAGATGACGTCACGTGACATGTTCTGACTTATAATCATAACGTCATGTCAATTTTCATCTATAACACCCGGTGGCATACCTAGATATCACGTTCCAACTTAATCGGACTTGTACTTTTGTAGATATATGGCTTCGAAAAATGCCCCTTTAAGATGACGTCACGTGACATGTGACGACGTCATCATGACATAAAATTCGGCACACATTGTGAGCAGTTGGGGTAAGTGTCTGTCAAGTTTAAAAGTAGCCAAAGTGGCCGGTAAGAAAGAAAACGTTTACAAATGCTATGGGCAATAGTCTAGCGACTTGAAAAAAGACTACAAATCAACCCTTTTTATAAACAGCATGCACATTTGAGCCATGGTTATCTGCCCTTCCCAGAATTCCTTTGTGTTATATTGAATTTGGTCTAAATTTTGAAATGGCTGTTATTTCTTACTTGAGTGAGCCACAATCATGACATTTTGGAATTAGGGAGAGGAAAATTCAATATATACATTTTTGTAATCGGATTGACCCTTACATGCGTAAAAAAAAACAAACATTTTTGATGACGTCATCATGACGTCACACAATTTTCGCCTTTTAGGGCATATCGTTGAGACATACCAAAGCTATCACAAAAAGAATTTTGAAAATATCTTGTTTTGTTTGCTAGATATATTGAAACAAATGTTACGATTTTCAAAATTCAAAAATCACGTGATGATGTCATCATGACGTAAAAGTTCGGCACACATTCTGAGCAGTTGCTTTAAGTGTTTGCTAAGTTTAAAGACAATCGGCTGCATAAAAGTAGCCAAAGTGCCGGTAAAAAGGAAAACGTGTACAAATGCTATGGGCAATAGTCTGAAAGAGAAAAAGAAAAAAAAAAGAAAAAAAAAAAAATCTTAACGAAAACAAAGGCTGTTTCGGAAAACTTCCGAAACAGCCAAAAAATCTTAACGAAAACAAAGGCTGTTTCGGAAAACTTCCGAAACAGCCAAAAAAAAAAATCTTAACGAAAACAAAGGCTGTTTCGGAAAACTTCCGAAACAGCCAAAAAATCTTAACGAAAACAAAGGCTGTTTCGGAAAACTTCCGAAACAGCCAATGAATCAAAATATACAAGAGGTAGGAAGTAATATTCCTCTTGAAGCAGGAAAGATCGTACCAGAAACGTACGAGGCAAAGAATTCCATAGAGATACAGAGCGAGGGAAAAAGCTATTGGCATAGCTTTTCGTTCTACATCTAGCTATACAGCTATAGGTATACAGGCCTATGCTGAAAACAGGCGGAAAGCCGAGTTTCACGCTCAAACACCCTAAGTGGAATAACAAAGCTGGGCAGGCCGGTGGAACGTTCACTGTGAAAATATTTGTATAGAACACACTAAGAGTAGCAACAGATCTCCAGTGAGAGAGTGATTGTAAGGATGAGCCCAACTCTTCTCCAACCAAATTAACGATGCGCTTCTGTACTCTTATCTAATAAAGATAAGTGACAAGCAGAAGCACCAGCCCAGATGCGGGAACAATACTCCATAAGAGGACGTACCGTTGTCTTGTAAAGGTAAAGAGTATAATAGCATCATTAATGTTTAAATATAATTCGGTAACTTATTTCGTTCGTGAGAAAAAATGTATTTTGGGAAGAGTGTGTTTCTATGAATGGGTCACTTATGAAACTTTAACTCACTGCACCTTTTTTAATACAACAACAAATTAACATGCGAAAATAAACGAGCACTACAAAAACGCCACACGCGCCAGACAAAAATGTAAAACGACGCGTGTGGAACGCGAAATAGCCTTAAATGTAGTATACATCATTTGCAAACATCCAAAAACAAAACTAATGAATTATTACGAAATACCGTACTAGACTGTAAGTAAATAGCAGTCTCAAGCATCCTGTGAAATCATGGCACCTGATGTGCTGTCATTTTCAAGAAAAGTGGACATTTATATCGTTTTCCAACGATTGTCGGCCGACAATCGTTTTCTAATGATTGTCGGCTGACAATAGTCTACTTACCCGATCTGATAATTCCCTGACTCTATCAATTGTTACGTTTTGTCTACAGTATAGTCAGGGAACCAGACTACTGGAACATGTTTTTTGTTTCTCTCTGTTTTCCTAGCATGTATGCACACATAACTTGAAACAGGTCAGTGTTATACGGTATTTGCTAGCACGTTATAAAAAACTAACCCCCGAATCCATTTATTTCTGAAAATTACAGCAAAAGCAAATCGGGTATACTACATTTAAACAAATAACTGAGAAAAAAATTATGGGCCAGTAATTCGGACGCGGCCTAATATAGCTCTATGGCGTAAAGACATTAGCGCGTAAACTAGAGTGTGAACCAGACTACACAGCAGACTAAAGCCCGGTTCATGCTTCATGCGAATGCGAATGCGAAGCGAATTTCACGACGTCAACAATTGAAGTTTCATTGTGATGTTATCCGTTACCTTAACGAATTCGCTTCGCATACGCATTCGCATGAAGTATGAACCAACCGGGCTTAACGTATAACAGGCATGTGTTTTGGCGTTCATAAAAATATTGTTTCTGACGTCATAATCGTGAACAAGACCGAAAGTCACCAAAGTCACCAAAACACACAACGCGCCACAGAAAGGTGTATTGCGCACTGTGCGTCATCTTATTATTCACCTTGTGACGTCATGCAGAGCGTCTTGGAGCGTTTGGTTGATTTTATGCAAATTAGTCAGTATTTGTTTTGCGTATCAACGTGTATACTATTACAATCACATGCGTTCAGATCGTTTCCAGCATTATTCTGAACAAGTTATCGAGAGAAAGTGTTCTCAATCCAAAGTGTGTTTTCTGTTATTAACAAAGTCCATCTTTATCGGACGCAATGCATTCAGTAGTTTGCAAGTTGTTGAACTTGCTCCTAGTCATCATTGCATGGTACAGCAGCCTGTGCCTGTACGGCTGGGAATTTCCCGCCACTCTGCCTTGCCTGCCGACCCCCGTCACATATTGGCTGCCAGGCAGTGTCGTCATTGACGCCACCCGTGACTACTTCGTCACCGATGGGGAGTTCCGGTTCTACCGTGGACTCTCGTCGATCTGGGCGGACATGATCCACCCCTACAACCCAACGCGCTCACCAAGTAACCTACAGTCTACCATTAACCAGCTGCAGGGCTTCGTTGCCGATGCTGCCCGTATCCTATACTCCTGCTGGATGAGTTGTGATACTCAGACTACCTTACTCACCTTTGCTACTTGGTACCTGTCCACAGCGACTGCAATTTGGATTGCCTCCTGTGTGTTTTTGCCGCGTCCTCAGCAGCCGGCGAGCCGCCCGTCCGGAGACTCGCGCCTGAAGATTCCAGTACCCGCATCTCCGCAGCCACTCGCGTCCAAGAACCATGTGGCGTTCCTGGGAAAGTACCTCGTCTTCGGGGTACCCCTGGGAGTCTGGTGGATCAGCAGCTCCACCGTGTTGACCATAAGTCCATCTCAGTTTGGTACCCCGACTGTACATTGGGCAGCTCATCTCCTGACCCTCACCGAGTGTTTCTTCGACCTAACAGAGGAGATGTCACACCGACTGAGCCTGCTATCACCGATAGACACCGCAAAAGGAGTGGTCTACCTTGCCGCTGCAGCTGCAATCTGTTTCTGTTACCTGCTGGTTTTTCTCGGTCTTTCTCTACTCATGACTCCGCCAAAAAGAAAATTCCATCTCACAAACTCCAGGTAAATATCATTTTATTGTCAAAGTTATTACTTGTCCAGCTCTTGTATGCATGATATTTATAATTTATGCATAATAACTTGTCCAAGTTTCATTTAGGAATGTTTTCTCTGCTTAAGTTTTGACTGGAGTAAGCTGAATTGTCTCTCGAATAAAAAAAAAAGGATTGACCGTACTGTATTTAAAAATTAGTTGTCAACGTAAAATTTTCCTGAGCCTAAACAGGCCCTATAAAGTGTTGTGACTAGGTAATTTGGAGCGTTTTCGTCTAGATAATACATTTTAACCATACTGTTAGAGTCCCGAAAAGGGGATTAGATGCTCAAACGACTGAGTAAAACGCTTAGCTATAACTGCTCCTGCGTTCGTTGGTGGGTACATTCCTGTACAACCTATGCCGTCAGTGCTGTGAGTGGAAAAGTGAAGGAAATTTGTGTTAAAGCATGATGCTGAAAACCAGGCCACAGAGACAACTTTAAATTTAAGTTAACCACACTCTTACAATCTTTTTGATCATAAGGTACAAACGCAGTGGGCAGTGGGCTTCCAAAGCTGGCGCTTGTCTGTCTCAGCTCTTCAACTACGAGTGTTGGAGTTCAATCATTTGGAAATTTTTGAAATATGGTCCGAGATCGCCGCTCCAAGTTGGCATCTCAGCAGCATGGTGCATCAGAGCAACACTGAGATTTGCTTCACGCGGCATCTTCATGCTCCTTACTTATTGGACAAAACACCTACCAGCTCGCTCTGTCGCAACGGCTCCTGAAGTGACAGTTACAAAAGGTAAAGATGAGATAGAGCTGTTAATTAATTTTATTTGGGGGGGGGGTATAAATCACACGGAATATTTTTGGGTCTCACTTTCTCAATGGCATAATTTTACAAAACGTTTTTGTTCACAGGCTCGAATTTGACTCTAAGATGCCTGGATGCTGGCAAGAAGAATCCGAAAATGGGGAAGAAAGACGAGCCAAAAGTTCTACTTCCACAACAGAATGCGACAGTGTATAACACACTGTTCAAGATAACTGGGCAACAGGTTTGTCACGATGAGACTGAAAATGAAGTTCCCCCAAGAGTCTCTTTCAAGACGCCATCGTTCATGCCAAAGGGTAAGGCAAAGTATCAGCCACCTGAGAGCCAAGCAGTTACTGACATTAAGGGGATGGTGGAACGTCTAGGCCAGCAGCCAGAGGATCAGAGTCAGGCTGGAACTCAAGAGCAGTTGGATCTTCAACGACACTCGGACCTCCGTGGACATGTTGGGGATAACATTGTGTATAAACCTGAGCATCAGGTTGACGTTGAAACAGGGAAAGATCTTCTACTCAGTGTAGACGTTCAGATCACAGGAATCGATGGCGTGGCTGGCAGTGACTTAACAAATAAAGAACAATCTAACGAGTTGGATCCAGAGTCTCCTCGTCAAACAGTATCGTCAGGCTTTCATTCAGACCCACTAAAGGAGGTCTCAAGATCTCAACGGGAAGAAAACCCTTATCACCTGATGGAGTCCAACAAACTTCAAATTCAAAATGCGTCCCGAAAGGAAATCAATGTTCAATTAACTGAAATCAAAGATGGGGTGAAAACTGAACAACAGAAACAGTTTCAAAATCAGGAAGAAACAAGACCAACGCCACTGACAGTACCCCATGAAGGCCAGAAACGCCAAGATGACATTCATGAAGAGACGTGTCTTCAGCAAAACGAGTCACAGAGAAAGCCCTGGTTCCAAAGACTAGCTGAAGCACAACAGCGTCTGCAAGCTCGGCGCGAGGGGCGTGTAGAACCACTACGTAAAATAGAACTTCACCAGCACGGGACTGAGAATCAGAGAAACAGAAAGGCTCAACGGTCAGAGTGCCTGCAAGAGCAAGATAGACAGGCAGAGGCTAAACGGCCCGATCTAGATTTATCAGGATGCTTTCGCTTCGATGCCTGGTACCACCCGGAGCTTCCTACCTTGGACAATCACATCACGGTGTTTGCTGAACAAATAAGTAAAGCCAAAGAAAGTCAATCAAAACTAAGTCCAATTGCAAAGTCTGGGAATGTAGATCAGAAACAAAGAGGAACTGAAAAGGCTAGCCTAAAACAACAGTTTGGCAACAACCAAAGGGCTGATTTCAAACAGCAAGAGATAGACTCTCAAGGATGCTTACACTTCAATTCCTGGTACAGCCAAAGGCTTCCCACTATGGTCAATGTTCTCTCAATATTTCCCCTTGGATACCCAGAACTCCAAATGAAGACTGAAGATCTGAAGGTCCAAGTCCAAGGCAAAGTCGCGAATCGAAGGCAGGCTCAGCAAGAAAAGCAGTTCAAAACATCCAAAGCAAAAACAAGGCAAAAGCCTGAGGGCGAAGGGCAAAGACAATCAGCGCCTCTACAGCAAAAGAAGTTCGAAAGACAAAATGACGTGGATGAAGAGGCTACACCCAGCAGACAAGCCGGGTCGCAGCGAACGACTTGGTGGCAAAGATTGGCTGAAGCTCAACGAAGACTGGCTGGGCGAGCGGAGGCTGCACAACTGAACCAAATCAAGCTTCAACAGCTTCAACAGACCTCGACTGAGAGTCTAGAACAATTAAGAGCGATTCATCAGCGTCCAGACCATCTGCGACAAAAACAGCATGCTGGACCCAAACAACAATCCAAGTCAACAACAGAAAAACAACAGCAAGATGACGAATTTCGAAAGCAGTCAGAAAGACTGAAACCTGAGCAAAATTTGAATCAGCATGACTTAAACGAGCTTGGAGAAGGTGTGTTGGCATTCTTTTGAAGCATTCTATTTTTGGCCCCACCGTTATTTTTATCCCATCACTGTACTTCCTAATAACATTTTCTTACCCGTTCTAAACTGTATGTCGGACTCAATGCGCAATTGTAAACTAAAATTTCAAATGAGTAAAGTTCTTCGTGTCAATCAAGTATCCTACATACTAGATGTTATACCAGCTGATATGGAATCATATTTGGGGGGGGGGGGGGGGGTATGTGTTGTCTATCACTATCACAATCCTGATAATCACAAGCACCGTCCCCCATCACCATCATATGCAGGGGGAAGTGGTGAGTTGGTCTCCAACGGTGGAAGTTACCCCACCTGGGTCTATAGTTCTGAAAATTAGGATAATTTCTTAACTATAATAAGTACCGGTATCTATAGAAGATTATCCTCTATTTAGATATGGACCCAGGAAAACCGTAAGGGTGGTAGGGCTGGCAACCTTTAATGTGGCCAACCCCATTGCAGCAATTTACCTGGAGTGGCTTTTAGCCTTGTATTGGGCGACTTCCATAAACAAAATCACCACCTCATCATTTCATGATGCCTCTTTTCCTCGTTTTCGGAACAGCAGTCCAGCCTCCCAGCTGCCCTGACAACAAACAAGACCATCGAGCCCCGAGACGGTCGGTGCGATTTGCAGACGATTCCTCCCTGTTGAAAACTGCCTTCATCGTCAACAACCCGTCACAGGAAATTGTCATCCGCTCCGTGATTATGCCGAGAAGATCCAATACCATGTCAAGGCTGTCCGGAACTCTGACGGGAATTATGGGTGAGTCTCGTCCCGCCTTTGAGCATTTTCAAGACAGTCCTCCTCACTTTAACAAAAGGTAGCCTTTCGTCAATCGCGCTGAGTTTAGTGAGTTGTGGAATATTTAAACGTCTCCAAAGGCTATAGAAGTTCAAGATAGGATGGTTGATTTTTGTCGATCTGATTCACAAGATATAATAGCCGAATTATATAAAGCCAACTTGAAGGAAACTGTAAAACGCAAACGCTCAGTGTTTGTTCTGCATAATATAGCCGTGTCAAACAATCATTACTTGCTGTGATTACATGTATAGTCAAGTCCTACAGCCGTGGTAACTTGAAAAAATGCAACATTTTGATGTTTGGTTTAGCAGAGTCAAACGCGTAGAATCATCATTCATTTGGTAAAAATTTGGTTGCATTTGGTCTAAAATTCAACCCCTCCCTGAAATCGATGTCTATGACGATTGATCCCAAGGGTTTTTGAAATTATAATAATGTTCTCTAAACAACGAGTACGATTTTATAGACCATGTGCCCTTTTGTTTACCGTCCTATAATGCACCACGGGTAAAGAGTCGGACAGTCATGGGAGTCGGATTTTCATAATGACACCGGATTGTATTAAAATAAATAAGAGAATGTGGTGCTTTCTTCCATCATTCCAGCCGGTTCCAGACGCCAGCGGCGGTCCCCTCGCCCTTGGGTCAAGCTTCCTCCCTTGCCCGGCGGACAACAGAGGGCGGGGCAGAGAGCTATCATGGCCATAATGGACGCTGAAAGATGCCGCGCGAGGGCGCTGGAGTTGGAGAAGGAAAATCTAGCCGAGGCTGGAGAGGAACATCCACACACCGCGCCCTTGCAAGATGAAGACTCTTTGCGACCGGCGTACAGTGAATTGTTTAAAATAACCGGGCAACAGGTGTATCGTCAGGAGACTGAGAGTGAAACTTCACAGAAACTCTCACTGAAGAAGCACTTATACCAGCCAAATGGTGATACACATCGTCGTCCAGCGGATACAAAAACCAAGGGGCAGTCTGGGCGCCGAACAAGCTAATGCTTAAAACAAAGTTATTCTAGCCTACTTTTAATTGTTTTTGATATTGTGGTTTAAAAAAGTAAAAAAAATATATATATTGTAATATAGCATTTTATAAATGTACAACTGACTTGATGGAAAATATTTCCCTCATTCAGCCAAAAAACAAAGCAGATATTAGTTTTTTCTAAAGCAGTGTAAAAACAAAACCCCATGGCATTGTCTTTCGTTGGCGGTGTCCCTTGTCGAGAATACTTTCCACCTTTTATAAGCTCAATTCTCACTTGTAGATATAAAAAAGATAACAAAAATGAAAACAAATCAACAAAACTAGTCTGGTCACAAAAGTGACCAATACGCAGTTACTCTCCAACACACTCTTCAACGTACCGAATATTTTTGAAGGAGAAATGTAGCGGTTTTCAAACTGATTTCTGAAAAAGCAAATCATTGATTTGGAAATTTTGAACACTTATTGACGACAAAGAAAATTAATTATTCTACATTATTTGATTAAAAAAAAGGAAAAGTCTTCTTTGTTAGATGATGAATGCCGCACTTTTGTCATCATGACTAAATCAATGCCAAATTTGAGGTGCACCGAATCTCAAATCCTCAAATTCGTATCCAGTCATGTTGCTGTGAAATTCTTTATTAATTATTTTGAAACGTGTGTCATTTATTACAAATAATTAGTGGCAAAGGAAGCAAAACTCACTCACAATTATTCAAAACAATAAAAAGAAATCCATATTTCTTTTTTCAATGTGTAAATAAACTGAACCATGTTGATAAAATATTACTGTCTACTGGTCAGCAATAACTGCATGCATTTCGAAAACAAGGCAACTATAATGGGTTCATCATGTCCCCCCCCCCCCCCCCCTCCCCCTCCATGTCAATTAATTTAACTAGTTTATGTCAAACTGGGGATGTTCACTGATCGAATTCTACGTAAATTCTACACTCATGATTAACAGTGGCACACCCAAGGAGGGGGGGGGGGGGGGGGCTGGTGGACTTGAGCCTTTCAAAGTTATTTTCCGGGACCAAACTTTTTCGCGGCAACCTTTTTGAAATTTTTTTTTTTGGGGGGGGGGGGGGGGGGAATTGGTGAGCACCCACCCAGCAAGTTAAATTGAGAGTGCTTCACTGATGGCTAGTAGTACAGTCCGCATAGCCCGGGTGATGGAAGGGGGGCTGGTGGGGGGGGGGGTGATGTTGTGAGAAGAAAAATCTGACTCTAGGTCTTTACATAATGACGAAAACAAAATATTATTTTGAATTGGTAAGAACCCACACACATTTTTACAATGGCATAACCCTAAACCTCCTCCTGGCCCGTACCCTTATGCCCTAACACATGGGTGTCCACGGACCATTTTGAAGGGGGTAGCTGTCTTCACAAGAACTGTGGACGGATGTCAGCAAAAAAAGTTCCTGAAACAAATTTCCGTCCAAACAATCATTTTAAAACTGCGGTGGAGTGGGGAAGGACTCTAGCGTTGATGGCGCCATTTGGGAGATATTTATCTAGGCTGTATTGTAGAGCCATACACTCCGCACTAAATAGGCTACCTCTTTTTCATATTCCTTCTTTATATCCACTTTTGGTCGACGACAACACGATTATGCCGACAAAAACGTCTATTAGGCGGCTCTGCCGCCCTGCCATAACCCTAAATCCTAACTAAAGTGTTCGTGCTAATCCTTACCCGTAACCTTGCCCTATGTTTCGCATTGTTTTGTGTGTTTGTCTATATGTTTGTTTGTTTGTTTTATTTCTGTTTTTGTTGTGTTTTTTTCCCCGTGGTTTTTGGGTGTTTTTTTTTTTGGGAGTTGGAGATTCTGTTTTCAACCCACTCAAGTTAAGTTACCGCCGTATCGCAAAGAATCGGTGTAGTCACAAGAGGGCGTACTTCATAATTGCAGCGGATTCTGGAGAAGCAGTAAACACGTGTGATTTTTTTGGGGCTAACAAAATAATAACTTAAGCCTGCGCCTTGCATGTATATTTGTGTACTTAACTCCGAGCCTGTTTGTGGTGCAACATATATAGTTGAGTAAGTAAAACTTAGAACAGTTTTCGTTACCAGAAGGTGTGTTCTTATTCCTCTATGCCTGAACTCACATGTCGCTTAAGACTAGTCACAACATCTGTTTTCCTTCCTCCATGCTGATCATGGAGCTAAAAAAGTCCTGAGTACGGTTATTTATAGCATGGAGCCTCATTTTTGGAGGTAGGAAACACCTCCATGTTTATAGTGAGGTGCCGGGGCGGCCTGTGCAGCCAAGCGAAACAGACACAAGAGGTTTGTGCAGCCAAGCATAACATACACAATAATCCAACATTGGATTGAAAATGCAGAAAATGGCCTACATCCGGCCTGGTGGCCATTTTATTTTTGCGTCATTTGGCGTCATCCGGCGTTCAAGGGTTAAAATTGCCATTTTTTTTAGTCCAAGTTACTCGGACTACCTTTGACGTGGGCACACTTAATCATGTGCACAATTCCTGCAGAATCACCTGTTATTGATTTCTTTGCTTTGCTGCAAAAATGACCCTCAGTTCCCTCCCCCCCATGCCCCACCCCCTTCCCTATGCCTCACCTCTACATTTCCCAGTACCTCAATGGCTAAGTCGCTGTGAAGCCATATTTACTGATTTTATGGTATGTGGTCCTTTTCTGTTCCAGAATCATTGCAGCATCTTAGAGAGTATGACATCTTTAACTTCCTCAACCGCCCAAGATGCTCAGGATCAGTTACAGGGTAAACTTGCCAAAATTTGCACAAGCAGTCGGGATTTTCAGAAGTTATACCATTTTTTTGTTTATATTTAACTCATTGTGTTATTGTAACGTCAAAAGAGTATGAACCATCTAGATTTGTCATCTGGACTTAACTTGTTGCTTGGCCTTACTTCTGAAGCCCCAAAAGTGGACAACCAAATTTTCTCATTTTTTGCTAGCAGAATTTTAGGTTTTTTTACAAGACGCGACACCCATTTTTAATAAACTAAATTTTCTGCGAGCAGAAATTTGGATTTTACTTTGACGACTATTTCGGTGCCCCAAAAAGTGGACAAGTAAAAATCCTAGCAGAATTTTACGGTGGCCCAAAAGTGGACAATCCCATTTTGCGCATGCAAAATTTTTGATTTTTGAAGTCGCACAAACCGTTTTCAAAAACGTCAATTTTTCTGCTAGCAGAAATTTGGTTTCTAATGTGACAGCCCAAAAGTGGACAAGTAAAAATCCTACTTTTCCTTAGACGTAACGCTCACAATTATTGTGCCATAGCATTTTGGTTACCGTGTGATTTTCAAACATGCTCAACTAAATTTTTCTCATTGGTTTTCTGATAATAAATATTTATTGCAAATATTATACAACACCCTATGTGAGGTGGGCCCATTTTTGGCCAAGTAAAAAAAGAAACCTGTTTAAGCATACCCGCCTGCTTCCGTTTTTGGACTTGGAACTCGCTTGTTTTTCTTTACTTTTAATTTTTCTCCAAAAAAAATATCCATTGAAATGCTGAAGGATAGAGGAAATTCCTCCCAGTCAGTCGATGAGTTTTTAACCAATTTGGTGGACTTTACTGTCTGCAGTATTAACTGTCTTGAAAAAAGGAGAGGTCATCTTGGAAAATAATGCTCCACAGGATCCAAAAATAGACGTTAACCCCTTGTGTCCGGCTGTCGTTGATAGGGGGCTGGTATGCCAAGAACGGGCTGTGCAGCCAAGCGTAAACACAAACAATAGGCACCACACTGAATAGAAGGGTCCTATAGAGTACCAAAGTCTGACGTCAGTTGCCGCGGCAACTGGTTCCAAACACATGCAGTTTATAATGTATTCTGGTTCCAAACATTGCATTGATTGACGTCATCACTTCGGTACTCTATTCATCGCACTTGGCACTTGGAGCCACCCCCACTGGTATACGAGTATCAAATGAACGAGGAGCGTGGTGCGTAATACCAGCGATGTACTGCCCATGGAAGTGCGGTTGCTATGTGGACAGCGCCCTCATTCGACAGGCTTGGAGCCCATTACAAATAAACTTTCATAAGTCCTCGAAATTACCAATTTTGGCGGGCTGGATGAGTGTCCTGGCTGGGTGGGCCGTGCGGCAGTTCTTGTTCTTCTTTTTTTTTGACGGGGTGGGGGGGGAATAAAAAAGAAAATTACAACTTTAACCACTAATCTGAGCTCAACAGTCACCAATTGACCAGTGTAATAATAAACAACATTGATTACACAACGATAAAACAGACAAAAACAATCAGACGCACCACACGATTTGTGAGGTGTGAATGGTGATTACGGTACGTTTGCAAGTCTATTCGGTCCCTCCGGACTGGTTTCCTTTATTTCCAACACGTGAGTAGAGCGAACGTAAACGGCAACCAACAAAAACATGACTGCCTGGCCCGGAGCGCCGCCTGCACGCGTGGCCCGTGCTAAGGCGCGGCTTCTGTGACTGATTTTATTCTTCAAATGTTGGCGTATAAGCCGCCCGGAGTATGAGAATCAACGTATAAGCCGCGGCCTATATTCCGAAAATTACGGTAATTGAAACACGAATGCATTGAGTATGCACAGTAATGCCCCTATGACAACCAGCCAGGGGTTTTTTTCAAACCGCAGTTAGGCCAAAAAAATAATAATTGTTTGGTTGTCCTCCACACCCCTTCACCAGTGGGGGGGCGGGTGGAGGGATTTTTAATTTTTTTTTATTTTTTTTTATTTTTTTATTTTTTTTTACATTCTTTGGAACTCCAACTTCAAACCATACACAAAGTAAAACAAACACACAAATGTTGTTAGGCCAATAAACAGTTTAATATACGTAATACGGCTGCCTCTTCAGCGATGGCCGCCGGGTCCTTCACTCCATCCGAACAACACATACCATAGCCCAAAGGCTACCAGTGCTGACACTATCTCCTGGGGCTCAATGTCACTCTATGGACCACTTTTTAATGGACGCGACCTTTGTGTGTTTCAGCTGTATTTGAGCTGGCTCAACATTCGACCAAAAAACATCACGAAGTTTCGATGTGGTAGCCACACTGCACATACAATCAAACAAGACTTTTACACCCAGTTTGCAATAAATGCTGAGCATGTATTAAAGATGCCATCTTGGCTTCCCCTGTGCATACCACTGATCTCTATATAGAAATCTGGATTGCGCATTGGCCGTTCAAGTTGTAGACGGCCGTCCGCCACCTTACCACTCCATCCATAGCCTTATCCCCAAACGTACCGCGAACATATAGGCCTACTACGTATTCATATGTACACAGGCAGGCGCGCGCTATGGCTAGGACTAGAGGCGTCACAATGTTTATTTTGGATGTTCCACACATGCGCGCACGTGCATGCACGGTTATTTAAAAATAACCAATCAGCGTTGGAAATGGGGAGTGGAAATATGGCGGCTGCTGGCAACATCTGTGCTTAAAGCGCGCAGCGGCCAATGCGCAATCCAGATTTGTATACATGGAGATCAGTGGCATATACACGTTCAGTTGATGCATTTTTTTATATTTATTATTCAATCATTTGTGTAAATATACAACAACAAAATTCTAAACTAAATATTAAAATATATTGTAATTAAAGAATATAATTAGAAAAATGTTGAGATTTTATTTTTTCATAAGTTTATTTCTCAAAATGCGATTTTCATAACATTTTATAGCCTTGTGCGTTATACATGTGGCCACTCCTTGGGATTTTTCCCAAGATCTTGGGAATTTTGGTGGGAAAAATATGGATTGCACAGTGTTTTCCCATCGCCTTGGAAATTCTTGGGAATTTTACTGGATGAATCTTGGGAATATGAAATTTGATGAGTGGCCACGTTGCATTTGTGTATTTCTGTACCGCGTGTATTTCCATCGAGATATTTATTGTCACACACTGATACTAGAATATGAACTTTCAAACTCTGGAGTACAAGGTAGGGTCGTGTTTGTGCATTACAAATAACAAAATAAAGATGGAAACGAGATTGGAATGAATCAACCAGCAAAATCAAATGAGTTTTGGGATACAATTTTTTTTAATTTGGGCGCGGGCGGTCCAGGACAACCAAGACATTTTTTTTTGGCCTTATGGCCATTATCCACATTCAAAAAGTTAAAAGACAAGGGCCATTTCTCCTTTTTTCTTTTTTAGAAACATGATGCTAAACATATTTGTTTCTTATTTTTGCCTTATGCAACGTGTCAGAATGTTTGACTGTAAATGCCCTATCGTGCCTTACCACAGGAGTTCTGAAAGACCTCGTCCGAGTGGAGAGTGAGCTAGATAATGTGCGGGGCCGTATTGATGCACTCGTCCAGCGACAGGAGGGCCTTCTGGGCCAGAAGCAAGAACTAAAGACCAAAGCAGACCAGTTGCAGACTCTGTGCCAGAGGTTGGAGACAGAGAGGGGGGACTTCCAGAAGTCTGGTAAGAGGACAACGACATGTTGTTATTACGGTCTTTTACAAGTTGATGGTAAATCAGCTCTGTGAGAATGAATCTGATGTCAGAATAATTTCTGTTAAAGTCGCCCGCTAGATTAAAACCCCAAAACATCAGTAATTAGCTTTAGTTCACAGCTAAAAGGACTATGGAAATCTGAGAACAATCTCTTGAAGTGGAGTTTTGTTTTCCTGGGGGATGCTATAACAAAAAGCAACTTTGTCCCGATGATGCATGATCAAGTGCGAATCCGATAATGTCCCCCAGCTATACTGGCCATGCATGGACAGTCCTGTGCTGTCCAATGGACTGATAGACATGCATTACTTTTGGGTACAGGAGGCACACAGCCGATGCTTCGTTCTAGTAGATGTTGAGGGCAAAAGCCTTTATAAAACAATGCTTTGGGGATTAGATATGGATCTGTTATCTTCAAATACCTATCTCTCTAGTCACATTGCAAGTTTTTTTTTTTTGGGGGGGGGGAGGTTTTTGTTGTTTTGTTTTTAAATTGAAATCACCCAATACAATGCTGAAAGCCACTCTAGGTAAAGGGTTACAATCAGAGGTGGTAGGGTTGGCAACATTCCGAATTGCCAACCCTACCACCCTTACGGTTTTCCTGGGTCCAGATCTAAATAGAGGATAATTTTTCAACAGATTCCAGAGAAATTATCCCAATTTTCAGACCTATAGACCCATCAGCTCCGATGCAGTCCTGTTTGACACCATTGATTTTTGCTTGTGGCCATGTCAATGAACAGGATGTATACCTGCGGCAGATCTAATTAATGCTAGCATGCATTGTGTTCACTTATTTCTCTTCTTCTCTGTAGACTTTGCCTGGTCTTCCAAGCTGCATCACTTGAAAGAGTCCGTCTTTGGTATCAAGTCCCTGAGAGCGATGCAAGAACAGGTGATGAATACCACGTTGACTGGTAGAGACTGCCTACTGGTCATGCCGACGGGGGCTGGCAAGAGTCTGTGCTACCAGCTGCCTGCCCTCCTGTCTGATGGTACGATACTTTAAGCCTAGTTTCCCAAAAAATCGCAATGAATGTCTTACAGCGGGTTGAACCTTGAATTACCCCTTTATTTAATTGAGTATTTCTTCCTGACTTTTTTTATAAGCTGAACTGATAACTTCATTTCAATAGATCTGAATTATGGTGATTTTTTTATTGGAATTTTCTGGGCCTGTTTCCTTGTGGAAAGTATAAATTGGGTCAAATTAATGGCACTCAGGTGGTTGACCCAGATATGTGCAGATTGAAAATTGCCACCTGGCCGGTTGACGTCTATACATGCCAATCTCTGCATTTTCAATCCATTATTGGGGTATTGTGTATGTTATGCTTGGCTGCACAAGCCTCTTGTTTACGTTTCGCTTAACTGCAAAAGCCGGCATGGCGCCCCGGCGCCCCGGCGCCCCCATATAATACCCAGGCTCAAGGGGTTAAAGATGGTTGTTGAAGCCTGTACATTTTCTATGAGCTAAAAGCTGCCTGTCCAAAAATCTGTGTACCTGGCAAAATAAGAAATTGCATTAGAACAATACATATAGGCATAAAACAACTGCTAATCCAAACATGTGCACAAACAGACAGATGGTGTACACTCTTTGCCGTTGTACTTGACTGCAAGAGCTTTGACGTGAGGGTCATTCTATCAATTTGGGATCCAAAAGTGTGACATTTTTGTGTGTCCCTGTTACACCTGACCTGTGTAATTTCCCATCAGGTATCATTAAAATTGACTTCACACTATTTTTTACTTGTTTGGCAGGTACTTTACATAATCACTCTTGGAGATAGAAGGCATTAAAGAATGCATCCTGAATTGCAAAATCTTATACATGTCACTATGTAACAGGGACACAATTGAACCCTGAATTTATGGAATGACCCATGACCATTAATAGAAAGATTTGGCTTGCAGAGTGCCACACCTTTTTCGGGATATAAACTAAACCTTTCATTTAAAGTAATTGTACATGTACTTAAGATCCCATTGTAGATCACTTTGAATGTACGATGTTCGATAACATCCTAGATTTTGTGGGATGTCGGTGATATGCAACACAAAGTGATTTTACATTGCTAACATACATTGTTTGAAATGAAGACAGAGCTGCTAAGCACAAAAATTTGCTTAGCATGAAAAGTCTTCCTTTGTACTTGTAAGCATTAGTATTGCTTGTGACTGATATTCAGCTGTCGTTTGCTTAGCATAAAAAGTCTTCCTTTTTACTTGTAAGCATTAGTATTGCTTGTGACTGATATTCAGCTGTCGTTTGCTTAGCATGGCAATCACGTGGAGTTTTGGCAAAACTTTTTTGTGCTAGCAAATGTTTGTGTTAAGCAAATTTTTGTGTTAAGCTAATTTGTGTGTTAAGCAAATTTTTGTGTTAAGCAAATTTTTGTGTTAAGCAAATTTTTGTGTAAAGCAGCTTCATGAATTTGGCCCTGAAAGGTCTTTGTCTGTTGCGTCACTTGGCCAATCAAATAGTATACAAATATTGACTGCTTCGATTGGTGTGGTAAAACTAGCCTCCCTCGGTGATCCATGGAGCATTCTATTTTTCTGTGCGAGGCGAAGCCGAGGGAAAAAATAGAATGCTCCATGGATCACCGAGGGAGGCTAGTTTTACCACACCACGAGATAAAGCAGTCAATATTTGTTTTATAACACCTCGTCCACAGATTCGGTTTGATTTAAGTGCTAACTGATTAGTTTCATTTAAATACAATTAAATGTACGTCTATTTGTATTCAAAATTAGATTAAAATTATTTGCACTTCTCCAAACTACCCTTCCACGAAGTGTTGAATCTAGTTCTGTAGCACTAGCGCTTGGGAAGAATATGAGCGACGAGCAGCACGAGCGCGCACCCGTATGCATTTTGCACACAATACCGGTGCTATGCATATTAGTACTTTGGTTGCTACGGGTATAGTACTTTGGTTGCTACGTGTGTAGTACTTTTGGCCGTGCACAGGAAGATAGCAAAAATAGCGAATGGCATGTGACTCGCTCTCGGCCAATCGAGACACAGAATCTGTGGGTGAGGTGTTATAACTAAGATGTATGACATAAGTGTAGTTTCCTGACTTTTGAAAAAGTGTGAAATTTCAGTGTCTGATCCTAGCCATGTCTGTGATGGCCACATCTTAGGGGTGACGTTGGTGGTGTCTCCTCTCTTGTCATTGATGCAAGACCAAATACTTGCCTTGGAACAGCTTGGAGTACCGGCAGCGTTACTGAATGCAAGCACATCATCTGATCAGGTACTTTGTTGCACCCCCCTCCCCCCCTGATTAATACATGATTTAGAGCTGGGATATTGACGAATAAGCCAAAACCCTATATGAATAAGCACCTGATGAGTAAGGACCATTGGTTAACCAGTGGTTGATTTGTGACCACCTTGCATTTACGTAATAATGTCCAAGCACGATAGCTGGTCAAACTATTGTGTCACAGGTCCCATCTTCACGTGCCACAGTTTAGCATAACAAATATTGCTATTTGATAACTGGTGCAGCCATGTACGTATGCCCTGTAGTCTGGTTTAAGATGGATAACCAGACGATGTTGTCTAGCCAACGTTCAGGAAAGGTTAGTCCAACAATAGGCAGTTCTATTAAGTACCGCCTTGTGTCGTATTGACCACCACGCATGCCACGCATCCGACTTTTGTCAAACGTTTGTCTGGTTTTTGTCAAACTTTTTTTGGATTTTTGTCGGCTCATACTTGCCGCTGTGATTGGTCAATGCAGCAGTGGGCAAAGCTTAATTAGTCAATCTATTATTAGCAATAATTAACACTACGCCTTGCTTGAACTTGCTTAAATTTGTTTCTTTCAGTTGAAGACAGTCAATGCGGCCATGTTGAATCCAGATGCTCCCCTGCGGCTCCTCTACGTCACACCAGAGAAGATTGCCAAGAGTAAGCGCTTTATGGCGCAGCTTCAGAAGTGTTACCTGAAGGGCCGTCTGGCCCGGATCGCTATCGATGAAGTGCACTGCTGCAGCCAATGGGGACACGACTTCAGGCCGGGTTGGTAGTCGGGCCTGCCACAGGTCAATCTTAATTTGTTGCTATGTTAATTTGGTTTAACCCCTTGCGTACGGATGACGCCAAATGCCGCAGAATAACATTGCCACCAGCCGGATGACGTCTATAGATGCCATTTTCTGCTTTTTCAATCCATTGTTGGATTATTGTGTTCGTTACGCTTGGCTGCACAAGCCTCTTGTGTCCATTTCGCTTGGCTGCAAAGCCGATATAGAGTACCGAAGTCTGACGTCAGTTGCCGCGGCAATGGTTCCAAACACATGCAGTTTAGAATGTATTCTGGTTTCAAACATTGCATTGATTGACGTCATCACTTCGCTACTCTATGGCACCCCGGCGCCTCATTATAATCGTACTCAAGGGGTTAAATAGAGTTGGGCTCATCCTTACAATCACTCTCTCACCGGAGATCAGGGCCCAATTTCATGGCTCTGCTAACCACAGCAATCCGTGCTTACGATCACCATTTTGGGCTAACAGCGCTAGCGGGAAAATTCTGCGCTAACCCTGTAAGCACAGAATCCTTAGTTACGGGATGTACGCATGCTCAGAAGCCAAAATTCCCCGCTAACGCGTGAAATACGCTTGCCGTAAGCACAGAATTTTCTGCTACAGTAAGCGGGGATTTTTCGCTCACGGTAAGCAGAGCCATGAAATTGGGCCCTGTTGTTACCCTTAGTCTGTTCTACAGATATTTAAAATAATGTGGCACCTTTTTGTATGACTGATTGGTTTGTTTTTTCATAACAGATTATAAGATGTTGGGGGTCCTCAAGAGACAGTTTCCTGAGGTACCTGTGCTGGGACTGACAGCAACGGCCACAGCCGGTGTGCTTGAAGACGTCAAGGGATTGCTGAGCTTACACGCCTGCACCATACTCAGGTCCAGCTACAACAGAGCTAATCTCTTCTATCAGGTAATAATAATAACAATTTATAGATTGCACATATCCACAATGAGCATGATGTTAGAGTATGCTCTTCAGGCCATTCAGTTTAAATAGTCCTGAAACCTGAGGTTTTCACATATTCCTACTTTTCCTATTGTTCCCACTTTTTTTCTTGAAATTCCTATTTTTCATACTTCTTTGTCCCACAACTCCGAAAAATGAAACCTTGTTGAATATTGTTCACAACGGTGTTACACACTGCTATATGAAAATCACACAATAAAGGGCTTGGGTGCAGGAGTACTGCAACTTTACTTCCAAGAGCTTAGTTGAGGATGGAGCACAAGTGTTGTGAGTACAGAACATTTCAAGTGAGGCTTGTGATGCTGTGGACATGGGTGAGTATCAATGAAAACTAGTCCTGAAAGCCTGCAAAAGTCCTAATTTTATCCTGATTTTGTCCTCCAAATTCCTACTTTTATCTTCTTTTTTTAAATTGTGATCCTGCTATTCTACTTTTTCACCTGGGTCTGCTTGAAAGCCAGAAACCTCAGCTCTCTATGGCGTATGCAGCCTGGGCTGCAAGACGAAAGTCTGGGATAATCATGTATGAGCTTTTTTCTTTCTTTATTTTAATTGAAATTACCCAATACAATGCTAAAAGCCACTCTAGGTAAATCGTTATGATCAGAGGTGGTGGGGTTGGCTACATTTTGAATTGCCAACCCTACCACCCTCTAGGTTTTCCTGGGCCCAGATCTAAATAGAAGGTAATTCTTCAACAGATTCCAGAGAAATTATTCAAATTGAATACGAGAAGGGCCCAAGTCCAGCATTTTTGGCCAAGCTGAGTTAAGCCGTGTCCGCACTGGACTTTTTTTTGGAAGGTTTTACCGAGACGATGCTAAAATGAAAAATGGTCAAATGTGACCACTGTCCGCACCAGGACTTTCGACACGGGAAAATTTTACCGAGACCGTGGTAGAAGTAACCGAGCTGTCAATATAAGGACTCATGAGGGCGCTTTGCGTGACCTTTCTACATTGACGCGATTGACCCAAACCACGCGTGCCTTTTCATTTTTCCTGGCTTATGTGTACACATAGGACTACATCGATTAGCACCAATCAAACTTCTGACTGTATCAATAATAAAATCTGCCATGATTGTGACCAAAAAAGGAACAACGCACTGGATTTTGGATACTTGCCACATGCACCGCACCGCGGTGAAACAATGCAAAGCGCATGCATGGTGTCCCAGTGTAGCATGACCTCGCACTCGGGCAGGATGTACGCTTTCCTGAGCTGCTTTTACCGACTCGCACTGTCCGCACTGGACTTATCGTCTCGGGAAAAGTTACCTGGTCAGCTTTCCTGGGCAGCAGTTGCCCGGTAGAAGTAGCCGCTGGACTCGGGAAAAGTAACTGAGAGGAAAACTTCCTAGGCTGTCCGCACTGGACTTAAAATGGGAAAAGTACCCATCATCTCGGTAAGCTTTACCAAAATAAGTCCAGTGTGGACAGGGCTTTAGACACAGGAAGTTACTGCTAACACCATGGGCTATCACGTGTGTGACTTTTTTTTTATTTTCTCAAAATCTTTTCAGGTGGACTCGGGCCCTTCTTTCAATCAGGTGTTCAATTTTTTAGACCTATAGACCCCGGTGGGGTAACTTCCACCATCGGTGAGATCAACTCACCTCCCTCATTTACTGCATTTCCCAGTAACCTACTTGCATTTCCCAGTAAAGCCATTTGCCATTTTGTCGGATTCAGAAGCATAACAAATTTCATTGCATGATGTGTTTTTTAAAGAGTCGAGGTGTTTGTTTCCCTTGTGGTCTTGTTATTGCAGATACAAGCCAAGCCAAGCAGTGAAGCACGCTTCAATGAAGAACTTGTGCAGTTGCTCAACGGACGTTTCCAAGGCCAATCAGGTTGGTTGTAAACTTGCCCCCTTTAGTCACCCTACAGCACTTGTTGTTCCGCCTTGTTGCTCCAAATCAGTTTGTGCCTATTCTTGAATCATTTACATATTATTGACTTAAAATCAATTTCTGAATGAACAAAGTCGTTTACAGCCGTGTGAGTCTGCTAGATATAGATAAATATTGAAGGTACCACTTTAAAGACCAACTATAATTAAAATTGGGGCATAAGCTTTCATAGCTACAGCTTAACTTCTTTTTTTACTTGGCGTTATTAGCTAAGCAAATGTTTTTGGTGTAAAGGTTGTTGTAATATCAAGCCACAATGAAAGTTACTCGGTTCACAGTACTCATGCTTTGTAGATATTACAGAATGATCTTCTTCTTCCTCTGGTATCATGCTTGGTTGCAGACGTTGATGACCATAGATGTCCAGAGCTGCTAGAATGAACTGGGGCCAATTTCATAGAGCTGCATGTTAAGCACACAAATTTGCTTAGCATGAAAATGTCTTGCTTAGTAAAAACAGGTTACCAGCCAAAAAGTCCATGTAATTTTCATGCTGAGCAAACAACAGCTGAATGCCAGTCAAAAGCAATACTCCACACATGGAAATCTGGTTGGTAATCCAGTTTTTATCGAGGAAGCATTTGCATGCTAAGCAAGTTTTTGTGCTTAACAGCTTTATGAAATTGGCCGCAGGTTTGTTTGTGAGATGTGTGTTATTGACCGTTGAGACATACGTTGTGTGTTGATGCCCTCGGCTTCTCTTTCACTCAGTTTCTCCAAATAACATACAGTGGAACGCCGCTATAACAAACATCGCGGGATCCACAAATTTTGTTTGGTATAGCGATCGTTTGGTATAGCGATTTTCAGCCGCCAGTCCACCAACATGGCGTCCATTCTTTTAAATATTGGCCTCCTGTGTCGTATTTGAAATGCGCCCTCTTTTGATCTGTAATTACATGTTCATACTTTCTAAGCTTACCGAATTCTGAAGCAACAGTTGGCTTTTTCCTTTAATTCCTTGGGGAAATAATAGCCGCCTGTCACTCTTCAACATGAAACTGCGGCCGTTTGGGAATTACAAACAGCCCAAATACCCAGTACCTTAATTTCCGGAATATAGGCCGCGCGGAATATAAGCCGCAGCACGCAAAAATCTGCTATTTAAGATTTAAAGTTGGCGTATTAACCGCACCGGCGTATTAACCGCACCGGCGTATTAGCCGCGGCGCTGACGACGTCCAACCACAAAAGTCGTGCTGCTTGCTGAAGCGCTAGTATGTAAAATAGTGTAAGCAGCGCGCGAACGAGTGTCACTAGGCTCCGTGCACAACTACCTCCTCATCTCAGCGGAAAGAAAAGGCGAGTTGGGGGATCAATATCGACGCCGTCTTACCCGACTTCAATTTAAGTGTCTGGTTCCCGTGATGATATTCTTATTGAAAACGCAATTATCGAGAGTCGGCAAACAGACAAAGCAATCCCACTGGTATACGAGTATCAAATGAATGAGGAGCGCGGTGCGTAATACCAGCGACGTACTGCCCATGGAAGTGCGGTTGCTATTTGGACAGCGCCCTCATTCGACGCGCACGGAGCCCAATAAACTTTCTTAAGTCCTCAAAATTACCAATTTTGGCGGGCTGGATGATGAGTGTCCTGGCTGTGGGCCGCGCGGCATGTTCATGTTCTTTTTTTTTTGGACGGGGCGCGGGGGGGATAAAAAAGAAAATGACAACTTCAACCACTAATCTGAGCTCAACAGTCACCAATTGACCAGTGAAATAATAAACAACATGGATTACACAACGATAAAACAGACAAAAGCGAACAGACGCACCACACGATTTGTGAGGTGTGAACGGTACTTACGGTACATTTGCAAGTCTATTCGGTCCCTCTGGACTGGCGAAACTTTTAGACATGTCTAAGGTGCCAAGAAACAATGAAAACTGAGCTTACGGCTTGCGTATTTCTTATTTTAACCACTTAGAAATTAAAGAGTAAGGAATGCGTAGCACTGTTCAATACGTTGCTTTAATATCTTCAGCACACCCATCGATCAATATTAATAAAAATTTATTCATCTCAATAATAACATTGAGTTTGTCGCGGTTTTTCTTTTGCTAGTCAATTTTATCACATTGCTAATGACAATATGATTAGCATAATTTGCATCACTGCCTGGACTTGTTGTCATGAAGGAAACACGGCCCGTGCCGGGCATACCGCGCAACGGCATGAGTGGTTTCACCGTGCGTTGCCGCCATCTTCACCAGCCACGTTGCGTTCACACCCCGCACGGGCCATTCGGAGAAATCACGGTGCGCTATATCGCTGGTGGAAAAAGCGTCATTGTCGATCTCCTTTTCTAAGTCACACAGTAAAAATGAGTTTGGTTCCGTGGGGCAAAAATGAGTTTTATCATGATTCATGTCATTCTTGCACTAATAATAGCCGACTTGTCGAGTTCAATTTGTCTGGAACGTTTTAATTAATTAAGCGATGCGAGGCATAATTTTCAAATAAATCGCAAACAGAAAGCGCTTTGGTTTTCACGTGTCCGAGTCATCAATGCATGTACATCGCATCGCGCAGCACACATGCACTTTGCACGATCGTTTGCACGAGGGGAGTTCGTTGTGTTAACTTAGTTGAACAGGCAACGCTACTCCCTCTGGACCATCGCTAAACCGCACACATGGCTTAGCCGGCTTTGGGGGGTTCAGGTTACTGTAGTAAGAGCTACCTGGCTAAAGCTAGCCACGGATTCGGCCGCGGATTCAGAGCTTGTTTTTAGGCTGTGATTGGTTCCTGCCCCAGTGAGAAAGAAGAAAAATAATGCACGGACGGGAACCAGTCTGCTTGGGGAATCGAGGTTTTGTGAAGGTTTTTACATGGGGCGCACGGGCCGTGCTAGCTGGCGCGATTGCTCATCACGCGCACGGGCAATTACCAACGCGATCGAAAAGTGCCGTTTTGTATAGGATCCAGCAACGGTTTAGTACTGAAAAATTTAGGGCTTGGTTCGGCAAGAAGGGCACAACGGCTAAAGTATTAATGGGGCACAGCACAACTGGCCGTGAATAGTGCATTTTTACAAGGGGCATCACGGCAACTAAATGGGCATCGACGGCACTGGCCGCCGTGAATTTCGAACCCTGTGTGACTGATTTTATTCTTCAAACGTTGCCATATAAGCCGCCCGGAGTATAAGCCGCAAGGACATTTTTCAGCGTGAGAATCAACGTATAAGCCGCGGCCTATATTCCGGAAATTACGGTACATTTTGTTATTCCGTTACTTTTTTTTTTTTTTACAACAATGTTCGGTAAGTTTTGTACACAAAATTTGGGACCCAAGGATGGTGTTCGGTATAGCCGAATGTTCGGTATAGTGGCGTTCCACTGTATTCTGTTCAATGCTGCCCTTCCTCAGTATCTTACCAGGCCCGTTGCTAAGAGCGGGGCTGTGCGGCCGTGCCGTGCGATGGGACGAATAATTCAATGCACGTGATCAACGATCCACCAATCAGATAAGGGGGATTTACTCAAGTGTTGTATAAAAACTAATGTCAGTTTTCTGTTACCTTGTGGGGCCCAAGCCCTACCACAAACATATATCTACATGATGCGCTGTAGTATCAAAAGGATCATCATTCCAACCAAACAGAATGGGTGAAGGTTCCTCATTTTGAGACTCTCTGTAATTGTGTAGCCCCTGGCCTTTCTCCTAGGTATCATCTACTGCTTATCCAAGAAGAACACGGAGCAGGTAGCTATTGCCTTGCAAAAGTGCAATATTCGTGCCGAGCCCTACCATGCTGATCTGGGTGCCAGCTATCGCTGTGCGGTGCATGGACGATGGAAGAATGGTACAACTCAGGTGTGTTACTTTCATCAGCCGTCATGTTGACCTTTAATCCTAACACTCCGAAAATCCTAAAATTTTAATATGATTTTGCATGCACCGTACAGGGTTGAGGTTAATATTATTGTTAGTCATTAGCCAAAATTTAAATGAAGGCATGCACATTGCTGCCAACTAGTATGGATTTTCCGTATTTTATATGGAAATTCACGAAAAATATGGAAGTATGAATTTTTGTTTATGAATATGGATTTTGAGAAATCCAACCATAATAATGTTTTGTCATGCATATTGTGCTATTATACTGCGCATGTACTGGCTCATTATGCAACTTTAGCTTTGAAAATAATCAATAAGGAGACGGTCCACCCAGGGCGTGGGTTCGTTAAACTCACCAGGCACAACGTCGTGCACGCATAGCTTGAGCTTAGAAAAAACCAAATCTGATTTTCAGGTAAAGTTTAAATTTCATGAAAAATACTGATATTCTGAGCAAAATACTGATTTGTTTGCTTTCTGAATACTGAAAAGGATGGCAGCTCTGCATGCATGCAGTTGAATGAACTATAGCACAACCTGATGATCTGACCTGACCTGGGTATCATTGTATATGATGCCCCAGGTCAGGTCAATACCTGCCAACAATCATAAGAACATGTTTAGTCACTGGAAAACTGTGCTCAACACTGATGTCACATTAGGTCGGACACAGGTCAACAAAACAAACCAGCATAGGGGTGTTCATTTTCGAATAATTTAGTATTCGATTATTCGAAACTGTGTTTGACTGAATATTTGAATATTCGATACTCGCCTATCAAGTTTTTCATGCGTCAGCTGCAGCTGCATCCCGCGCTGGTAAAAAGTTGCAAGCAAAGCACGGTGGTGTTTTACGTGCGGCGATCGATATTATGGACCGCCCGATCGACTTTTTGCCTGTGCCTGTTGTCTCAAGATCATTACGGGTACATATAACGTTCTGATAACAAGAAACCAAACTAAAGCCTGCCTTTTTGCGGTAATTATTTTATAAGTGTCAAGGGTTTTACAGACGGGAACAATAAACCTCCCTCCACAGAAAGTTTCCGTCGACAAAATGTGGCATTTGACACTGCTTAAGCGCCGTAAATTTTCTATTAAAATAGCATCAGAGTCGTATCTGTACATGCTATATATCTTTTCAAATATTCGAACCGGTAAAAAGGTATTCGAATATTCGGTTGACGATCGAATATTCTAATATTCGGTATATTCGGGACAGCCCTAGTAGGCCATAGGCTTTGCACAAAGTCATTTCAACCTTGTCAAGTCCTTGGATTGGAAATATGGACTCAAGAGGGTCGACACAAGAGGGCGATATACTAATAATGTTGTGCAAGGTTTTATGCACGGGACCAGGTATAATATCCACGGACATTACCCAATCCGAGGATGTGATCTCAAGTCTAATGTCCTTGGTGAACCATGATGACACAACCTAACCCAGCATTGCATTTTTTGTATCTGTGTTTGACCTAATAATGTGACATTTCAGTTGTAATGAAAAGATTGTTATGACTATTAGGGATTTTTTTCTTCTGACTTTGTACAAGGTTGTGGTAGCTACTATAGCCTTTGGTATGGGTATCGACAAACCAGACGTCCGGTTTGTCATCCACCATTCTCTCAGCAAATCACTGGAGAACTACTACCAAGAAAGCGGGCGGGCAGGTAGGAGACAAAAACCTCAAATCTTTGCAAGACACTTGAATAATGAGTATCTCGGGTGATTTAAAATACAGTTGACCCAATGGGCCATTCTAACGTCACAGTATCAGCAGATCACCCATATCGCTTTGTTTATTCCTGGGGGTTTTCTCAGGATATTTCAGTTTAGCGGTATTTGGGAAGCATTCAGAAACCTTGCAAATGAAACCAATTGTGACCCGCTCTGCAAAAAGAGCACATAAGTCGCTGTATGCTTTTACGAGTTATGGGCCGTTCAATGTGAAGAGGGTGAAACATTCTTCAAACAAGTGATTTTTAAGAGAGGGAATTTTTGGCATCTTTGATACCTATATTATTCTAGTTCATAACCAAAATCTTTTATTTCAGTAAATAAAGTTGGAAAAAGAATGTGTTTGTGTCGAGTGCTTCCATCTATTGCTTTGCTTTTTGTTTTCTCCTTAATGTCATTTCAAGAAATTCCTGAAATTCCTGCTAACTTTGTAACCTTGTGCAAAATTCCACATACCATTTGAGTGATGTCGGCTTTTTCCAACTACACACTTTGGGTATTGCGGGTATTGTATACATTAATAGACATTTCAATCAGCCGTTAGCCGCTGTTTGAAAAAGACCACCTGGCTGGTTGTTATCCATAAGTGCAATCCTGCGCATACTCGATCCATTCATGTTTCAACTATATTGTTCTTAAATGAGAGTCTAATTAATAGACGGAGCTTTTTCAAACAAAGCTTTCATTTACACAAAAGGAGGGCTCCAAGTGCGATGAATAGGACCACTCTATTTAGTGTGGTGCCTATTATTTGTGTTTACACTTGGTTGCACAACCCGTTCTTGGCATAAAAGCACCCCATCAATAACAGCCAGACACAAGGGGTTAATTGTCAAACAGTTTAAGGGGGAACCTGCTTTTTGTTTTGATAATTGACATGTTTATCATGACTGGTCCTATTTGCCATAGGTCGGGATGACAAGCAAGCAGAGTGCATTCTGTTCTTCCAGTCGTCCGACGTATTTCGTCAAAGTGGTATGGTCATGGTTGAGCAGACGGGACTACAGAAACTATATGCAATGGTGGCCTACTGTATTAATAAACACAGGTTAGATCGTAAAGTTTGCATATCATTACCAGTATATTGTTTTGCCATTTATTCATCCTATCAGCTCATAGTAAAGAGTTGTCCTAATAAGGTTTTATCAACAACAGTGGCTGGACTACCAATTTGTAAAATTGGAAAAAATTACGTATAATGCCAAAAATTGCAAAATAGAACAGTTTTGAAAGGTAGGACTGTTCGCTGTTTGGAAATGTGCTCAATGTAGATTTCTGGAGGTTAACCCCGTGCTGTTATTGATGGGGGGCTGGTATGCCAAGAATGGGGCTGTGCAGTCAAGTGTAACACGAACAATAGACACCACACTGAATAAAGTAATCCTATTCATTGCACTCTGAGCTCGTCTATTCATTGCAGTCCCATTCAAGAACAATATAGTTGAAACATCAACCAGCCAGGTGGTCTTTTTCAAACCCTGGCTATGGTCATCGTCCATATTCAAGAGGACAAATGAGGGTACACATTTACCGTTCATCATGTAGCACATGATGGTATGAACCATGACCTTTACCAGGGGGTCAATTTCACGGAGCTGCTAAGCACAACAAAATCTGGTTAGCATTTGGTCAAAAACAGGATTACCACCTAGCAGGATTTGAGCAGCAACACCACACCAACTGACCTATCTCACCCAATGTTAGCAGTCTCCTAAGTTGTCATTGTCTTAGTTCAGGGGGCCCAAGTCAAAAGTCCTTAATCCATTATGCCGTATAGCTAGGATACAGCTTTCTATAATGAGGGAAACTGATTTGGTAATTTTTGTTTTTTAATGTATCATTTTTAAGTTTGAAAATTACCTAGTCAGTGTCCTTTGTGATGGTGATTTGACGGAATAGAACCTCAGAGCCAACAAGCAGTTAACCCCCCCCCCCCCCTATTGTCAATTGTTACAAACGCATGCTATCAATTGCCCTCTTTTTGCCTTATATCTGGACAAGTTTTTTCTTTCTAAATTTTTCCCACTGCATACTCCCCTTCCCCTTAGACCCTCCATATTGCTCTCATTGGCATCCCCTTGACATGATGCATTCTAACATTGCTAGATGTCGCCGGAGAATTCAGGCCGAGCATTTTGATGAGAGGTATGACACAAGTAAACAACAGTGCAACGCAATGTGTGATAACTGCCGACACAAGGAACAAGGTACCGTATGTGCACAAGAGCAAAGCCAGGTTTCCTACTCATGCCAGTCCCCCCCTCCCCCCCTTACATTGTGTCCCTTCTACAAGGCCAGGCACAAGGCCAGGCACAAGACCAGCTTGCAACAGGCACAAGTAACGGGCATAAACCATGACAAAGGAATGCTTTTATTACAGTTTATTTGAATAGCTTAAGACTTGAATTAAGACTGCTGGTCTTGTGCTGGCCTTGTGCTGGCCTTGCAGGGTCTTGTGTGGCCTTGTGATGGCCTCGACTACATCACTGACTTGGTCTTTTATGTATACTTTCTGTGTTATTTATAGTGGATATTTAAAGTGAACAAAGAAAACTAGCAGAAGCTGGATTTGAACCTGCAACCTCCGGAATAATGTATAGGTGCTCTACCTAAGTTGGCAGTTTCCCAATTTTTGTCAATGTCCATTTATAGTGGACTTGTTTGGTAAAAAAAATTTACATTGACATCATTTTATGGCAGTTTTTGCAAAGTGGTTGTGATGTTATGGGGATCATATGTTAACATTTTGAAAGTTTTTCACGTTCAGGACTCGTAGAAATATGAGTGTTATTCTTTTTCGTATTCTTTACATTTTAAAGTACTGACAACTGCAGGCATGCAACTTTTGCTCGGATTAGCTGATTTCCTCGTTTTTCACTTCATACTTACGTCATTGAAAATTGTAAAACACTGTACAAAGTCTTGTAAAGATTGGAATTTCCTCGTTTTTTTTGTTAATTCCAAGTTGCATGCCTGAAACTGGTGACTTTATTAAGGGCGGAGTCTGGTAACTGATTGAAGGGGGAGCCTGGTAAATGATTAAGGGCAATACCTTTTATGCTTTGTGCACGGCCCGTTGAAGGCACTTTGTAGCATAGCAACTAGGGCCATGATCGGGCATATAATTCATAGCAGCCTATTTGCCATATTAAGCCCATTTCACACGAGCGCTGGATACACGGGTGCCGTGCGATGAAATCGCATCGATGTCACCAACGCACGGATTCCGTGCCGTGTGAAAGTGTATCCCTGTCACCAAATCGCGCGGGTCCCGTGCGGTTCGTGACGGGGATTGAGACCTCCTCCAAAAGTTTGCATCGATGCGACATCCGTGCGATGATCACCGAGATTGGTCGTGTGAAATGTATCGATGCGACACGTGAAATCGTTATTACGCATGCGCAGTTTACGCATGGCGGTTCGCGAAAACATACTGATGTTACTACTTCTGCATTTGATGAACAAAAAACGCCCAGTAGGGTCATGAAATCGTGATATGACATTTTGCAGAGAGAGATACATAACAAGGGTAATCTGCAACAGGCGAAAAATGTTTCATCGTCGAAGAATACGTGCACAAATGTTCATGGTTGCACTGAAAATGTGCATGTATGTGCAAAGTTTTGATGTGTTGGTATAGCCATGGAGGAATAAAACATAGCAGAATGGTCTGCGACTGTAATTACAAAGCCAAGGGCATGTGTTTTCTACTTATAAATGTTAGCCTAGTTGTATTTCCTGACTAAATATTAGGAGAAAAGTGTTTCATTAAATAAAATTTGTCCACCTGAGAGCATCATGGAAAGGACCGCCCAATGTTGGTGTGACTTGTACTTGTTGCAAAACGGCACAAATGAGAGACCAACCCAATTCACTGGTTCCAACAGCATGTACCCATAAAGAATACTAGATGTTAACAGGAAACCAGCGGCACACAATTGAACGTGCATGGTTCCGGTTGTGGACTGTGGTTTGGCTTCATTCGTTTTTTTGCTTATACATTTTGTATATCAAAATGAATGCGGGGAAAATCACTGGTGCGCGGAATTTCCACCGTTAAAAAAATACCGCAGTACCAGCGAAAAACAGGTAACCTTTGACCCACGCACGCAAACGCTACAAAACGAGTGACGTTCGCTGCCGGACTGTGTTGTATCGTGGAAAAGCCTGCGAGGAAATCGCAGGCATCGTGGGGTGTCAGACACCCAGCGCCAATCATCACAGATGTGTGTTTCCAGCGCTCGTGTGAAATGGGCTTTAGATGCACACCATGTCAAACCTTGGTTTTGGTTTTTGTGAAAAACACAAGCAACACACAGTGTACGTGGCCAATGTCCAACTGAATGTTGGTACAACAGTCAGGTACATATGCCATTATTGACAAGAGAGGAATACATTCCTTCACAGACACAAAATGGAAAATGGCTCTGTAGCTCAGAACCATAATGATCTCAGTCTGACCACTGTTGAAGTGCTTACACAACTCTGAAAACGTTCATCTAATTCTTCTCTCGGTATACTTGTGCAGTTCAGGATCTAAAACTGAATGAATACTACACCACTTTGATGGAGATACTTCAGAAGGTCAGTCAGAAGAAGGATCGTATTACACCACTGAAGCTGGTAGACATGTGGCTGGCAAAGAAACCTACCTACAAACTCCCTGGTGAGATTTGAAGTTGCCAACTAGCACAGGGTTCTCGATTATGGGTTTTTGCGGGGCGGCCAGATTTTTTTTAACCCTAATTCACCTAAAGCTACTAGTAGTATGCAGTACTCTCACCTACTTGTGTGCAATGCCTGTAGTAATTTTAGTATTTGGTACTTCACCCCAAGTAGTGGATGTGGTAATATGTAGTACTACTGTTTGTTGCTGGGGTTGGAGGCAAAATGTCTGTTTTCATCCAAGGCGGAAATAAAGCATGAACTACTGGTTTTCAGAGATATACAATTGTTTTATCTTAGCCATCCAATTCATTGACACAAATATAATTTACCCAGTAACTTAAATGTATTACATGGAAGTAGTACTCTGTAGTTGCAAGTATCTTGACTGCTGTCATGATACACCCATTCATCAGTCACAGAGAGACTTAGTGCTACAAAATACTAAATAGTTTTCTGTAGTACTCAGTTCTTCACCCCAAATGAATGCCTAGGATGTTAGGGTTACAATCACAAAATAGAATCGTGTACAACCACGCACCTGAAAAAATAGAATCCTGACAACTTGAGTGGGTCATGCAGCAGTTAAACCTTTAGAATATACATGGAGGTTTTTATTTTTATTCCCACAGATGCAAAGATATTGTCATTGAGCCGCGTTGACTGTGAGTTCATCGTCTTACACCTCCTCCTAGAGGGCTATCTCAAGGAGGACTTCCACTTTACCCCCTACGCTACCATCACCTACATCATACCGGGGCCCAAGGCATCTTTATCCCTTACAAAACCCATCATCTTCCAGTATCGCCCCTCAGCTGGAAGCAAGCCTACAAAAAAAGTGGGCGCTCCATCAGCGCTGAATCACAACTCAAAATCTTCCTCAGGAAGTGCTAAGACCAAGAAGCTATCGGGAAGCAACGCAAGCTGTGCCTCTTCTGTGAAGTCACCTGGAGATTCTTCCAAGAAGTCCCCCACAAAGCGGAATGAAGGGACGCCTGCTGCAAAGAGACAGTCATCAGGAGAGAAGGGCAGAAGGAGTGATGTTCCAACAAAGAAACGCAAGGTTGATGCCTCACCTGAGGTTATTGTCATCCCTTGAACACTCTGGGTGCAATTTCATGGTTCTTCTAACAAACAGAACTTCTTGCTGATGATTCCCGTTCTGTGCCAGCACAGAAATTCTGCACAGATTCTGCAAGCACAGAATCCTTAGTTACAGGATGTACGCCTGTACACAAGCCATGATCTCTTGCTAACCCGTAAAATATATTGGCCATTAGTAGGGGTGTGCATTTAGGGGTAGTAAAAGAACCAGGTACCCGATTGAAAAAAATACGGGTACCTGGGTACCCGTTAATGTCTTTCTCTGAGATTCAAAAAGTCTGATTTCAGACAAAAGTCTGAAAAATCTCATGCCTGTCCAGTAAACATGATCACTTCTCCGCCTTTGCATGTGCTGGCACGTGCATGCGCCGGCATATCACAAAAGGCGGTTGTCAGGAAGCTTCAGTTGTATATATTGTGGAATGAGGCATAATGCTACAGGTATATGTGTCGTCGAAGCTCTTATCTATACCCAGACTACAAAAACCATGACTGGTAAATTTCCTTTGTCAACTTTGGTGAGCGTCATAAACGTGAAATCTGTGCTGGTTTCCCATGTAGTCGGGTTTTAATTTTGAAAATTCCCGACAACTAACATTAAAAGCCTTTCCCTTTTCATTGTCTGGGAAGTTACTATGGGATAATCTAAAGTTGAAAAGGTACTCGATTCCATAATCGGGAACCGTTTCCTCACATGAACGATCGGGTCCTCGAGTACCCAGTTCCGATGCACACCCCTAGCCGTCAGTGCAGACTTTTTGGTAATTCTTCACTTACGGTAAGCAGAGCACTTTGTTTTGTTTTTTATGCAAGTTCGCCCCGAACAAGGCTAAAATTCACTCGAGGTACAGAGCTACAAAAGGAAAAATTTATCAAAGATACAAGAAGCAGGAAAGATCGTAAGATGAAGGGAAACATACTCCAGTCAAGGAATTCCATAGAGATACAGAACGAGGGAAAAAGCTATAGCTTTTCGTTCTACATCTAGGTACAGCTAGAGTATATTGATGGGAACAGGCAGAAAGCTGAGTTTCACGTTTAAACACCCTAACTGGAGGAACCAAGCTGGACAAGCCGGTGGAACATTTACCATGAAAATACATATAGAACAGACTAAGAGTAGCAACAGATCTCCAGTGAGAGAGTGATTGTAAGGATGAGCCCAACTCTTCTTCAACCAAATGAACAATGCGCTTCTGTAACAGTTAACAATGTGCTCTGAAGAGGCAACAAAACTGTTTCTACGGTAACGTCATGGTGATATGACCAATGATCACAGCCTATAACTAGATCATGAATATGTATGAAGTACCAAAATCCAATTCACTTTGTGAATTGCCACTGCAGTATACGTTTCTTGTAAATTGTCAGAGATGTAGTCGAGTCCATCACAAGTCCCTGCAAGTCCCTGCAAGTCCCTGCAAGTCCCTGCAAGTCCATCACAAGCCCTCCAGTCCTAATCCCAATCACAAGCTATTCAAATGAGCTTTGACAAAGGCATTCCTTTGTCATTGTTCATCCAGTTACTTGTGACCGGCTTTATCAAAGGACTTCTGACTGGGCTTGCGAAAGTACTTGTGAAAGGACTTGCAGGGACTCGACTCCAACTCTGTAAATTGTCATCAAAGTCATCTTTGTTGCTGAATGGCAGTTATATTTATTTAAAGTTTGAGTGTCAACGTGCCATTAGCATTTGAAATTCCTTTTCCAAGGATTTGATGGTTGTAGTATTTATGATGCTCTCCGTTAAGTTTTTGTATATGAAAGGTTAAATGTTTCCAAATAAACTGAGAACATTAACTGTATTGCTGGCGTTCAGTTTGTGCAGGCTGTGTTGGCCCACATTTGTTTATATTAATTCACCCTAACCCTGCTGAATCAAATTTCCATTGGACACTGTTGGATTGAGCAGCTAACTCATAGTATGGACAGTTTGACTGTGTTACATCCTGTTGGATTCAGCAGGCAACAGAAATATAACATGCAGTTGGATTCTGTTGAATTTAGCAGGGTATTCCTGGGGAACCATGGGGGGGGGGGGGGTTAATAATTTGGCATGTTTGTGCTAGAGTTCATACAGTGGTCATGGTAACTATGGACTTAACTTTGCTGCTGGAAATATTGGAAACTGTGATAATCTTGGGCAAGAAATCATTGATTTTTTATGCTAGTGGAAAAAAGACAATTTAGTATTAATAATAATAATAATGAACATTTATAAGGCGCCGGTATCCGCCAAGCAAGACGCTCATGGCGCACAATACAATGAAATTTAAATTAAATTAAATTTAAATAAAATTAAATTTGATTAACAGAAATCAGTAACAGAAATAATGAATACCACCTCATTAAACACAAAATCGTGAGGCAAACATGTGGGTTTTAAGAGAAGATTTAAATACAGACAATGATGATGACTGACGAATTTCAAGGGGTAGATTGTTCCAGAGTTCGGGAGCGGCGCGTGACAAAGAGCGGTCTCAGCAATTTGTCCATATTAGGCCTATTCCTATAAAAAATGGAGAAATTGGTCAAGTCGAACCACTCACATAAACCTTGGTGGTTAATCCATGCCATTTTAAGGGCTTTTTATTAGTGTACTGAGAATGTGTTTTGGGAATAGTTTGGACCTCTCCAAAATACATTGGATATTTTTTTGTCAAAAATAAGTATATTATGTTCGAAGAGGTCACTTGACTTTGATTTTATTTTTCAGCAATTTGTCCATTTCACATTTGTCAATGAAGCAATCCCACAATCTGTTTAACCTTGAACATTTTCAGTGCCACCTATGGCCTTATTCGGTGGCACTTTGGTGAGTAGACAGTAGTGTGTTCGCAACAAACATGTATATGACTAAGGGGTTCACTCATGCATGACCAAACCAGATGAAAGGCATTTGACAAGAGCGTCAGGCACAGCGAGTACTGCAGGCCATTGAGTGTTCGTTGGACGGTCACAGTGCAAGCCGTGTTAAAAAAATTCAGTCTTCTTGCCGTTGTTGACAATTTGGAGAATTTGGAGAGATGTGCTCACATGATGCTGTGAAGAAACTGCCGTTTACCAGTGAGTTTTCCTGAACGGATAAACGCTGAAGTGGAAAGATAGACTTTTCAGATTTACTACACATTCATATTGGTGCGTTTGTGTGTTCCAGTGCAAATGGCTGTCAAGTGCGGAAAAGGGTTTATGTACACAGTGTAACTGACAATTTTATATCGTGCAAAATTTGAACTTATTGTTGCTTTGGTGCTGTCATTAACCCTAATTACTCCCTATGGTGTGTAGAAAATCCTATTAAAATTGGAGGATTCAGGACTGTTAATGTGGCCAGATCTAGCCTGCTCTATATGGTCTGCAATGAACCGTGTGCACCGCAACAGCACATGAATAGTAAGATGAAATGACGTGGGTTTGGGCGTAGTCGGATGTTTGTAGGTATCTTTGATTTTAATTCTTGATGAATTTGGGGGGGGGGGGGGGAATTGAGTGCGCTACTGTGACTCTGTGGCATATTTTGGAATTTATTTTTATGATTGGAGTAAACTTGTTGGACATTTTTTACTTTAATACCCCCACAAATCAGTGAGGAACAGCAAAATCTTCAGAATTGTGTAAACACTGGGCACAACCTTTAATTTTGATGAGACTTTAGTCAGGAAATTTTCATGCAATATAGGGGAAGAAGGCTTCTGTGTTAGATGTTCTTGGCACAGTGTATGGTCACTCAAAGTGGCACATGGGCCTTTCCACAGTAAAGGGGTACAAAAGTGTGACATGGGATTGGTAAATGAAGCAGGATAATAATATCAAGTTTGTTTGTCCTCTTTTTTCCCTTTGTATATTCCCCCCATTGGTCAGGATTGTGCTCACCAAGAATTTAAGACTTTCCAGGCAAATTGTCCAAGATATGTATGCTCAGAATCATATGTATGTAACATGGACAGAAAGTTTGTTGATATATTGATAGAAAGTTATAATTACAATAAATGTCTATCAAATATTGTGCCTTTTCATTCTTATTCCTACAGCATTGTTACCTGTAAAAACCAAGAAAAATCTACTGTATATTTCAGATGTTACAGGTTTATGTACAGAATATTACGCACGTAACGTGGACAGAAATTTGTCACATTTCTGTCCACGTTACGTACGTTACCTATACCTATAAAGACCAACAAAATTGTGTTTATTGTGGCTGTTAGCACTCCTAAATGGGTTATTAATATGAATGAGATGACATTTGGGTAGATTCATGCACATGATAATTAGTGTCCTGTCAGTTTGTAGTAACAATTCTGTCTTTGTTACATACGTAATTATTTACGACGACCCCTGTAATTTCTAAAGTACAGAGAAAGTCCTCTATATTTGTTTGTACACATGATCATTAAGGCCTCGGGAATGTACAGGAAACAACTAAACAAATTATCTTGCTTTGCTGTACCCTCCAGTGTCCGCCCCTTTAAACAAAAATTTGCTATCAATTGTACCCCGTTAGTGCCCACATACATGTTGATTTCTGCCTCATTTTTAACGGATTTTGCCGACACAAATCTTGAAATAACAGGTTGTGCCACATGTTGAGACACTTGTTATCGACACTGGTTATTTACCAAGATTTTGCTGTTCTTGACCGATTTTGGTAGGGGTATTAAAATACAATATTTCCAACTTGTTTTATCAATTGCTGTAAAAAAAAAAACATTTTACATGATTATTCCCAAAGAATTACACAAATACAGGTACACACAGTATGCCAAATCCATGCTAATGTATTTATGCTTGGCGTTTATTTTTGTTTCTATTTCATTTGTTTATTTTATTTGTTATATTTTGTTGGAAGAGAGTTCAGGATGTCACCTTTGTCCAAATTTGGTAACTTTGATTTCAGATTACATAAATAAGACAAAAACTATTATATACTTTACATTGCAAACATTGTTCAGTCAACATAAAAACAGCCATCATTTTTTGTTTTAAGAAGAAAAAGTGGGCGATTTTGGTAGAACTTATCTCATTTCTAGCTTTTATACTGGTAGGAGGCGCAATGCATCGATCAAATATCGTTACCCCATTAATACAAAATGGCCATTAATCTAGCATTACTAAAGCATACTTAATCCTGATGTATAATGTTTCAATTCGTATTTGTGTGTTGTGTTAAATATTTACTGGGGTTTATGTCTTTGGAATCCATTTCAAAAGAAATTTGGTGGAGTAAAATTTCAGCTTGATTTTGCCTCACGGCTCTATGCCAATGATGAGGATTGAAATTTTCTAATTGGGTCATTCCACCAGGTTGGGACACAGTGTGTTATATGACCATATCATTAAAACCATCATTACATTTAATTCAGTTATTTGATGTGACATCCGTCTTTGGGTGTGAGATTATTTGAGAAAGTTTCAATCATGTAAGTTATATTTTAACAAAAATATGATAAAAAGTGTGTTATTTTGAATGTGGACACCGTGTCCAACATTTAAATGTTTGTGTTTTTTCAACACTTTAATAAATAAATTTGGGAAATTCATTACGTACAATAATTAAAAGACACTATGAAACAATGAAACACCTTTTTACGGCAGTCAGTGTCCAAATATAGCAGAAATAGCAAGAATTAGAAAAATCGGTGCAGACGTAACATGGACACCATGTTAGACCATGACCATACATATATTTCTGCTGTTGTGCTGCATTTGGATATTGAATATCATAACAAATGTTTTTTGTGTTGCAGTTTGTGTTTTGTAATTAGTATACAGAGTGAGTTTGCATAATTATTTATATAAATGTTGAAAATGTTACAAAATGGAAATGATTTAAAACTTTCTAAAATATTTCCCACCCAAAGACTGATGTTACATGAAATAACTGAATCAAATGTAATAGTACTTTTAAAGATATGGATAAATGTCACACACTGTGTCCCAACCTAGTGGAATGACCCAATTGCGCCGTGCAGCACAAATTTAATGTAGGGGCCGTGTTTTCAAGGTTAATTATTAATACAGTAAAATCCATGTCACGACACGGTTAAAGCTCCGAGACAATATTATTTGTTATTGTCTGCACTGTCCAAGCTTTTGTGATGCAAAACAGTTCTCTCATAATGTCCTTGTGTGCTCAACAGTCATCTGTTGTTTTTGTTGTGAGTGCATGTCATTGTAGGTTTGAATGGGCAAGTCCGATTGGGCTGGAAGCATCTCTTGAAACTGAAGTAAGAGAAACATACGTTGTGTACGTCGTCGGGGAGCGGTGCCCCGGAATATAAGCAACTAGATAGATAGATTGGTGAGTAAATAATTAACTAACTATATGAATATGTCTCTGTGAATATCTGTATCTCTGTTAAAGGCAGATTCAGCCAATGGTAATTTTTTTGGGTAAAAGATTGACTCGAGTTATAGCGTACGTGATTTAAAGATAGTAATGCACGGTGGAAGAAACTTGCTGATGACATGCTGTAAAAAAAAAAAAAGATGTAAAAAAAGTTAAAAATAAAATAAAACAATTGTAATTTGAGAAAATTTGACATAATCATTTAGTGGATCATAATTTGAGATTCTGCTTAGAATCAGTCAGAATATTTCTTTAATTTTGACAAAAGGTCGGGCAAAAATTCTGCGTGGTGACAGCTCATGTAGAAAGGTACAGCTAAAAAAAAAGGTCTATATGAGTTGTAAATTAAATTCATGAAAATTTGATTTAGGCCTGTAATTTCTTGATGTCATAATGTGAATATATATTTCTCTAGCTTTTTGTAAAAGATTAATACCATTTTATCTGAAACTTGCACTTCCACGTGTACCAGTCTTTGCACATGTATCTCGAATAGTGGTTCTTTGGCACTAATCAGAAAAACAGTGTTCCTGAAAGTAAACAGAAGTGAAACACTTTTAAAAGTGGGGGCCAAAGCAGCCGGCTGGCTGCTGCCCTTTTCTATGATTTTTTGTGTGCGGAACTGCCAAAATTGGAAAAAAAAGTGGGAGGGGGGGCAATGCCCTCCCAGCCCCCCTGTTCCGCCACCGTTGCCTTTAAGGTTTCCCCAGGTTAAATAAGAAGGCATGAACTGATGAAGGTTAATATAGAAACAATCGTGGTGTCTGTTTTGTTTATTGTTTGTTTATGTTTATTTATTAACTACATCCAACAGCGGAAGAACCGCCAATTACAGGAATGGGATAAAACAAAATTTAAAAGAAACACTGGCATAAATATTAAACATTAAGACCATTCTCTACATGTATATTAAATAAATAGAATAAATTTGTAAATAGAGTAACAATTATGTAAATATATTTTTTACCAGCATACATTTATGTCGGTGAGCAACTGTAAGGCAGCATATAGTTCTGATGGGTTTAGATTCATTATCTAATCAAATCCAACTTACACTTTTTTCCCGAACAAATTTATGCCAAATGTATTACTGCTTTTCTACTTCATGTATATCAGCTGTTGAATAATTCTTTTTCTCAGATTCTACCAATTGCCTGTTTGTTTGTGTAGCTGGTCAGTCTGTCTGTCAGTCAGACTCACTTCAGTTTTGGTAAGTTTCTTGAGCAAAATCAATTATTATAATTTGAGATGCACGTGCATGTACAATTTTTTATAAACTTAGGGGTTTTTTAAAAATTAACAAGACGGAATTATAGGGGAAACAAATCTTGAGAACGCCCAGCAAATGGGACACAACAAATTGGTGTCAAGAAATTTTCGAAAACTCTTTGAATTTCTTTTTTAAATTTTGAAATTATTAGAAAGCTTGGTTTGATTAAAATATTAAAAAAATTGGGGGCCAGCGATGTTTTGAAAGTTTGCATGGCGAGGTATACAATACGGTAAAGGTTTGTGATAACACCATCTGGAAATGAGCTCTTAAGAGATAACTCCACATTGTGTAACTGCAATCCTTCGACGTATTGTTTTTATTGTTTAGGGGAGGGGTGAACATGACCCAAACCCTCTTGAAAAATTATGTTCAAATTGAACACTTCAGAGGCATTTGGAAAGTGACACATCGTAATAATTATTTTTAAAAGAATTTTCAAAGTTAAAGAAAACTGGCAGGAGCAGGATTTGAACCTACAACCTCCGGAAAACCGTACCGGCGCTCTACCAACTGAGCTATCTTGCCCTATGTTGGCGGTCTTTCTTGTGGGTTGTTTGGTGATATAATTATTTTTGGAACGAGATGATGACCAGCTATAAGACAACATGTCACAATGATTTTTTGTTTTCTTGGGGATGAGAGAAGAATGCCGAGAAAATACAAGTCTGATAGTGAAGTGGTGAACCATATTTAAAGGGAATTTCCCTTTGAACAGAATATACTAGGAAATTGAACTCCAGTTTATCTGATCTACCAGTACCTTCTCTATTATGACATCCACTTGTCATACTGATATTAGTGTCAGTGTCAAGGTCGTTAATGTCCATGGGAAGTAATTCTGATAGCCTGCAGGTCATACACCAGATGTCAGAAATATCCACACGTGGTTCTGATGAAAATAATCATGTACATTGTATATCGTCATGAAAATTTTCGTGCACATCTTTCTTTTTTCCACCTCTGTGCCCTACATGCATAATGTCATAATCAATGAGTTACACACAAAATTGAAACTGAAGTACATGTAGGTTTCTGTGCGTTTTATATACCCTCACAGCTCGCGAGCAAATAACGGACAAACCGTGCATTGACCAGGAGTGTGTAGCTGTATGCATGGTGAATATCCATATGCAAATAAATGACAGATTTCCCAGCTGATTAAACAAGACGGGAATAGGACGTGAAGGTGAGAAAGCATTAATTAGCCCTGGAAATGGGAAAGGTCGGATTTAGGTGGGGGGGGGGGGGGGGGGTGCGCATAGTATGCACTCTCAGTTGTCACTCATCATCTTTTTCCCTTAATCTAAGGCTTGCATATGACAAATAAATGAAGTGTCGTCCCTTTGTGGCTCACACATTTGGGCTTTGCCGAAAAATGCATGATGATATTCTTACGTTTAAAGGTAGTATACAACATTTGCTTTTGCTGTAATTTTCAGAAATGAATGGATTTGGGCGTTAGTATTTTATAGCAAATACTGTAATGCTGACCTGTTTAAAGTTTTGTGTGCATAGATGCTGGGAAAACAGACAAAAATGCTGTTCCTGTAGTCTGGTTCCCTGACCCTACTTCAGACAAAACAAAGCAATGTGGAGAAAGGGAATTATCAAGTCGAGGAACAGTTTTTTCCAACGATGATCTATATGATGCACGATATGCGGCAGAGGGAACCCCCCCTCTTTTGTGTTGGTCATTGTGTTCCCGGAATCTCAGGAATTCTTTGCAGATGTCTAGGGGGGATGTGTTAGGTAACAATAGTCTGGAGAGTGTATAGGGTATAGGGACAAAAGGGGGGTACCCCTCTGCCCCATATCGTGCTGGGTATAACGATGATCGGCTGACCATCGCTGGAAATTTGTAGAAAAATTCTACTTTTCTTGAAAATGAAAGCACACGAGGTACCATGACTTCAAAGGATGTTTGAGACTATCATTTGCTTACGGTCATATAATGTATTTCATAATAATTCAATAGTTGTAATTCAATAGTTTGTGTTGTCTAAACGAATGTTTTGGGGGACAATTACCATTCTGTGTGACCATAGCTCTGTAGCTTTATATGTATGTTAAAGTTTCAGGTTAAGTTTTTGGGAGAAAGTTTATAACATCTACATGTGTACATGTATGCTTTCATGGATTTTGATGAAACTTATATGCAGTGACCCTTGGGTGGGAAGACGCAATTCTTCTTTGGAATGCTGAGGTCAAAGGTCATGTAGGGGTCATAAGTATGTCGGTATGTATGTGGCATTTTGGTTAGTTTCGGGAAAAAATGGGTCTCATTGGAAAAGTTTGTCCAATTTCCAATCACACTTGGGTCATGTAAAAGGTCATTTGAGGTCAAGTTATAAAATAGGCTGAAACTGTAAAATTGGTCTCATTTGAACAGTTCAAATCCAATTGCAATCAAACTTGAACCAAAACGTGCAACATGCAAACATTTATGTAATGTTGGTGTTAAAGGTCACATATCAATGTCAAAGGTCATTTCAGGTCAAGTGGTAAAATAGGCTGCAAATGTAAAATTTCTTTCATTTGAAAAGTTGAAGCTTAGATGGAGTGACCAAAAAAAAGCGACACGTGTGATCCGCGGATCACCTTGTTTGATGTTTGCAAGTGTTGTATATTACCTTTAAAACTGATAAAAGTAAGGAGGGCCTGTGGTTTTGATCTCTGAGAAAGATTCTGTTAAGGGTTGAAATGCCATGCCTAACATTTCTCATTATTTCAGGTCAGTTCAGTGGGTAGGCAGTTTTATTTCATTGGACTACTTTTAGAATTCTTACTTTGATAGGCCTCGGCTATGTCACAACAAGAGGTTTCAATTTCAGTTTTGATTGGAGCATTTGAACTTTATTTAAATTACGGTCTCTGGGCTTCAGGCATTTCTGGAAATCATACATCATGTTTCGGGCAGCTAATTTTGTGGATTTCAATCCAGCTAATTACATTCATTTTCATGTTTTGTGGCAGTGTGACAGTATCGGTGTTTGTCTTGACATGTCACGACTTCCAGAAATAAGGAAATGGGAAGTTTCACAACGGATGTCTATACATGCAGATGCTTTCAAAATAACTGCAATCAATACGTAGGGCATGTACGTGGTGCAGAACCAATCTGCGTGTAAAGTCAGCTCAGCACACAAGATCAAAATTGGCGGGCGATTATCGTGTAAGGAGTTTTACAACACCCTGCATTTTGTTGTGGAGAGTGGTTAGCTTGCCCATTTCCAAACGAGTCCGTGACATGAAGGAGCCAATTTTGTTGATGCAATTTTTGAGGTAATTATTTCTTTTTTTTACAGCATGCTAATAATAGGAGTATTAACCCATTGAACCCGGTTGAGCTGCGGTTTGAAAATTGCCACCTGGCCGGTTGACGGCTACAGCCCCATTTTCTGTATTTTCAATCCTTTGTTGGGTTATTGTTTGCATTACGCTTGGCTGCACATCCTCGCTTAGCTGCACAAGCCGGCCCAGCATACCCCATTATACCCAGGCTCAAGGGGCTGAATGATGATACGAAACCAGATTCGCATTTAACAAATCAACTCTTACGTCAAAGAAAAATTACCATTTTCGTGAGGAAATTGCAACGCGGCAGGCAGGCCACAGCGACAACGTACAATGCACAGCGACCGTGCCGGCGGCTGCCTTTGTGTTCCACAAATAAAATACAAAAATGTAGCTGACTTTGTGATAATTTAATGTGCCGTGGAGCTGTTAAGGCTTTTCGTTAAAGGACGGCTTCATCAGTTTGTCTTTGATTCACTGCATACTTCTGGAACCATTTAGGGTTCTTTTTGTTAAAGAATAAGACTTATTTGAGGGCGTGTTGGAGTTGGCCAGTCTTCAAAATCGTCACGCGTGGACTGGAATCGACTACATCAGAGAATCGATTCCGGCGTGGAATCGCCCAAGCCTATACATGTATATGGCACTTTGAAAACTGGGGTGGGGGGGGGGGGGGGGTATGATGGTGAGGTTGTCATTAAAGATTTTGTTGACAACAAAATCGAGTAATAGGGAGAGGGAGGTGTTGCACAACCCCCTCTCGTGACGCCAGTGGGAGTACTTTTTTAAAGCATATATCCTTGACTGTATGTCTCCCTAGACCTTTGTAGAATTGCACTTGAAATGTCATAAGCTGCTGGTTTCCACCATCGGTTTGTCGATCTGTTTAAATTCAATGGTTAAGAACAACACTAGTATTTATATTAAATTATGAAGCATATATTTTCGTGTGGATTTGTTCATCTGCGGTGACACTGTGGTAGTCTCGCACATGGCCAATCCGTATAGGATCTTGGAGGGATTCGAACCAGGCCACAAGAGGTGGAAGGTGAGGAAGTACCAACCTAATACCCAGTGTAACATTACTGAAGTACCACTCACGTTGATAGGCTGGGCATAATTCCCTACTAGATGCTATTCAAGTGCAGTTTGGTGGATTTCCTGCCCTAGCAGAGTTACATAATTTCTACAACTTGTTCATCGCAGTTTCTACACTTTTTGTTTTCTCAGGACTTTGCGCTAGCCCAGCCCAGCAGGAGCATGTCGGAACAGAAAGGTCACAGGAGCCCTACCGCGATGTTCAAGCGTCGAGGAGCCATCCGCAGGAGGGTCACCCAAAGCCATCCTGACGCCGACCCAGGGAATCCCATCTTTGCATACCTGGTGAAACTCTGGCACATCACTAACTGGATTTTACCGGACGTGGTCAGCCGAGTGCCCGAAGAACACCGGACTTTTGTGTCCCATTTGCTGGGCGTTCTCAAGATTTGTTTGCTCCTGTTGGCCGGACATTTACTGTTTAGGGTTTTCTTCAGCAGATAATTCTTAAAAATATGCTTTATATTTTGCATTTTGATCGTATATCTCTTTAACCCCTTGCGTACGGATGACGCCAAATGCCGCAAACAAATTGCCACCAGGCCGGATGACGTCTATACACGCCATTTTCTGCATTTTCAATCCATTGTTGGATTATTGTGTATGTTACGCTTGGCTGCACAAGCCACCCCGGCGCCTCACTATATTAACCGTACTCAAGGGGTTAATAAGAGTTTTTATCATATGAAACTATGTGGAGTTTACACAGAAGCGTGCAAGGGTTAGGTGACAACTTTTCTGCCTTGATCCAATTTTTTTGTAGTATTTAATTTAGTTAAGAAATGTATGTTGCCTGTCCAAAAATGCATTAAGTGCAATTTCTTAAAATTGTATAATTACATGCATTTATTCTTGTCTTTGTGAATTCATTTTTTTCTAATTGAGAGCGACAACAATTTGCCCCCAAAAAATTGGGGCGGGGGGAGGGTGGGTCAAGGAATTACAAAAAGACGTTGCATATCCATTTGTAAATTGTTGTTCCTTAAAAACTCATAACTTAGTACTCGGTGTATTAATCCTTTTTCAGCTCAATAAACAGTAAATGTTGAGGGGAAGAAAAGGTGTCATGGCATCTATAGAGGAATTTCACATTAGCCCCTTCTGCGCACTTCGGGTTGAAAGCGAGAATGTCAGTGGCAAACAAAGCAACGCTTTTCAGCGCATTCATTCATGCATGGATTATTCAGGCCATAAAAGGCAGCGCAGGCGCACGATCAGCATAAAGTTGTTTACTGTGACAATGAGATCCTCGTTTTCAAACGCAGATTGGCGCTAAACTCGTCGTTGTGGGATTCCTCTATTGGCCAAATTTATGCAGCCGCTCAGCATGAAAATTCTTCCTGGATAAAAACAGGATTTCCAACCAAATTTTCATGTGGTGTATATTTTTTGTAAATCATAGATTTATTTATTTGCTTTTTGCTTAGAATGAAAGTCTATGGATCTTTGGCTGGTAACCTGTTTTTACAAAGCAAGACATTTTCGTCCTAAGCAAAATCAGTAGATATATAAATTTGGTCGCTGGTGTATTTGACCGTTGAGACACTGAGAATACATGTAAGTCATTGCTAAGAGCCAAATTGGAATTACAATGCGTCTGCGCAAAAACTAACTTTTGGATTTAAACAAAACTGTTTTCATGTACAAAGCGATATAAAGGTACTAGCAAAGTTTACTTTTATTTCTTTTTCTCTCAGATTTTTTGGGAAATGTCATCGTATCTTGAGCAGATCGTACTTCTGGCTCTATTTTAAAGGTAGTGTACATGATTGGTCATTGTTGCAATTTTCAGAAATGGGCGGATTTTGGGGTTAGTATTTTATAGGAAATATCGTTCCACTGACCTGTTCAAAGTTTTGCATTGTTGGATGACGAAAAAAACAAGAGAAAAACGGCGCGTGGCTACCTGGATGTGCCCCGAATATGCCAGCATGTCCGGGGCCCGCCACTCGTGCCTTGACTAAAGGCTACAGGGCAGTTTTCCCAACGATTTCAGCTGGAAATCGTTGGAAAACGATAACAATTTCCACTTTTCTTGACGACAGCACACCTGGTGCCATCATTTCACAGGATGATTGAGACTACTATTAACTTAGTCTAGTAAGGTATTTCGTAATAATTAAAAAAATGGAGGATTACCAATCGTATACATTACCTTTAACAGATCTGTATTTGTGTATGTTTTATTTTGGGGGCAAATTGTGTGAAAAAAAAAGGAAATTGCCAATTTGGTTTGCAGTTTCCCCATGGACTTGTGCACAAAATGCAGCCGTGTTTATCCACAGTTGCGAGTGCGACGTCCATGTGCAGTCTTTATGGTGATTTAAGGGTCATTTGGGATTGGGACGAATCCAACAGGCGTGGCTCTTGACTGACAAATTGTTGTTGGAGGGTATATACACCCCTCATTGCAGAATTAATTTACATGTAAAATCAGCTCGTCACAACCGTTTTATTTAATAAACAGTGTATACATCTGGCATTATTTTTCAACTTTACGACCCTGTGATTCCCCCCCCCCTGCTGTAATAATGGAATGAAGAGACCGAACTAAAAGCAATTTGAACATGACTTGACATACAGCGACAAAATGACAATTCCTTACAATAACTGAATTGACGGTTTAATGTCCAACAAATTTACAAATTAGAACATGCTGTTATGACATTAAAGAGTCTTTTCTACATGTATACTGTGTAAGAAATAATTCTTTGGATGTGGAGGGAATGTCCGAAACACCAACAGTGATCGATTTAACCATTGCACAATGATCAATTTACAAAGCATTTTTGAATAATAAATAAACGGCATTGCTGAAACAAACCTAGATTTCATTTGGGGGATTCAACCACAAAATGTACCACCAAGAGTTTCCTTGAGAGAAAATTTTTCACGGCGTCATGGGAAAAGGGTCAGCATCATTTTTGTAGTTTTATGTAGATTGCATATTGTAAAATAAATAGTGACTGGTCGCTCGAGTGTTCAACCAATAAAATGGACCAGATTTCGTAGGACACTAAATTTCGTGTGACACCGGAAAAAGTGTTTAAAACTACCCACGTGATGGGCTCTCAACCAATAGGAATGGGTAAACTGTCTTAGGTATTTATGAATGTAAAAAAGAAGCCAATTATTTCTGCCATGAAATAACAAAAATAGTGACTTTTGAGAGCTACATGTATTTCTATTAAGTGCCCGCTGGTGCCATTTGTATAAAAGTTGTCGCTGCAGGCAGCAAACAAATCTCGTGTCATAACAAGAATTCCCCTTTTGTGCCTAGTGCTAGAAACAAAAGGGAGATCGAAAAAACAAAACTCAAAAGTCACTTTTTTGTTATTTCATGGCAGAAATAATTGGCTTTTATTTTACATTCATAAATACCCAAGACAGTTTACCCATTCCTATTGGTCGAGAGCCCATCACATGGGTGGTTTTAAACACTTTTTCTGTTGTCACACGAAATTTAGTCTATTTTATTGGTTGAACATTGGGGCGACCAGTCACTCTCCCAATAAACGCAAGTGCAATACTACCAATGCGTCCGTATTTAGAGTCCATAATTTCACACTACACTGGCACTGCTGCAACCATCTGGCGAGTGCGTTGCGCGCGCGTCAATTTCCATATAAGGAAATGTTTAGCACTACTCGTACGTGGTATGAACCATTAAATAGCTGAAAGGGGTGTTTTACAAACCAAGGTAAAAACAATTGAACAAAATCATTCGAAATTTATAAATTTCAGAGGTATTTTATGAATGGGAACAAATATGTTCGGCGAGGGTCATTATCAGCATCCAGGCTCCAAAGCGGATCCAGCACATATTTATTCCCTTAATACGCAATCTACATAAAACTACAATATGATGCAGACTTCTCTTGGCAATCAACATCCTCTTTATAAACCTTGAAAAGTATGCTCTGGGAACTGCTGGCTTCGTAATGTTTTTGCTGCCCTTTGTGAGTAATGTTAAATGACTGATTTGTCGAGCGTGCAATTAAATAATGTCCTCTTTGGTGCAACCAGTTGGCTGTTCACTGTAGTGTGAATCCCCCAGACTGTGTAAAAAAAAAGGATGAGGATCAGAATACAATCTTAACTGCAGATACTCGGCCATTATCCCCTTGAATACAGTTATATGCACATTCCTGCGCATACTCAGTCTATTGTTTGCATTACACTTGGCTGCACAAGCCCATCTTGGTATACCAACAGTACATCCATAAACAGCCAGCCAGAAGGGGTTAAGCCCACATTCACTTAGTATATCACAGGGGTGAGATTGGCTAAAAATCCACGAAAAATCCACGATCAACATAGTTTGTATTTGCCTAAGGCACCCCCTTAAAATATCCGTTTTTATTGGTCTATATCCACTTTCACAGGTGAAAACACCTTTAGGACACCTCAGAAATTCTGAAATCCCGACGAAAAATCCTGACAAATTTCACCCCTGGTATCTGTACAAACAAATGTAACCTGTTCCCACAAAACGGATGGGAAGTTGCTAAATTTGAAAATCAAGATTACAGTATTTCCTGAAAATACAGATTAACATGATTAAAAGCTTTAGTTTGATATATTTTGTGTTCTGGTACCTCATTCCAAGCCCCCGATACAACCTTTTGGAGTTGTGCACACTTTAAACCGAGTTCAAAAAAGAAATCCACAAAAATATTTCGAGAAAGAATTTAGTTTAAAAACTTGGAGATGATAGATATGGATTTTCGAAAAATTGTTGTTTCTGCTTGTAACTCAGAAAGCCATAGTGTGACTTTCCACTCATTTTGTGCTGCCAGGTCACAAACAGTCACTGATGACTGCCCTTCCCCCTCCCCCCCCCCCCCCCCCCCATTCCCCAATGGGATAAGCGCCACCCCATTCATCTGCCTACCCAATGTACTAGGACCACAAATCGCACAATATTTACTAATTACTTATTACATGATTAAAATAAAATTAATATGATTTAACAAATTTCAAAAAATATGTGCCATGCATGAGGTACTCTTAATCAATATGTACATGGCAAAAGCATATTCCTCGGACAGCACACAATATGCAACACAATCAGCGAGGAAATATTTCCATGCAGGACTGATGCCCCACTTTGTTTTTTACTATAAATACTTAACACCCAAAATATATTTAGAGTTTTTTTTGTAATTGTACATTTTTTAAATGTGTGTACACACGTTAGTTCTATTATTTGCCATGGACTCAAAATACATGTTGCCTTCTTCAATTCTTTCCATAGCATCACCCTATTCATTAAAAAAAAAAGTCTCTTTCTAGACTAAGTGCCTGAAGCCTGAAGCTGGGACATTCTTGAACCACTGAAATGTAGCATACAATGTAAGGCAAAAAAAACAAAAATAGTTCTGCTTCCGGTTACCCTACCTACCCCTATTTTAACCAGTTCAGGTCGGATGACGTGTATATACATGTACACGCAAAGGTTTTGCGATATTCGGAACGGATGACTGATAAACACGCACTCGATCGAGGCCGGTAATATCTGTCAGCGACCCACTCTCAGCGAGTGAGGCCGGCAATATCAGGTTGTGCTACCCGCAGATTATAGCCTGATTCCACCTGAACCCGACTGGCATCGAGGTTCGTGAAAAATAATCCCGTGCCTGGGTCCGGTGAATGTCAAAATAATCCTGGGGTGAACTGGTTAATGGCCCCAACACCATAAATGCTGTAAATACTACATTAAAACCTTGACTACACGTAGACACCTACGTATGCTCGGCACAAAAAAGTGGGGAAAAAAATTCCCTACCTACCTACCTACCCATGCCATGTAATCGGAAGCAAAACTTTTTTCTTTTGTTTGGCCTAAGTAGGATAAGAACGTCTGCATTAAATGTAGTCTGCATAAAGTAAAATCATTAGGGACTCGTTGGTCTGAATTATGCTCATGGAACATCCTTCCTCACTCTTATGACCACCAGAGATACTAAATACTAGATACCATGTACAATACACAATATTTTGATCATCTGAATGCGACCTAAATTTGCATTGCATGCTAGGCACATAAACAGTCAGCCTCCTGCTCCCAATTTCACGGCGATGCTAAGCACAGAAATGTGCTTAGCATGAAAAGTCTTCCTTGGTAAATACAGGATTACCAACCCAATTTTGATGTGACATATATCGCTTGTGGCTGACAACTGTAGTTTGCTTAGCATGAAAATCCCATGGCCTTTTGGCTGGTAACCTGTTTTAACTAAGCAAGACTTTTTGGTGCTAAGCAAATTTTTGTGCTATGCAGCGCCGTGAAATTGGCCCTGGTCTGTCCACTTTAACCCCTTGGGCACGGTATTTTACGGGAGACATCGGGGTGTTGCAGCGGTTCTGGCAGCCAAATCAAACCGCTACAATGTGTTTGTGCAGTCAAGCGTATCATAAACAATAATCCAACAATGGATTGAAACTGCACAAACAGCGGCCAGTGGCGTCATCCGGCCTGGTGACACTTTTTTGTTTGTGCCTACAGGCGTCATCCGTACTCGAGGGGTTAATAATAAGGTCCTAATAAACACGTGGATCTATCCACACTAATGACCCCATTTGGTTTGACACGGGAAAGAAATTTCAGGATGTAGTTACATGTATATAAAATAATTTTCCATCTATTTTTGGTACAATACATTCAGTACCCATCAATAAGTATGTTTTAGCAAAAAAATCAACATCTTACAGAATATTTAAGAAGTTAGACCTGGAATCATCTTCAAGATATTATGTTTGTAACATATCAAACGTGTAACATTTCTGGACGGACATTTGTCACATAATGTCCGTCCATGTTTTAACATAATTTATATCACATCTTAATTTGTTAAAAATACCCCAACATTTTTATAACTTCCACTGATAACAATCCTGACATTGTTGGAGATGTAAACTGACCAACATTTTGGAATGTTACTAAATTCCTCTTTCTTTTTTCCAGTCAATAATAAAAATGTCCGTCCATGTTACAAACATAATGTCTTGAAGATGACCCTTTAATTTACTATATATCCTGAGTGTTGTCCTATTTTTTGTGTCAGTGTGATCACTAACAGCTCTGGAAAGCATCAGAAAAACATTTGGGCAAAATACTTGATTTGATGTCCCTCTTCCATGTCTTACTCCCATTGCTATCTTTTGATGCTAAATGGTCCCTTTAGTGTGGACAGACCCACCTCCATAATGCAGCCAGTGGTCATTTCACTGCACCCAAATCTGTTTTTTCACCCTAACATTTCCAGCCACAAACTCGGAAGTGCACCTAAATGTAGTATACATCGTTTGCTTTTGCTGTTATTTTCAGAAATAAATGGATTTTGGGGTTAGTATTTTATAGCGTGCTAGCAAATACTGTAACGCTGACCTGTTTGTGTGCACAGATGCTGGGAAAACAGAGAGAAAAACAATTATGTTCTAGTGGTCTGGTTCCCTGACCCTACTTTAGACAAAACGGAGCAACTTACACAGTCAGGGAATTATCAGGTCGGGGGACCTAGACTATTTCCAACAATTGTCGGCTGACAATCATTGCAAAACGATATAAATTTACACTTTTCTTGAAAACGACAGCACACCATGTGCCATGATTTCACAGGATGCTTGAGACTGCTATTTAATTACAATCTAGTACAGTAATTCTGTAGTTTTGTTTTTTGATGTTTGCAAATGTTGTATACTACATTTAAGTCATAAATATTAATGAGTATACCATCACATTTTAAAGCCAAGACTTCAGGCACCGTCGCTAGGCTAGCCAGTGTTTGGTACCAAAAGTGATTAAAAGAGACTTACATGCTCTGTCCCTTGTGTGTGACCCAGTAATATGCTGTTACCATTGAACAAAGCTATTTACTCAAAATGTTGTCCGCTTTATCAAACTGGCTTTGAAACCAAAACAAAGTTGATCGATTTATATCCATGTGACAAAGCGAAAACTTAAATTTGTGCGACTTATTTAGATGATGATAGAGTCAGTTACCAGTTTTCTACACCTCTTAACCTATCACATACATGTATTGCAACCACATCATCAGCACAAAAATGATATCTGAATATTACGAGCATAGCACCATATAGTATCTCACCTCAGGAAAACAAAGATGAAACAAGAATCTTGTTACAATTGGCTAAACCCAACATCCGTTTAAGTTACGTACAACCTGAAAAAGTTGCAAAAAGGAAGACCTCACACCCTTACCAGTACAATTTCATTAAACCATCTTAAATAACAATGTATGAAAAACTTACTTTAAAATCTCCATTATCACCAGTCAAATAATACAAAGTCAAACTCAAAAACTTGTTTCGATTCAATCTTCTGCCAACAATGATCTTATTAAATTTCAAGCTTATATTACATTTTCTATGATTCTTTTTCTTTTTCTACAGTAATCTAAATTTTCAAATCAACAGATTTCATTTTGTTAATGGAATCTTAACTACTTTTGTTTCTAGTTTTCTTTTAGATATGACAGTTGGTGTGGGTATATTTGTCACCTAAATCTACGACTAAGACAAGCCAGTTTGGACCAAACCTCAGGGATCGAAATATCCACTGGACCGCTGGACCGCGTCCAGTACGGAACTAGTCCAGTGGTCTAGTGATTATTTTCATAAACAGCGTGAAAGAGCATTTTTTTTCTCTAAATCTGGTGAACTGAAAAAGCTCCATATTTCTGGAATGGCCATTTTTAGTTTTGAGGCAGGAAGTTTCAATCAAAACAACATTTCTAACCCCTACCCCAACAAGGTCAGCGCAAAGGGGGAAAAATCGAAACAGCACACTCATTCAAAACACTGTGTTCTTATTTTTACCATTGGTCTTGTGAAATACCTTCTGGTCTAGTAAAATGTTTGTGCTACTAGCCCAGCTGTCTCGTAGATTTTTACCTGAAATTCGACCCCTGAACCTTATGGTTGCAGAAACCGGATTAAGTCTTGCAGCATCTCGGGCACTTGCTCGACGACGCATAGAGTGAAGCCGGTTGGGCGCATCCATTTGAGTGTGCAACACTGCAAACCAATTACTCATTTAACTTCATGACTTCTGTCATGATGCTACTTTGACATTCAGTATTATATGCAAATACATATCGCATGAACGAAAATGAAAGAATGAAGGTAAAGCTTGGAAAGTAGTGTAGGTATAGGAGGGCTACTTGGATGTTTTTTTGGCTATTCCTCTTTGCTATGAATTAAATATTCAATTATACTACATGTAGCACTGCGAAGTCATATTATTGTGTACATACTGTGCACATCAATCTACACAATTCACAACACCACTTGGGGCAGTTCTACAGCACCCTGGCAATGGAACATTAATGTGCTATAGAAATTTTAACTGTACATCAATGATTAGGATCTATGCCTTTTATATGACTTAAAAAATGTGTGACTCCTTAAAAAAAAGCAATTCCTATTTTGTTATCAAAGCAAGTTTGCTTTGATTAAATTACATGTATGTTTAAACATCTCTTTCATAAAAAAACAATTTCTGTAATACATACATGTAATGTATATCATGAATACGGAAATATTTTATGTATTAAATTGAATGTATGTTTGTACAGCAGGTTTATACACGAGTACATGTACATGTATAGAGTACATGTACATTACTATTGAGTCACAAAAACAAACTTTACAATTTACTATGTAGTCTAATTACAGTATCCCAACCCCTCATTCCTCCCCCAATATACATATGTATGTGACCAACCACCCCCAGGCGGAAGTCATTTTTTTATATGGGAGATTTTTACACAATTGAATTGCTGGAATTTTTAAGTTTTAAAATAAGATATACATTTGCTGGCTTCCGCCTGGTTTTGGGGTAGTGGGGTCACATACACATGTACATCAATAACATCAGGCTTTCAAATATTCCTACTTTTCCCACTCTTTCCTATTTTTTTCCTACTTTTTTCTTGAAATTCCTATTTTTTTGTTACTTTTCCTACTTACATGTATTTGTTCCGCAACTCTGAAAAATGAAATCTCATTGAATATTTGTCATAACAGTGTTACACACTATCATATGAAAAAGCACACAATAAAGGGCTTGGGTGCAGGAGTACTGCAACTTTACTTCAAAGAGCTTAGTTGAGGATGGAGCACAAGTGTTTGTGAGTACAGAACATGTCAAATGAGGCTTGTGATGCTGTGGACATCGATGAGTATCAACGAAAACTACTCCTGAAAGCCTGCAAACGTCAAATTTTAGCCTGATTTTGTCCTCAAGTCCTACTTTTGTCCCATTTTTTATTTTGATCCTATTTTCTTACTCTTTCACCTTGGTCTGCTGGAAAGCCTATATAGGTCAGCTACATGTACAAGTATAAAACCGTCAGGATCATCTACAGTCTAAATAACTGATTCATAAAGGGTACATGTACAATGTAAGTAGAGTAGCAATGTGATAAAACAGAACGTTATAAATCTGGAGTACAAAGCTCCAATCTTGCAAAATAGTGGCAGAAATAACGTAAACTTATTATTTTTTTTTTTAATCGGGCAATGCTACATGTACAGCAGTAAAAAGCTAAATTGAAATTTAAGGTGAAATAATAATTAGAAAGCAGATCGTTGTCAATGTAGCGAAACAGTACTTAGTGTACATAATTACATATTTCAAACACAATTTCATAATTAAGATCATCTGTGATTTTAGGCCGCATCAATAATGCAAACTTTATACTCATAATGTAGCATACCCATTAGCCAAACAAATCAGCAATGTAAAAATATGTTTTGTAATTAATAGTAAATTGCCGTTTTACACTAGCCAACCAGACTGCTTAGAGAGTTTCACTTTCCCGCAACAGTTTTTTTTACACAGGGCTAAAAATCCCCCTCTTCGGAATCCGGTTTCTGTCCTCATTAAAACAAATAGTTTTTTAACCTTGAATATGAGCTTGTACCCGGTATGAACTAATATGGTTAGTGAACATACTAAAGGCTCTATAAGAGGAAACATAAAGAGACTGCTTCATTCTGGATTTTTCTTCTCTCCAACAGACGTATGTGTAACTCCAGAACACAAATTGGAGGGGGGGGGGGGGGGTGCCAAAAAAAAATGGAAAGTACCAAATGCTTTGAGACAGTTTTTAAGATTCAAGAAATTTGGGGGAATTTTGTTTTGAGATTTTCAAATTTTTCCAAAACTCTCAGAATTTTGTTTGGAATAGAATACCCACTATCACCCCAGCAACAACAATAGGCTGCCATATTGTGGGACAGGTATATGATAATATCGGCATGTATTATTGTATGCATGTGTCGCACAACATGGAGCAATTCGATCAAGGACCATAGTTAACCATAGTTCGACTAACTCTGATCGAACGCACGCTGGTTGGACTAGTCTAGTCGAAGATTCGCGACCAGCCTACCGAGGTTGGTCGCATCGCTGGTTACCAATAGCCGTTTTTAATAGCACAGTGCAGAGAGGACCAGTTATCAGAAAAAAGACGGAAAAACAAAATTAAATATTCAGCAGCAGTGAACGACCATTTCATGTTCAGAATATTGCTTGTTTGTTACTTTGTCTTTCTTTGAAATAATCAATTGTGGGCAGGACCTACTACTGTTCGTCCACAATCGTCTGAGGCACACGTTACCACTTCTGAGATATGTTGATATACTGAGCAAATATCATCCGTGTCGCTTTCATCTATGAACTCGTCCAAAAACGTAAACAAACTAGCCACCGCCATTTTCTCATGGTCGCCTTTACATGACAATAGTTCGACTAGAGTCGTTCGCACTTCAACTTCAGTGCACATGTGTTACGTACGTCACGAACCAACCACTAGTTCACCATTGGTCGTTGATTGAACTTGCTCATGGCTGCCATGTAATATTTGATACGGTCTAAACTAGAACCAAAAAAAAGACTTCTCCCAAGAACCACACTTGCACTGAAAGCAGAACGTTTTTATGATTTCTTTCTAAAACTCTTTCTCTAAATTCTTTGTTCAGTGTGCAGAGTATGATTGAAAAGTACATTAAGCGGAAGCATCGTGGCATGTCACAAAGCACATCGAAAAAGGGCGCGCCATGCATTTAAGTACAGAACACACACACGCATATATACATGTATGTACATACATGTACATACATATGCATATGTACGCAGAGGCGTACTCAAACGATAGTGAACATACAATTAACATACCTTCAGCTTTTCAGCATCGTCAAATACGTTCGCTGCTTCCCTCACCAACAGAATGAGACAATAAGGCTATGGTTGTAAATAAGTCGACTGCATAGATAAGAGTACTGTTCTACGGAGTGTCGCACACGCCCCGGCTGCTAGAATTCATCCTCCGAACTGTCGGCCAAGAGTTTCATCCGGTCCAGGTTGCCTCCCATCTCATGATCCTAGATTAAAGAAGCATCCGGTAAAAATGCGTCCTATGCTTAAGTGTTTTGGAGATATGTAAATGCCCCTGCACACGTGCCCCCTCCACCAAAAATATTTGGGGGGACATGGTGATAGACAAATGATTTTTGTACCATCATGCTCTATTCCTATTACCAAACCAAAAACTTGTCCTCTATCATGACTATATTGGAAACCTTTTTTAAAACTGATAATAATTAAAATTCCTACACATGACGCGAAGGGGCCACACTACCCCAAATAACCCTAATGGGGCGACAGTTCTGTCGCCCATTTAGAGCACTTTCCCCACGCACCCTACTAAAAAACACTCCAAAAGGGTGACTTTCACAATAAGGGGACAGTTATGTGTCGCCCTATTCGACCGCGTCGCCCGAACCCACTCTTTTCGAGCATTATGTGTTGCCCCAACCGGCAATTGAGGAAAATTCAAATTCCTGTGCATGCGGCAAACGGGCGACTCTGCCCCAAATAACCCCAAAGGGGCGACGCGCGAGTCGTCCATTTAGAGCACTTTCCCCACGCACCCTACTAAAAAATACTCCAAAGGGGTGACTTTCACAATAGGGCGACAGGTATGTGTCACCCTATTCGACCGGGTTGCCCAAACCCACTCTTTTCCCGCATCATGTGTCGCCCCAAACGGCAATTGAGGAAAATTGGCATTTAGAACGCTCCTTTTAGTTCAACTAAATTACAGCATTTGCAATTATTATTATTATTACCCCTGTTCATCGGGCCCAACAATCATTCCTGAAACCTTCTCGGCTGCCTGGGGAGTACACATATGGGCTAATCAAACACATAACCATCATTGCCCTCACAAGTACCCATTTACTCCTGGGTGGAGAGAAGCACCTTGTGACAAAGTGTCTTGCCCAAGGACACAAACACCATGACCCCTGCTGGTCTCCAACTCACACAGTCATGTAAACGGGTGCAATCGTGGACCTCCCATTGTTCCTCTTTTGTTTATACTCTAACTTTTTCGGAAGGCCTCCCATTGGTTTTGTACACGATTTTCAATCGTGGACGTTAGGTCAAACGTGGACCCCTTTGTCTACGCTCGAATTCTTTTGTCCTATGTCCACGATTGCCGGCATATACAAACTCACAATCTGCAGTATGAGTCTGGTTACACTAAACCACCAGGCCAGGGCGCTTCACACGGCATTCATATTATGCTCGTATTGTTGTAAGACATGGTTCATTGCATGTGTGAAAGCAAGTTGTACAGGATAATGAATGGTTGTTTAAAGCTACTACGTCCGTGTTCTGACTGAAAATTTCAATTTAATGCATTTCCCCAATTACTAAATTATGGAAGAAAACCGAATATTTGAAGGAAAAAAAAACACTCACTACGTACACACTCTTCACTTTATTTGGACTCCCCAGAATGCTGTTTTATTATGTGCTACACACACAGATGGCCCATTTTTTCACACTGTGTGAATTTAAGAACGTAACTCCAATTCTAAATTGAAAACTTAATGCATTGGTTAATTATCAGGGGCCGAGTTTTATGTGGAATTTCGTTTTAGAAAGCTCATAACTTAACTAATGCTAGCAAATCTGCAATTCAATTTGAAAATGTATTTTTCGGGGTGCCCGCTCAAAAAGCAAAGTTACCAAAATTGATATCCCCATGGAGACATGGCTTTTGTGCTTTCCTTTGTTCCTGTACTTGACCATTCTCCCATAGACTTTGTGCACAGATTTCCTTGTGGAGACATCCTCCTCTATAGAATTTCCTTGTGGAGACCTTTTCATCCTATTGTCCTCTATTGTTTCTCAGTCTCGACAAGGTAGTGAATTTAGAAACACGTACACAAAGTATCTTAATAACGTCTCTGCCACAGGACTGGGCTTGTAAAGTCAATTACACAGCTCATTAGGTTGACCGCACACATTATGCATTACAGCCCAACAGATCACTTCATGGCAGACAGCCCCAACAGACTGAACTGACAAACTCCCGTATAATGTGACTGTCCCATGGGGGGCTGGCGTGTTGCCTGCACACCGCACGTACTCTGCAGCACACATTGATCCTGTAATCAAATTGTTTATGCATTGACGACAAGGCACGGAAAGCAAGGCAAGATTCGTTGGCTATTGTAGCAAAGGGCTGTACAATGTAGAGTTATCACTGGGAATCACAATTTGGCCAAAAAAAATAATAATTTTATAAAACTGCAAAATCTTGCTCAACTAGTAGCCAAATTATTACAAAGAAGAAAAGTGTTAGTGAGATGATAGTATTTTGTTGTAAATGGGTTCTTTACATGTATTGTGTATGGATAGTCAGTCAACTGTGTATTTCACAGTTCATATGCATGTGTACGAACACGAGGGTACCGCAAGATCAGGATTGTGAATGTTCTAAATCAAAGACTATTACAAAACGTGTCCTTTCTCGCAGCGTAAATAGATAGACCGAGTCCGGACAAGTTAAAAATACACACACAAATTGTGGGGTGGTAAATTTAGGACAGAGGGTGACGAGATGAATGCGTGGCGGAAACAAAAATCTCTTGTGGAGAACACCGTATGTATGAGGCCCCAAAGACCGGCGGGGCTGGGTTTAGGAAGGATATTGGTATTTTAAGCATGAATCAAGGGCTTTGTATGACGTTAAAATCACAAAAATACAAGTTCATACTTTTAAATTTTTGTTCCGTTTAAACGTTTAAAAAAATGTGTAAACAGATTTTGATATTTTTCCGTTTCAACATTTAAATTTCACATCCTTATTCGGAATAATAGTCGGACCACTGGAAAATCGTAGCATTTTTTCATCAATGATTTTTTAAACAAATGGCATGTACATTAATATATTTTACTTCTTAACCCTAACCCTGCCAGACGTAGCACAGTGCATTTGTGATGACAGCTTCACCTTGCTGCACTCTGCACAAAAGTAAATGTGACAAAGTATGCAATTTGATGCGTCTGGCAGGGTTTCTAGCCAAAATACCCTGGAGGGTTAGGGTTAATGATCTTTCCAACAACAGAAATAGCAATAGTCTCTTTTCCAGAGAACTTGGAGAACAGCCAGATGAAACAACTGACAGTAAACTACCTTGCTCAAGGACATAAATATTCCCAATACCCCTGCAACCGACCCCCTGCAACCGACCCCCATATATCCCACTGACTAACCGTTCCGTTCTGCATCATTTTTCTTTGTCCTGATCTATTAGTCTTCTTGCAGGCTCGTATGGCGTAGGCAAAACAGACGATGAAAAAGGCCGCTACAATGCCAAGGATAACGGGTAACATCAGCTTAGAAACCATGGTGTTATGCTGTTCAAAAAAAAGAAAATAAGAGAAATAACAGTCATTTTACAGGACAGTGAGGCTCCATAAAAATGCAGTGTTGTAGTCAAACCCCATCAAGTCCAAAAACCCCCCAAAAAGTAGATTTTTGTCTACAAGAGTCCAAATCTGGAAACTAGACCCAAGTACAGGCTTTACTCAGGCCCTGAATCGAAGTCAGACTTGGTTTGGTTTTGAGTTCATAATGCCATAATGTACTGTACTCACACCTGGACTTGACAAGTCCGGATTTGCCGAGAAGACATGCTGGAGTTCAGGGTCAAGTCTGGGCAGGGGTCAGGTCTGGGCAGAGGTCAAGGGTCAGGTCTGGGCAGAGGTCAAGGGTCCGGTCTGGGCAGAGGTCAAGGGTCCGGTCTGGGCAGAGGTCAAGGGTCCAGTCTGGGCAGAGGTCAAGGGTCCGGTCTGGGCAGAGGTCAAGGGTCCGGTCTGGGCAGAGGTCAAGGGTCAGGTCTGGGCAGAGGTCAAGGGTCAGGTCTGGGCAGAGGTCAAGGGTCAGGTCTGGGCAGAGGTCAAGGGTCAAGTCTGGGCAGAGGTCAAGGGTCAAGTCTGGGCAGGGGCCAGGGCTCAAGCCAAGTTGAACTTGACTGAAGTATTTTCCCAGTTTTTGACAAGTACATGTAGACTTTAAATGTATTTTCACTTGCCTTTGATGTGGACCAGGACTTAACCAGACTTGACTACATCAATTCTGTCAAATTTACCATAGTGTTATATCTTTTTTAGATGATAAGAATGTCAAAATGCTACTACTTTTCTAGTTTGGTGCCCTAGTTTTAGAAAAGAAAATATAGTACAAACTGGCATCAAAATCATAGTTAATGAAATGTAAATCAGAATCTATGTCCTTATTTTTTTTCATTTTTTTTATATATTTTGGAGTTTTGCACTCAAGTATTAGTGAAAGTCTCATCTGGCCATCCATCCATCTCTCCAATAGTCCTACCCTGGAATGACATCACACTCTGTTACTGCCCATTCGTCCTAGCCTCGTTGCCATCTTGTGATTGGCTAGCGAGATTATGTGAGCTTTGCTATGGAGCTGCAAGACTAGTTCTCAAACTCTTCATTTAAAAAAATCCTCCAACCCCTGAATTACATAAAGAGGAATCTTGTTTTTAACAGAAAATTGGTCAAAAAAATAAATAAATAATCAGTTTGAAAATCGAACTCAGTGCACGTGATTCCAAACCAGATGCTTTACCACTAAGCCACCTGAGCAGATTCGTTTAATTCAACAATTTATACCACACACAGGAAACTACATATTCTTGAGCAAATATTGACCAATCACAAGATGGCAATAAGGCTAGGACTATTGGGCAGTTACTCTGTTTTAAAAAACAAGTGGGCTTTGAATAAGAGCACAGTGGGACAATATCCCCACACGTAAACAAAACACAATGTGATTTCTTTGTGGGTCTGTGTACAGGAAATTTCGGACAGGTTGATTTTTAGTTTTTTGGCCTGTAGAAAATCTAAGCCATTTTCAAAAATATTAACCCTAACCCTGCCAGACCCAGCACAGTGCATCTGTGGTGACAGCTTGACCTTGTGCACACAAGTCAATGTGAAAAAGTATGCAATCTGATGCGTCTGGCAGGGTTTCTAGCCAAAATACCCTGGAGTGTTAGGGTTAACCCCTTGAGTACGGTATTTTACGGGAGACGTAGGGGAGCCGCGGCGGCTCTGGCAGCCAAGCGAACCGCTACAATGGCCAATGGCGTCATCCGGCCTAGTGGCAATGTTTTTTTTTGCGCCATATGGCGTCATCCGTACGCAAGGGGTTAATCAGGGTTTCCCCTTAACTTTTTTTTTCACTGGCCGGCCGGACTTGTTAGTTGGACTTTTAACTAGTCCGCCAGCATTTTCAATGGTCCACTTTATTTTCAAGTACTTTTTTAATTATGAGGTGGTAGAAAAAGCTCCATAAAAAATGATACTTAAAATAAATGGAACAGCCTTAGCTGGCATAATTTTCTGCGCGCGTTCGTTTGGCTATGCATGCACTATACCATGGAGGATTTTAACTGGCCCGCCGGACTTTTTGAAGAGGGTTTTAACTAGTCCGCCACCGTTTTAACTGGCATTTGGCCAGCGGACCAGTGTTAAGGGCGAACCCTGGGTTAATACTTAACAGTGACAAATAAAAATCTTAATATCCCTCCAAATAGTGGGTAAAACGGTCACAGGTTGCAGAAAAGAGCATCAGTGTGTACAATTTGGCTGCAATCTGGCCGATTTTGAAACCTAATTACAAGTAGTAGGCCCTAATTAATTATAAGCCACGCAATGGAAGTGCAGCCTGTCTATAAATGAACACAATGAAAGAGTGCATACTCACGGTAATATTGTTGAACCATCCTGTTACGTTTTTGCTCTCATCTGGGAAAGGAAAGACAATAAAATGTTGCATGATCAACAGCGAGAGACCACTGCACTGATTAAAAAAATGTCTCAAGAAATTAGCAACTCAGTTACAACGTAGGGTGCACTTAACCCTAACCCTCCAGGGCATGTTTGCTAGAACCCTGCCAGACGCATCAGATTGCATACTTTGTCACATTGACTTGTGTGGAGAGTGCAGCAAAGTAAAGCTGTCACCACAGATGCACTGTGCTGTGTCTGGCAGGGTTAGGGTAAGGCATAAAAATCCACGAGCTATTCTTGGCATAAGGACAAGAACGTAGCTGCAGGGTAGCTGCAGAATGCCAAGGCTGGTGTGTAGGTGGTACACTGCAGAATCCAACCAAATTTACTGTTGGATTTTGTTGTATTTAACAGGCTTCTCATTTCAGTTTTGTTGGAAATTGTTGGGTTTAGCAGGGCCATATGAAAATCATTGAACACTGAAATATGGAACATTTTCTTAGCTTTTCAATGAAGATTATATAGTGGGATTTAGCGCAAATTGATAAGGAACATCCATTTACCTAATCCAGGTTTTATAGTCGCTGGCATTTGATGGTCATCATGCTCCTTGTGACCCTCACTGGTTCCCTCTGGCCGGTTCCCTTCAGTTTTTCCCGGTTGGTGCCCTTCAGTCATTGTCAACATTGTTTTGTCTGGAGTGGCCGTTTTTGAATGTGGCGTTGTGGCAGGTTCGGTCGGTTTATCCCTTGGAGTTGTTATCTTTGGTTTGGTTGTTGCTGTTGTTGTGGTAATTTTTTCCGTTATATCTACAACTGGTGCTTGTGTCTGGGACGTGGGTGTTGTCGAGAGGAAGGTGGCATTAACCTGTGGTGCTTTGGTAGATGTCGTTTTCAAGTCAGTATAATCGATTTCCCTTGTATCAGGGGCAGTGGGTGATTTGGATTGCTTAGTTGTGGGTGACTGCGTGGTATGAGTAGTTGGCGAGTCTTTGCCGGGCTGTAGATTTAAGGATCCGGACGCCTTGAGGGTTGTTTTTGGAGATGTTTGGGGCAGACCAGTGGGTCTTTCTGATGGTTTCAAAGTCGTAGAAAATACACCTTGGGTTGCATCCATGGAGGGTTCTGTAGTTAGTGGTAACTCTGTAGTTATCTCTGTGGACACAATCTCTGTTAGTGCTTCAGTCGAGGTTTCCTCATCTACCGATGCCGTCTGTGTTATGTCAATACTGGGTGCTGCTGATGTAGATTCTGGGGGTAAAGATGTAGGAGATGACTCTTCCACTAAGCACAATAAGATAACACACAGAATGCATGCGCTCGTTAGCGATGATTTCACGTTGGACTTCATTTTGGCCACCTATGTGGTAACGTCTCTCTTGCAGATGGTTGGATCCTTGCAATGTAGCAGCAATGCAGAATTTGTCAGCAGTGTTTGCGATTCTGTTTAAAAGCAAAAAAAGAGAGAAAATGTTAAGCCAAATTGTTCAATCATCTTACTGACCCAGGGTCCAATTCCTCAAGGTTGCTTAGCATATGATTTTCTGCTCAAATTACAGAACCTCTGCCCATTGCAGACTGTAAAAATATGTTTAGCATCCGGGTTTTTTGAAAAAAGGAAGGAGGGGCTTTTTAGTTTTTATTTTCATTCTTTTTAAAATTTCCAACAACCATAGGTTTTCAACTGTTCAAAGACACAAAAATGAAAGAGACATGTTAAAAAAAACAGAATTGAACATGTTTACAGTGGTTTTAATAGTTTATAAGCTTGTGTTTTATTTTCCGATGGATCGGTTGACATTTTGGGCGTTTTTTCCAACTCATTTTCCACTGGTAAAATTTGTTTTAAAATCCAGGCGGCCCCAAAAAAGGAAGCACAGGGATGCTAAACATGGTTGTTTTTTTTACTTCGCCAAGCACGGGAAAAGGCTAGCCAACTTCACACGTAGAATTTGATTAAAACTGTGACCCAACAATACAAATTTCCATGCATATGTCGAGCGCAATCTGGACTTTTGCGCAAGTTTATTGTACTCCCTCCTGAGCTCATTTCCCTTTGAATGAAATCCATTCATAGGGATATCAACTCAGGAAGGAGTACAATAAACTTGCGCAAAACTCAAGATTACGCTCGACATCTACACATGCACTAGCACGGCTTTTTGTGCCCAAGGGTGTAGGCTATGCATGGGGGCTTTGGTCATATAGGCCCTAATTAATTGATTGGAAAAAAAATGGCCTCTATGCTACATGAAAACCGGATACTTTTGTACAGGAGAATGGTGCCCCAGGGATGGGGATTTCATCACTTCTGAAATGACCAAAACATATTGGGGGTAGGGCAGCACGAGGGGAACAATTCATAAGTACACTCCTGATGACATTTGGGCAGGCTGCAAACTGATCAACAATGACTGAGTCACTGCAGCAGGGTGATAACAATTCAAACTTAATAAACAAGTGGTTTTCTCCTGAAAAAAAGGTGAAATGTCTACAAAAATGTCAATATGAACTTGTATGATCTTACCATAGTGAGAGGAATTTGAAACAAATGAAATTTCGATTTAGACCACAACTTCAGAGGAGCGCAAAAAGATTGAATGCGCGAAGTCGAGTTATGTAAAAGTAGCAATTCCACGTACGTCGTCGCTTCAGCTAGCTGGTACTGCAGCAACGCAAACGTGTGATTCGCAATAGATGTTTAATTGCTGGACACCAGCGAGTAATCAAAATGGCAGCTCGCATGGGAAAGGTCGGCGACAGCCGCGGCTTCAAGGCGGATAAATATCCAAAAGAAATCGCTAATAGCCTTGATGTCTTCCAAAATTCACTAAACGAAGTGGAGAACGTTTTGGCACCTCTGAGAAATGCATCCATGGGGGATGTCCATAGTAAGGTATAATTATTGTGTTCTTTCCTCGGACCACACACTGTTACAGTGTGGGCCGGCTATCAATTTACATGCTGAGCTACAAAACTGTATCCTCGTGTGGCCATTATTCGCGCACTTTACTTAAGACTTTGACCGAAATTTTAACAGTATAAACTAAGCTTTACATGGTTTTGGTATTTACAATTGTTTAGTATGACTAATATCTTACCTGGATTTTTTTTTAGGAATATTGAAAGTAACTGAAGCAACAGAACCGCCACCTACGCAAACGAGTCGGATTGGTTCTTCCAAAAGTTACGTTACAAAAATTCGCGCATGCGGGGTAAAGGTTGAAAAAAAGGAGTCTCCGAACTCCAATTAGATGAAAAAAAATAATGGTTTTAGTCCTGTACATTGCATGTGATTTTGGACACGACAAACGTATTAAGTTTGGTCATATGCATATTAAGTAGGCCTAATTTTAAGACATGTATGCCGACAAACAACAACTCAATGATGATATCGGTAATCTACGCAAAACGATCGTAAACAATTATAAGGCGCACGTCTTTTCTCAGGCTCCATATTTTTGATAACGCCCTCTGTTGTTTAGCGAAAGTAAACTGAAACTTCATTTACGAGTCGGAGCTGGTCATGCAACACTGACCGGGAGCTCGCAGTGAATTTTTAGTACTCTTTTGGGAAATTTAAACAAGCGGTGTTTTGTATTTAGTCTATATGGTAAGATTTTACTCTCTTTTTGCATTTTGTCAAAATACTTACAGGAAAAGCTTTTACTTTCCACATAACTGCACACAGAAGAAAGATGATGTGACGAACGATCATGACAGCAAATTTGATGTCAGTGCTTGCTACGTGCAAAAAGTTACGCGCCGAGAAAGTTGGTCGCGCGAATATTGGGCAGCGTGAATTTAGGACCCAGCACGTGGGCCGTGGGGGGGGGGGGGGGGGGGGGGGTGGGGGTAGTGCACAGTGGCGGGCTTGCGCGGGGGGATCTACCCATAGGAGCCCCATAGTTCTAGGGATAGGAGGAACAGTGCGATACATTGCTCACGGAATGCTGTAGGCCTACTAACATTTTTGGAGTCAACTCCAACTCCGAGAAGAAACAGCAAAATCTCAGAAAAAAACCAACCCTCCTTTGTAATGACATGTGACACTAGCTTGAGAAATCCAGCTGTAGGCTCATGACACATGTGAGATTCACCGTTTAGAGCTGGAGGCCATGCCATGGGTTCCCAGCGGGTTTTCTTTGAGTGAAGATTATCTTCCGTTTCCTTAAATATATCAACCAAACACTCACCTATCCCGCAGAGTAGTTATTCATGCATCGACTGATCCCCCTCAAAATGAGAATACGATCAAGGTAAACCCGGAAAAAAGTTGAATTTTTCGTGCAACTCTAAGCATGCACAAATGAGGTGTGTACAAAGCAATGGAGTGGATTATCCATACATGGAGTTATGGTCTGCGGCATGCACTGTGCGCGCACCACCTCGGAGCTCGTTTTCCGACGGCTGTTTGCTGATTGCTGTCAGTGCATCAGCAAACAGCCGTCGTAAAGAAGAACTAACACAGAAAACACAAACTTTCTTCCCCTATACTGCACGAACATTTCCTGATAAAAGTGGAAAGATTTTACTTTCGTACCCCCCCCCCCCCACCACCACCACCACCACCACCAATATGCGTAAGGAACAGACAAATCTGACAAAATAGCCATCCATTTGTGTTTAGAATGACACAACCTTTAACCCTAACTCCCTACATCATTTTCCCCCCATGTAACCTGAATCCTCCAACATCCTCTGATTTCAAAGTGTTAAAACTCCATATAACCTGAATCCTCCAAAATCCTCTTATGGGGACCATAGCATGAATCCTCCAAAATCCTCCAGGTTTTTTTTGCATACCCCTAGTAACCTCAATCCTCCAAAATCCTCATGTATCACATTGATCCTGATAACCTGAATCCTCCATATTCCTGCAGGGGCAAAAACCCCTGGTAACCTCAATCCTGCAAAATCCTCCGATGCATCAACTTCCAAGTGTCCTCAATCCTCCAAATTCCTCCATTTTGCAAAGAGGATTTTGGAGGATTTGGGAAGGTTAGGGTTAATAAGTTTAACACTTTTGTTGGATATTTGTGTGCAGTATAGAGAAAGAAAGTTTGTGTTTAGTGTCTTAGATGTTCTTGGTACCATGCATGGTCACTTGGTGTTCACATACATATTTTTTTTCTGCCTCATTTTTTATGGATTTTGCTGACATAAATCTTGAAATAACGGGTTGTGCCACATGTTTAGACAGTTGCTATCAAGGAGGATTGGTTATTTTCCAAGATGTTGTTGTTCCTGACCGATTTTGGTGGAGGGTAAAATGTCATCAAAACAAGCCCAGTGCGAACATGGCTTGAGACATCCTGTTAACTAGTTTTTGTCACTTTGCAATTATTTACAGCTTCAAGCACTAGATCGAGCCAAACTGGAGCTGGTGTCCGCCTACGCCATCAATTCAATGTTCTGGAGTAGGTTCAATTCAAGTGTCACAAAGAAGGAAGAACTGAACACTTTAGCTTAGAGTCCAAGCAGGGCCCGATTTCATGATGCTGCATGTACATGTAGCAGCAGATATTACTTATCAAGTTTATTTGTTACTATTGAAAGCATGGGCGGTGATCCGGGGGGGGGGGGGGGGGGGGGGGGGGGCGATGGGGATACGTGCCCCCCCCCCCCCCCCCCCCCCCCCCCCAATATTTTGCTAGGAGGGGACGGCTATGAGAGTTCCCCCTCCCAAAAATTTAAAAAAAAAATTATAAAATAATAACAATAATTCCCCCATGTCATACATTTTATGGGTCATTGGCTCTTACTTGCACCAGTATGCACCAAAATACACAAAGATCAGCACACATTTTCAAATATTTCCCAGGATACACAAGAGACACCGAGTACGAAATGCTTATCAATTATTGTTGGTTGTGTGTTTTTTTCCTCCTCCCCCCCCCCCCCCCCCCAACCTTGAGGAGAAATCGCCGTCACTGATTGAAAACAGTTCTGCAAAATGTGATCATTTACCACCACACATTCCTACTTAATTTGTTTCTGCAAAGTACTTGACTGTCACTATGTTGTCTTGTTGTGGTCCTCCCAAAAAAAGTTTCAGCTTGATCAGGTTTTATCCGGTCACCATTAAACAAATATCTTTGCAGCCAGACTGTATAAATTAAGTATTAAAAAAGGAGGTACAGGACGATGCAGTTTGTCTTAGATGACTGGTTGCTCCTAAAAAATACTTGTTGCTTTCCCAAAAGCCTAGAGAACCATTTTTCTCTCTGTCTTGTTTCAGTGTACCTCTGCACACAAGGAGTTAATCCACGGGACCACCCAATCAAGCATGAACTGGTAAATATGCACGCATAGTATAGTACTTGTACACTTGAATGAAAGTATTGACATAATGGGAGACCACAAACGGAAGGTAAGATAGCACGACTGGTAGACCGCTGGTCATAGCTGTCACAGGTTCAAATCCGGTTCAAATCAGATGCATTCCAGTTTTGATTTTGTCTTTATGTTTTTTACATGTAGTTAAGTGAATTTATGTTATACTAAATTAGTATTGCCGACTCATTATACCGTAAAGCTGCTTTTATTTATATACTTTATTGACCGTGTATTTCATCACACTGTATTTCATTACTGAGCCCTTGTTATTGGTAGAATGCCGGAGTGCGGGGCTCTCACTGAAGGGGCTGTGCAGCCAAGCGTAAACGTGAACAATAGGCACCACACTTAAAAGAGTAGCCCTATTCATCGCACACTGAGCGGCCCCCCACCCACCCCCCTGTGAATGAAAGCTTTGTTTGAAAAGCCCATCTATTCATTACACTCTCTTTCAAGAACAATATAGATGAGTAATGAATGGATTATGTGTGAGCAGAAATGCCGCTGTTCATGTCAACCGGCCCAGGTGTCCTTCCTCGCATCGCAGCTATAGCCGTCATCCGGCTACAGAGGAATAAGCGATTGCACATTTTGTGTTTTTTAATGAAAGTTTAGAATAAGCACATAAATAATAACTGTTGATATTCACAACCCAAGTCTAATTCCAAACTCCCATTTCTGATTCTGAACTCCATCACTTTCCGCTAGGTCAGGTAGTGCATCTTTTATAAGCTTTCTACAGCCTTACTCTCATTTGCAATTTGTCTCATCCTTTTTTTAGTATAACCTAAGATCCTTTTCACAAACACATTATAATACTTTATTATTGCAATTAACCCTCCCTCTCTCGGTGCCAAAACCTATCAAGTAAGAGGTTGTAACACACAAGCCATGGGAGAGGAAGGGGGTTGGTTTTTTTGATAGGTTGTGATAGTTATAATAGTAGGACTCTGTCGGACAGTCTGTTTTTTTAAAAGAATGGAAATTCGGTAATAAGTAATTAACCCTCCTATACTTATAACTATCACAGCCTATCAAAAACTCTAAACACCAACTCTCACAGTTTGTGTGTGTTTCAACCTGTCACTTGATAGGTTTTGATATATAGGGTAGCTAGTTCCATTTTGGCCTTGAGAACAGGAGGGTTTTAATAAGCAACCATGACGTCATTTTTGTTGTTGTTTTTATCTCTTTCAGGGGCGTATACAGAAGTACATGAACAGAGTCAGAGAAATCATGGACAAAGAGAAAGGTGAGCGTTTCTTGGGAATTCCTGCAATATTTTATCCAGTGTCATTGCAACCCTTTGCATTCACGGTCATGACAAGGCTGCTGTGTAAAAACATTCATCATGTCACCAACCCATATTGCAGTTTCATTTTAATGGGCCCTTCAGGTGACTGTAAAAAATATAAATGTGTAACCCTAACCCCATTCAGTGTTGTTCATATGACCCTGCTACATCCTACAAATGAGAAGCCTGTTAAATACAACAAAATCCAACAGCAAATGTTGTTGGATTCTGCAGTGTACCACCTACACACCAGCCTTGGTATTTTGTAGCTACCCTGCTGAATCCAACAAAATACAACAGTTATTTGTTTGTATGAGCCCTGCCAAATCCAACTAAATCCAACTAAAATTTTACTGGAAGTCTGCTCCAACCCTCCTAAATATGACAAAATCCAACAGGTATATTTAGCTGCTACCCTGCTGAATACAGTATCCAACACACTGTGTAGTTTGTGTTGACTGCAAAAATTCATTATCAAACGCATAGCTAGAGGGTGACAGGGCTCACTCCAAAAAATCACTAGCCTTCCCGCTGGCCCATCAAGGTTTGAAAAGGAATTTCCCAGTTTTAGGGCTGTTCATTTTCGAATAATTCAGTATTCGATTATCCGAAACTGGATTTGACCGAATATTTGATACTCGCCGATCAGGTTTTCACACGTCAGCTGCAACTGCATGCCGCACCATTACGCCGGTGTTTTACGTGCGGCGATCGATATTATGGACTGCTTGATCAATGTCTGTTTACATGCACCCGTTGTATCAAGATCATTATGGGTACGTAACGTTCTGATAAGAAACTTCAGCCTGCGTTTTTGCAAGTATATTTGTTTACAAGTGTCAAGGGTTTTACGGACGGGAACAAAACCTCTGGACTCAAAAAAGTTACCTTCGACAAAAATGTGGCATTTGACACTGCTAAACTCCGTAACTTTTGTTCTAAAATAGCATCAGAGTCATATCTGTACGTGCCTATATATTTTTTCGAATATTTCAACCGGCAAAAAGGTATTCGAATATTCAAATATTCGGTTGACGATAGAATATTCGAATATTCGGGACAGCCCTACCCAGTTTTGTCAGTCAAGCAGCGTTGGTAATCTTGAGGCAAGTCTCCGTCTTGGCCACAGTCTCAGATTTGTTTGGTCTTGCTCTCATCACAGTCTCAAACTCATCAGGTCTCTTCTCGGTCTCGAACCGTAAGGTTTGGTCTTCAATAATGCAGTGGGGTGTTTGGGGGGTGGGGGAGAGAGTTATCTTTTGAACATTCTAATGACAATGTAGTCACCCCAATGGAGAAGTTGGTTGTGTATTCGGCGCTGCGGGGGCTATGTGTGCACCAAGCGAGTACAGCACAGCAATGTAACTAGACAACATTTTAACTCTGGATTGTTTTTTGTTTTCAGCTGCCAGATTGGACAAAGGAGCGGCCAAGCGTTTTGTGAATGCTGCATTGTATGACGCTAAAGGTAAAACTTTAAGCCCTCTTCGTCATTTCTGAAAAATGTCAAAACCTCTCAGGGTCGTATATGGGAATGTGCAAGTCAAAACCCTCCTACAACTCTGCTAACTGTTTTCTCCATTCTGTTTACTGGTAAAATGGTAAACAAAATGAAATTTGTCGGGTCTTACACAAAGGACTGATAACATTTTCAAAAAGAAATTCATGTATCAGCCTAACAACCCTTTAAACCTTGCTATAGCACTGTTCATTATTATTAGCCAATTGACATAAAAATAGATCCCCAGAAATTATATAAGGGTGTGCACAGACCAGACACATAACATTCACCATTCTATCATCCAAACACGCATTGTACATACATGACCTGACCCGACCCGACCCGACCTGGCCATGCATCGCACGTTTGTCTCCATGGCACGTATTCATAGTATCCCAGGTCAGTTCATGTCGTCACCTTGTGAAAGTTTGAAGTTTCACACCCACACTACGCACAAATATCCCAAACAACACTTTGATCTTTGGAAGCATTAAAACTGAGGACTAGAACGGGCCAGGTGCTGAGCATTCTCCATTCCATCCAGCATTCAGTTGCCTGAACCTGGACAAGACCCGATGACACAAGCTGACCTTGGAATCTTCAAATGTATTTGGGCTGTCCCGAATATATCGAATATTCGATCGTCAACTGAATATTGGAATACCATTTTGCCGGTTCGAATATTCGAAAAGATATATATGCACGTACAGATACGACTCTGATGCTATTTTAATAGAAAAGTTACAGCACTTAGCAGCAGGGCTGTAGTCGAGTCCATCACAAGTCCATCACAAGTCCCTGTAAGTCCCTGCAAGTCCATCACAAGCCCTCCAGTCCTAATTCCAATCACAAGCTATTCAAATGAGCTTTGACAAAGGCATTTCTTTGTCATTGTTCGTCCAGTTACTTGTGACTGGCTTTATGACTGGACTTGTGACTGGACTTGCAAAAGGACTTGTGAAAAGACTTGCAGGGACTCGACTACAGCCCTGCTTAGCAGAGTCAAATGCCGCATTTTTGTCAATCATAACTTTTTGTGGACGGAGGTTTATTGTTCCCATCCGTAAAACCCTCGATACAACAGGGGCATGCAAAAATATGCCAATCGAACAGTCCATAATATTGATCGCCACACGTAAAACACCGGTGTGCTTTTACGTGCAATTTTACCGGCACGGCATGCAGTGAAAAACTTGATCGGCGAGTATCGAATATTCAAATATTTTGTCAAACCCAGTTTCGAATATTTGAATACTAAATTACTCGAAAATGAACAGCTCTTAAATGTATGATTCCCAGGTCAGGTCAGGTCAGGTCAGGTCAGGTCAGGTCAGGTCAGGTCAGGTCAGGTCAGGTCAGGTCAGGTCAGGTCAGGTCAGGTCAGGTCAGGTCAGGTCAGGTCAGGTCAGGTCAGGTCAGGTCAGGTCAGGTCAGGTCAGGTCAGGTCAGGTCATGTCATGTCATGTCATGTCATGTCATTGCACGTGCATACGGCAGCAGGAGGCAAGTTCCATGCATGCACACTATAAGCATGAATATTCATAGCGACATTTTGGCATCATTAGCGTACAGTGCTACACCATGTATTTAACCCTAACCCCCTAGGGTGCATGCAAAACCATATTGAAATTGGAGGATTTGGGACTTCAAATCCCACATACTTGGAGTACACATACATCCCGGGATATCCCGAGTGCAGGATCTGAAGGCGTTGCACAACTCGGGAAATACTGGTGTGAGGCTGAAATCAGTGAATTGTATTAGTGAAGTTATAACGGGCCTTTCGTTCCCACAGAAAAAGGCAAAAACAAGGGGAAGCGGAAGTCCACGGATGACACGGAGTCAGGCCCATCAAAGAAAAGGTGACGAGCCCAGATGTATCCCATGCAACTGACTGGATACCAGACCCGTGTGCGGTTGGCTGCACAAAAACTCTAACGGGCCCATAGCCCAGTTGATGGGTTGTTGTTGATAGAAGTCGGGGGAATGTATTACAGAAATGATGCATCTGACGTCATGTGAGTCGTGCATGATAGAGGGCACTCTTTATCTACTTTCAGTGCAGCACACATTTTAGGAAATGTAGGGAGCCTAAACAATATTGCCAAATAAGTACGAAGGATTTGGAGGTTATGGACACCATATTAATAAACTCCCAAGTAAACTATGCAGAAGGAGCATTCCAAATGCAACAGTTACATTTTTAACCTGATGGATGCAGCCTTATTGTTGAGTATTTTGCCGTTTTGTAAAAATAGACTCAGTTTATACATACCTGTCAGTTGTATTCCATACGGAAATTTCCCCCAAATACAGCAGTACAGATGTGTAGAAATAAATACAGATTTCACAAAAATCATAAATGCATTATTTTGTTCACGACAGCAGGGGTGCGTTTTGGTGGTCATCTCTTATTTCTCTTTGGTTAATCATTCCTGGTATTTCAGTATTTCACTGTGGTACGTAATTCTTGTCTATTTTTAAAACTCCCAAAGAAATTCGCCAACAAGAAAGAATCAAACCAGTTCTTGGTTATGACCGCCAAAAGTACCCCAGGAGCCTGGGCACATGCACGTTTTCAATGTACATCGCTCATCATAGTTGTAAACAAGTCAATCACAAGTCACATCGCCAGTCTGGTCTCAAATCAAGTCACAAGCTTTTAAATTGTTAGAAAACCATTCCTTTGTCATTGTTCATCCCCTGTAGCTTGTGAGCTGACTTGTGATTGATTGATTTTACAACTCTGTCGTTCACGATTCTATCCACAAATCTGCCAAGACAGTATGTCATTAGAGTTGCTTCATGTCGTGGAAATCATGTTATTATTTTGTGGAAGAGCCTTAGGGGGCTATATGAAAACTTTGGTGAAGGGAGTCACGATACGTGTAATCTCTTCAAACCTGTGACTGTAGGTGCCGCCATGAGCAAGTTCAATCAAGGACTATAGTTAAAGGTAGTACATGTATACGACGTTTGCTTTTGCTGTAATTTGCAGAAATGAATTGGTTTGGGGGGTTAGTATTTTATAGCAAATATTATCTAAGCCTGAATAAATCCCTGTCATCTGATTGGTGGATCGTTGATCAAGTGTCATTGAATTATTCGTCCCATCGCACACGTCACGGCTGCACCACAAAAATAGAAGTTTTATTCAACAGTGAATGGAACTTCCATTCCACGGTCACCCAATAGACTCAATATGTAATGATGTCACACTTTGTTTACATGTGTGCCTTCCTATGGGAGCCAGGTAGTGACGATTGTATGGCGTCCTGACCTGGCTCCCATAGGAAAGCGCACAAGTAAACAAAGCCATTACGTCTTGGGTCTAATGATGGCGCTACACCACAGCTGTCAGACGATGTTTGCGAATCACCGTTTGTTGTAACAGACGATGAAATATCAGACGATGAAATAACTCGGTGATGCTGACGCTGCTAACACAAAGAAACAAATCTGCAAGACACGCAGGAACAACAGTTTGAAGCTTTAGCTGATTGGGAACTGGACAACTTTTTTTTTTTTTTTTTAGGATTTATTCAGGCATTGTATAAAACAAATAATGAATGTTTCACATTCATGCAATGGAAAGAATAATTTAATCCGGTGACAGATGGAACATTCACCTCATGAAATTATTCTTACCATTGCACTCATAAACATTCATTATTTGTATACTGTAACACTGAAACAAAACAGAAAATGTTCACTCCATTTGGATGTGATTGCGCAGGTGTAAGGTTCATGTACATCACAAATCAACCAGTGGTAAACCAATTGTCATTGATTGATACTATTCCCGATGTCATGACCTTTGCCTTATTTCAGGGGTGGATCTAGGTGTGGGGGGACCACGAAAGTACAGGGTCAATTTTAAAATGTCAGTTTGGAGTTTTCTCAGAACAGGTTGAATTTCTCTACATAAATCTACCCATGATTAGCAAATAGCTGCTGTTACTGTTGCTGTGTAATAAAGGAGTAATATTTCTTTTTAATGTAATGGCCATATGAGAGTTTAAAAAAAATGTACTGATCAATGATCCCATTAATGTATTGGGGTTAGACGTCACAAATGCAACCTGTACTTTTGTCGTAAGGTTTTGATTGTGCAGAAGAACCTACAAATTCACAGTATTTCTAATAACAACAAATGTTCGTGTATAAAGCAAAATTCTTGTCCATTTCGTCATTGTGTGTCAGTTTAGTATTCCCCTCCCCCCCCCCCCCTCCCCTGCAATTTTAATAGTGCGCACCACTAGTAATCAAGAGGGCATTCCGTAGTACACATGTATCTAATTCTTGCAAAGGAGAGAGGGAATGCCTCTCAAAATTAAAAGGTTGTACTAATTGCAAATTGTCATGAATGGTTTAGCAGGGTTTTGTGAGTTTCAAATCTGAAAGACATTTTTAACCCTAGGGTGTGTGGAAAATCATATTAAACTTGGAGGATTCAGGACTGTTGGGGTTTAAATGAGCAATTGGTACAATTTACACTAGCCCATCTTTGCCCCCCCCCCCCCCTATTTTTGTGTCGCCTATACGAATGTTTTGGGGGCACTTACCTGTCCGTGTGGCCCGTATGTTAAAGTTTTAGGTTAAGTTTTTGCTTTCATTTGAAATGTTGGAAGTCCAATTGGAACCTTCATATGTTAATGAGGTCAAAGGTCATCTGAGGTCAAGTAAAATTGGCCCCATTTGAAAAGTTGAAGTCCAATTGCAATCAAATTTGAGCCTTAGGTGCAACATGGAAACATTTATATGAGGTTGATGTTACAGGTCACATAAAGGTCATTGGAGGTCAAGTGGTAAAAAAAAAGGCTGAAAATGTAAAATTGAAGTCCAATTGCAATCGAACTTGGGTCTTAGGTGCATTGTGTTAGTTAACTGTCATACAATAGTGAAGTCAAAGGTCATTTGAGGTCAAGTTATAAAATAGGCTTAAAATGTAAAATTGCTCTTATTTGAAAAGTTGCAAATGCTATGCAGTGACCAAAACAAAGGCGACACGTGTAACCCACGGATCACCTTGTTTCTTAAGACACATCATTCAACACCAATGAACAAACAAGTGTATTCAGTACATCTGACACTAGTGTTTTAACCAGAACAAATGCACACAAATGTAACTATCAGGTAGATATTTCACTTTTAATGAAGCTGCATGTTTAAAGAGGGTTTGACAGAGCTAGATTAAATTACTAGAGCGGTAATTCCTCATCCCCTTACACCGATGTTTTGAAGCCACCCTGGGCATGGCCATGACTGAAGGGTTTGCGTGTTGTGTGTGTGACTGAAGAGCAATTTAAATCATCGACTGTATGGCCGAGTAGCCTGTGAACTCGGTTCCAACAGGCATAAAGAAGGCATCCAGTATCCAATGCTTGTACATCATCAGTTAAACCAACACACAAATCTATCTTATTCCATAACAGCAGAGATGTAGTCGAGTCCATCACAAGCCCTCCAGTCCTAATCCCAATCACAAGCTATTCAAATGAGCTTTGACAAAGGCATTCCTTTGTCATTGTTCATCTAGTTACTTGTGACCAGCTTTATGAAAGGACTTCTGACTGGGCTTGCGAAAGTACTTGTGAAAGGACTTGCAGGGACTCGACTCCAACTCTGCATAACAGTAGCCCACTATGGGGCTAAAGATTTTTGTCAAAATCACATGGATAAGAAAAAAAAACTGGTTATATATATTATCGCCAATTAGCTAATAGGGCGACCGTCCCATAGACTTGTGCACAAACCCAAATATTCCCTGTTCAAACCCCACGAAATTTGGTACATTTGAATTTTGGACCATCCTCTATCGATACAACTCACTTTCGACAGTAAAATTCTCAATATTTAAGGGGGTTGTGCGTTAAGGCGACCGTTTTACGGTCACCCTAATGCCACTGGTCTCCCTAAGGTCTGAAAAATAATCAAAAACGGTCGCCCTATTCGCGAATTAGTATGTATATTTGTATCATTGCAAGATATGCACCAGTAGTGTGACAATCGATATGTACATGCTTCCAAAACACGTACATGTATTATCCACCGTACTAAAATAAATGTTATCCATCAAATTTAAGCCAATACAATAATTTCTCAACTTTCACTACTTTCTTGTTAGCACACCCGAATTCTAACACCCACATTTTTGTTTTCAGAAAGAACCTCATATAGTATATTAGCATAATAAAATCCACAATCCTTTATACACAGGTTAAAATTACAATATGTACACGTTATTTACACCAGGGATATACTCCTTTGATATGAACTCGCTGACACTCCTAAAAGCAACCATTTCTTATGTGTATGTATATGCATAGCTATGCAAGTATGATACATTTTATGTTAAAGCTGCGTTTAAAAAATCATTGATATCAGTTAAAAATATTTGGCTTGGAATTTCTCGCATACATGTACATGAGAAAGCAATTTCTGATCAAGTGTGGTAAGGAAATATACCAAGAAACAGATACAGTGAGTACCTGCAAAAATCAAGTTGAGTAACTCTTTAAAAAAAAAAAAAAATTGCAGTTTGACTGGAGTAGCATCAATCAAATTATGTACCGATAAAACAAAGGGAGTTTTTTTTGGTAGCGGAGGGGACATGAAGGCTGTTTGTACAAATGCATTGTTTTAAATCAATGAATGTTCATCTTTTTCTGCATTCTGAAAATGTATAGTATGCATAAAAATACACCAATCACAGAGATGTCCTCTTGTATTATTCTTCTTTTATTTACTAAACACAGTAGGAGACTAGATTTCCTTTGGGCAGGATTAATTATTTTTTTGGGGGGTGGAGGAAAAACCTTTTGCAATTTTTTAATTAAAAAAAATCAATCAAGGCCAAGCCTACCAATAAGTACTGAATTTTCAGCTCCAATGATAGGCTATAATACGGAAGCTTGTACTTCGTGCCAGGTTTTACTAGTGAATTTTTTATTTTTTTGTGAAATAACGCAATAGTATTGCGAAATACCGCAATACTTACTTTGCGAAATAATGCGTTATTTTGCAATACTATTGCTTAATATCGCAATAACTATTGTGCTTTTTTTCCATACGGAGCTCCTGAAGTGCCATACGATTTGTTGAGATCCTGACATATTTTATCTCAGGTTGACAACATATTGCAGGTAAGATGGCGACATCCTGTGATAATTTATCACGGGATGATAATTTATAATATAATAATATAACATCCTCACAGGATTACGACATTCTGATTAAATTATCTTAGGATGTCGTCATCCCGTGATAAATTGTCCGAGGATGTCCTCATCTTGCCTGTAATAATCGTCCTCCTGAGATAAAATATGTCAAGATCTCAACAAGTCAATATGGCACTTCTAGAGCTACGTAATTTTGCAATAACTGTTGCATTATTTTGCAAAAATATTGCGTTATTTTGCAGTAGTATTGCGTTATTTTGCAATAGTATTGCATTATTTCGCAATAAAAAAAATTAACTAGTAAACCTGGCACGAACGGGCTTCCGTACTATAACACCCTAAAGCTACCTTTCAATAAGTGCATTTTCGGTCCGTTTTCCATCCATTGCTTTTAAGGCCTATACAGGATGAACTATCCATGACTATAGCCTTGCAACATTAAAAGAAAGATTTGTATCTCCCAGTCTTGTTGACTTGACTTGCTGACTTGACTTGAATCGGACTGAAGTCGAAATATTTTTGACTTGAGACTTGACTTGACTTGAAAAAAACAAATGATTTGGGACTTGACTTGACTTGACTTGAAAGAAAATTACTTGTGACTCGACTTGACTTGAATAAATTTGACTTGCTGACATTAACACTTCTGTTAAAATAAACACAAACATACAGGTATCAATTAAAAAACAAGCCTATAGCGCATATATAGCAAGCTGGGTGTCCAGTACGTATGCAGGGCCGCAGCGCTGGCCGAGCCGCATGGAGAATTGTCGAAATGGCACACCAGGTTGATTTTGTACAGTGCATGCATGCTAGCCTATGCATTGTCATTTTGTCATTGGAATTTTTATTTACTAACAATTGACTCGAGACCTGGTACTTGACTTGACTTGGTAAAATTTCACTTGCGACTTGACTTGACTTGACTTGAGAAAAAATGACTTAGTTACAACACTGGTAACTCCTACTTCATGATGCAATAATTGATATATCTAGGACATGTATTTTTGGAATAGTAACCCCTTTTTTCTTGGATCCTTTTTTTTAGGTTCGCCCCGTTATATGTATTTGGGTAAACTACAGGCAAAATATGCAATGGACACAAAACGGACCGAAAAACGCACCTATGGAAAGCCACCTTGGGTCTGCGTCCTCGCTATAAAAAAAATTCAAACCAAAGTATGACAGAGCCGGCAGTAGTTACACACACTGATCAAAACATGGTAACAATCGCATCCCTTCCATGACTACATTAAAACGGGCAAATAAAGCCGACCGAAGTTCACTGCATTACAAAATGAAAACACAGCAAGAGTGAAAAACAGCAACACCTGAAAGAAGACATGAACAAATAATGAAACTATCTACTGTGGTATTTGAAAGCATTAATATTGCAACATACACCGACAAATATTGCCATTTTCAATCATCGTAAATTTAAAAGATGGGGCAGAGAGCAATGCTGCCCCGCATAGAATAAAAGGTTCCCAAGTGTATTTGGCAGTTAATAGCGTAATACTAATGAGCATTATGGCAAAAAGGTGTTTCTTTACCTGAAATCTCAACTTTACCAAAAAGATATTTGACACCCGGTTCGGACTGGCATTCCAGAATTGCGCCAAACCAAAATATTCCTAAGATTTGAATTGAGTACATGAAAAGTACAACGTCTGAAAACGGTTCAACTAGGCACACCAGATGTCCAAACATGGACTGCTGCAGTCATTCGGAACGACTCTTGATCATCTTGATTTCAGACGTTGATCTGGTCATGAACCAAACACCCTTGTCTGTAATGTTCATATACACACATACACGCACATGCAATTATATGCACATGCTGGACATGTGTATGGATTCAAGGAAAATGACAACGTAAATTCAAGGAAAATGACAACAAACTCGTGAATAAGGCCAACTGACTTTCATTGCGTTGGCCACTCTCTCTGCTTTGGCACCAATCACAAATCTTCTACGCATGCCGAAGTAAAAGTTCAGATATAAACAAACCACGAGCCACAAAATCATGGCATCACGTCTTGCATGTATGTGTTGCTAGACTGCGGTACTGATCGTGTTTATTTGTTTGTATTCTAATCTCCAGAGCATTGAGTCTTCCTGTCTGAAACAGTCCTATTTAGGTCGACTTGAGTCGCTCCTAATCCGTTTTGGTTCGGCGTAATTCTGGAATGCCAGACTGAACCAGGGGTCAGTCTCTTTTCAACAATGCCTTTAAGATCACATTCAAGTCATCGAACATAAAGTCAAAGCTGAAGACTTAAATACAGATATTCACCACATGGCAAGTATGCATGTAACTTGAAGATGCCATTATACAAAATATTTGTAAAAATGTGAATTTACAGCAATTTACTGCACAAATACATGTGGTTCATTAGTGGCATTATTTGATGAAAATTTACTGTTAAAATACTATAAATGGTGTAAAATATGGGAACAGCATTTCCAAAGCTAAAAATGTATATCTCTAAAGAGCTTATTAATACTAAAGTGCCTTATTGGCGTAGACTTTCAAGTGGACACCAGTAACCCTGCCCTATACACACACACACCCATACGAACCTTAATTACACCACCACTTTTAGGTATCTTTTGAATATAGTTTGCTGTATCTGAACACTGTCTATATAAAAAGAACAATTATGTAAAAATAAAATTCAGATAATCTAAATGTACGCCTGGTACATTTTTCAACAAATAAGTATTCAAATAATCATTTAGGCTTGCCATTAATTCAGTTTATGTAACTGATAGTTGTTGCTAGTATGGTTCCCTGACCTGAAGGCTCCCTGACCTGAAGGCTCCCTGACAGTTTTTATGTATAATTGAGAATTCAATTTCTAGCATCTGTATTCACGGGCCCGACGGACATTTTGTTATTGTGAACATCAACGTTAACAGCCGAATGTTACAGAAAACAAGTTCGGGAAAAATTCGGACATTTTCGTAAACGGAAGGAATTCCTCCCGTTTTCGTCACAACCCTAATATTCATCAGAAATAGTCAGAATATTTTGGTCTTGGAACCAGACTAAGTTGTTGCCAAATCATCACATTTCTGCTCAATTTGAAGCAGACATTCACAGCCAAGATTTGGAAAAAAATGGGTTGGAAAAATGTACGTATCAACCAATATGATTGCAGATGAACAAAGCTGACGAACACACAATTTACATAAGTTCAATGTCAAACATTGGACAAACAAAAATGGAGTTTGGACGTGAATACATTTCTGAAACATGTTTGAGATATACAGGGCTCTATTTCATAAAAGTTAGGAATATTCCTACATGTATCTTGGACTTAGGAATAATTTTTCCTGCATCCAAGACTTAGGAACAATTATTCTTCCCAACTCCAAGATAGAAATATTCCTAACTTTTATGAAATAGAGCCCTGGTTTGTCCGTTGCATTGCAAATTGTTTTGAAACAAGATGTTCAAACAACCAACTCAACCATGCTTACATCTCTTTCTTCCAAGTATTCACTTTTTTTCAACTAGAAACATTGCTACATCCCAGATTTGTAATCAAGTCAACCACACGTCAATCACAAGTTAAATCAATAGTCAATCACAAGTCAGTTCACAAGCTACAGGGGATGAACAATGACAAAGGAATGCTTTTGTCACAGTTCATTTGACTAGCTTGTGAACTGACTTGTAAACTGACTTGTAAACTGACTTGTAAACTGACTTGTGAACTGACTTGTGAACTAACTTGTGAACTAACTGACTTGTGAACTAACTGACTTGTGAACTAACTGACTTGTGAACTAACTGACTTGTGAACTAACTGACTTGTGAACTAACTGACTTGTGAACGAACTGACTTGTGAACTAACTGACTTGTGAACGAACTGACTTGTGAACGAACTGACTTGTGAACGAACTGACTTGTGAACTGACTTGTGAACGAACTGACTTGTGAACGAACTGACTTGTGAACTGACTTGTGAACGAACTGACTTGTGAACTGACTTGTGAACGAACTGACTTGTGAACTGACTTGTGAACGAACTGACTTGTGAACGAACTGACTTGTGAACTGACTTGTGAACGAACTGACTTGTGAACTGACTTGTGAACGAACTGACTTGTGAACTGACCTAATTACAACTCTACTACATCCTAAGCAATAAAATGTTCAAATTTGAAATTTGAATACCGGATACATTTTTAAGTGAAGGTTTCAATTCAACATGTCTTCCAGGTTACCAAAATTAAAACAAATTTTCTTACAGAGGGTTGCTAAAGTAACAACTACCAAGGCAACAGTAGCCATGGTTATCGTTCTACCTGTGAGAAGGCATAAACTTTGGTGACTTGGCCCATTCCTTTGGTTGTTCCTTCTCTGAATAGGAGTCTGGCACCTTCACGTATAAATTCTGGCTGCTTGATGAACCGGAACCGGACCAAGGCTTGCCCATTTGTCTTGATACGTTCCTGGTGGGAGAAATTTGAATGTGAATGTCATTTGTTGTCCCAGATTTGTGACAGTCCACTACAGACAGTGTGTAATAAAAAGAAATGTTAAATTGTTTCATCAGCATATCATGTAACTGATCTTTTATTTCTTTAATAAAAATTTACATATGTGTGGACAAGGTTGTGTTAGTTGAACAATGCAGGTAGGAAACAAATAGATGATAAATTACTACAGTCGACTCTCGTTAATACGAGGTCCTCGGGACTTACGCAAATATCTCGTATTATCCGGGCTCTCGTCCTATCCGGGCTGCGGGTTTTCCCCTTTATTTTGTATAAATGTGATGCGTGGATAGGCCCCAAACACGATGTAAACGCCACGCACATAGTGTCGATAACATTGTATTGCTTTATATTGGTTACATGTATGAAAATGTTGCAAGCAGATTTTTAATAAAACAAGCAGTAATATTTATTAAAACAACACCGGAGCACAAGAACAAAACCTCTGGAGTTCGCTGACCGGGCGATTTGAGCTGCCAAGATCACTGCAAACCACTGCATTATTAGCTACACGCACGTAAGTATTTCCATCATACACAAAAATCTTGATGGGGCCGCGGCTCTTGTTAGTTGGTAACCATCACGGAAACTAGCATAAGGCGCAAAAGGGAGGAAACCAGTGCATTTTTTGTGGGCAACAGCGGGCGTTTCTCGATCGTGGGGGGTCTTCATTAATGACTATTTTTTACGGTAAAATTTGAAATGTTGGGGTGCGACTATTGGGGATTAATAAGCTCTAAAATTAATTGATAATCCTGGGGGTAAATTAAATATTTTGAGTTACAAACGGAATTGATATAACTGAACAAAAGAGGGCGCCAAACATTCTGCTTTTCATGATTGCCTTGGCATGGTTGGGTAATTTTTTCCTGCTGGCTGGAAGGGGAACGAAAGCAAGTGCAGTCTGCTGTTTTTTTTACAGTTTACGCGTTCCGGCGGCATGAAAGCCGCCATAAACAAACCCCTCTATAGCGGCACGGGAACCGCAATTGCCCATTGTCCACCTTTTAATAGCCCCCTCTAGCGGCACGTTCGAGACACAAACAGCTGATGTCTACATACATGGAGTGAAAACCGCAGAGCAGGATTAGGGAGCATTATGACTGCGCCATTATCATTGCGGCATGAGACAAACAGGTGATGCGTACGCGGAGTGAAAACCGCACTGCAGAATTAACGAACATTACAATTACTTTTCAAATTGAATGGATTCGCTGATTGACAGGTTGTTTTCCAAAATGTTCGTGGAAAATAGATGACAATACATGCATTTGCGCTCAATCGGGCCGCAAAAAATTCTCGTCTTAGCCGAGTTCTTGCGTAAACAGAGCTCGTATTAATGAAATTTTCTCCCATAAGAACGTGCACAATTCGGTCGGGACCAACGAAAATTCTCGTCTTAACCGGGTTCTCGTGTTAACCGAGCTCTTATTACCGAGAGTCGACTGTACCTCTTTCAGCATATTCATTTAGTATAAATTAGTATGTCTAATCATATCGCGGGTTAAATTTTGATGCACAAGGTCATTTTGTCAACTGAGAAACAGCACATTTGAAGGGGTGGTTGTGCACATTATATTCTACTTTTAAAAGATCTTTTCAGCCACAAAAAAATTTGAGGATGAATTCTTTTTGTAGCCAAATTGCGTATATTCAAGGCAATTGATACCTTCAACCCCAACCCTCCAGGGTATTTTGGCTAGAAACCCTGCCAGACGCATCAGATTGCATACTTTGTCCAGCAAAGTAGAGCTGTCAGCAAAGATGCACTGTGCTGCATCTGGCAGGGTTAGGGGTTAATCACAGAGCAAGTTTCTGCAAGGAACATTGGTCAACTAATGCGCATGCAATAACAAAATACAAATGACTCTAGTCAACTTTTCTATCACTGGTCCTCTTTACAAAAACACTTATTGGTAACCAGCACGACCACTCCCTGTGGGCTGATTCCGGAAGGTCGACTAGACATGGTTGACGAGACAGGTTTTCAGCAACGTTAGTCCAACAACCGTCAAAATAGTGAACTATGGACCTTGCTCAAAACTTGGTCAATGAAGTGGCAAATTGTAACTGCATACCGTATCCATACTGGCTATGGCGGCGGTCTGGCAAACGTTGCCAATGTGAAGCGTGGCCTGGAACCCTTGGCCGATGGAGGTCACGTGAAAGAACACAAAGATGGAGGCTTCAAACTCTAGACAAGATTCCGGATTGAGATCCTGGCTTACCAACACCATGCCCTGTGAGTAATAGAGCAAAGGGTGGTGAATCTTCCTCAACACCTTAAACCCGGGCATACCGGGTATGTCATGGGGACGCCGGGGCGCCAGGCCGGGTTATGCAGCAAAGCGAAACGGAAACAAGAGGCTTGTGCAGCCAAGCATAACGTACACAATACCCCAATAATGGATTGAAAATGCAGAAATTGGCACACATAGACGTCAACCGGCCAGGTGGCAATTTTTATATGTGTCAACCAGTGGCAAGGGGTTAACCTCATGGTTAAGTTGTGTTTTGCATTTGGGGCGCTGGTATGCCAAGATGGGTTTTGTGCAGGCAAGCGTAATGCAAACAATAGGCAAACAATGGATTGAGTACGTGCAGGAATGCACTGTAGACAGCAACAGGCCAGGTGGCCTTTTTTTTTCTCAATCTGCGGCCATGGCTGTCATCTGTATTTAAGAGGTTAATGCTGGTAAAAAAAACAGCGTTACCGCAATTGATCCCACTTTTAGACAACATGAAATGGTCCCTTCTAAATTCATGTTATTATATTATTGCAGTTATTTTTATTATACAACTGCACGATTCGTTCACCTTTCGAAGGATGTATTTGTCCCCATCTCCAATGGCCAGCGTTGCTGCCTGGCCTGGTCGTACCACCCTGCAGGACGTACGGTTTCTGTGTATGGTGTGAACGGTGACTGGACTGAAGTTTCCACATTCGTCTGGTCCCAGGAGTAGTTGGTCTTGCTCTTTAACAATACCTCTGAAAAAAGGGAAAGAAAAATCTGCAGAATAACTGAGTATTAAGCTGTAGGGCTGTTCATTTTCAAATAATTCAGTATTCGATTATTCGGAACTGGGTTTGACCAAATATTCAATATACTTTTCGATCAAGTTTGTCACGCGTCAGCTGCAACTGCATGCCGCGCCGGTAAAAAGTTGCATGCAAGTTTTAAGTTTTAAGTTTTAAGTGCATGCGGCGATCGATATTATGCCCCTGTTGTATCAAGATTATTATGGGTACATATAACGTTCTGATACTAAGAAACCCAACTCCAGCCTGCGTTTTTGCAGTAATTATTTTCTAAGTGTCAAGGGTTTTAAGGACAGGAACAATAAACCTCGATCCATCCACAAAAAAATTACCATCGACAAAAATGCGCCATTTGACACTGATAAGCCCCATAACTTTTCGATTTAAATCAGCATCAGAGATGTATCTGTACATGCATATTTTGTTTTCAAATGTTCGAACCGGTAAAAAGGTATTTGAATATTCGGTTGACAATCGAATATTCGGCATATTCGGAACAGCTCTATTAAACAGATGTTTTTTTTAAGTGTGAAGTTCCTTTGAGTGTCAAAAATATGAAAAATTTGTAATCCACATCAAGTGCCTGGAAAAATATGCCTCTCGCTTTTTCTTTATTTTTATGTTTATTTAAATTGATTAGCCTGATTTGTGCATTCAAATATTTTGTGTTTATGTCTTCAAGATAAGTTAAAGAAACACACGTTTTTTTAAAACAGGTAACGAGTAGTTTATCAGCCGCCAATACTTTGCAAATGAAGCCGCAACCCTCCTGAACAATTTATGTCAGTTTAAAATGTCATCTCTTTCGTCAGTTACCTTAACCTATTTCGGTTATCCGAGTGTAAAAATTCTACAATAATACGGAGAAATGCGGAAAAAAAAAACAAAGCATTGACATCTGGACATTCAGACTGGTGCCACACATAGTGCAGCCTGTAAAAAGTCTGTACGCAACCAAAGAACCAAGGGCACCAGTCTCAATGCCAACGGTTCGACTTTTCCAAACCAAACTGGCATCCGTGAAATTATTTTCGTCAATGATTTTCATACAAACGGCGCATTTTTAACCCCTTGCGTACGGATGACGTCTGTTGGACGCTAACAAAAAAGTGCCACCAGGCCGGATGACGCCATTGGCCGCCGTTTGTGCAGTTTCAATCCATTGTTGGATTATTGTTTATGATACGCTTGACTGCACAAACACATTGTAGCGGTTCGCTTGGCTGCCAGAACCGCCGCGACACCCCAACGTCTCCCATAAAATACCGTGCCCAGGGGGTTAAGGGATGGTCGTGCACATCATTAAATTCTACTTTTGAATGATCTTTCCAACTATAACAATTTTAGGACGAACGCTCTTTGTAGCCCAATTAGTTGAATAAGTAATAGCAGCTAACAAACTTTTCAGGATAAACCATCGTGTTTTTTTAATATAATCACACTGGGAATTAGGATGCTTCTACCAATAAATCACGCATAATTATTTTCCATTTACCTTGAGAGTGTTCCTCCAACCACACGTCCAACATCAGGCACACTGTAAACCTCATCAACCTGCCCAAAAGCAACAGAAACATCAAGCATTTTTGTGAAAAAGAGCCAACAAGACTACATTAACCCTAACATCCCAGGCATTTTGACTGGGAAGTGTCTCTCAACCTGTCAAAATCCAACACTGTGTAGTAAACCTATGGCACATTCTTTGGACTTAGACAAATTGGGGCATCATAGATCCATGTAAAGTAATGGTGCCAAGGTGCTACAGTCCTGAAACCATCAAAATTCAACACAACCTGCAGTTGCAGTTTATAAGGCTTGGGGTAGTTTGGGGTTAAGCTCACTTGTTGGTGACTAAAGGCTTCTTGATGTCAATGGCTTAACAGCAAAGAGCATCTGGTTGTAAATGTTTCACAAACATGAATCGTCACAAACAGGTTTAATCTATTGACTTGAGATCTTTTGTCAAGTTATTCATTTTTCTTATCACATCAAGAACAAACGGGTAGAACACGAACAGGTAGAACTATTACGTGCAGAACAACCAAAGTTCTAGACTAGCAGAAAACGGAGTGTCAAATGATTAAAAGCAACCAAGGCACACAGGTGTGAAACATGGGTTGTTCACATTACGCTGTTCTGCAATAAGCCAGTTCAGTATTTCATCTGCGCATGTGCACAATGACATTTTATCCCGAATGACCCGTGTGAACTAACGCGAGCGTGTGAACGCAAAAGGTGGTCGCACAACGCGCACATGTTAAATTCAATCAGAATGGGAGTTCGCGTAACATGGCGTGGCATTACGTCAGCAATTTTATCCCGAATAACCTTTGACCTTTGAGATACCGAACTGGCTTATTGAGTGCCAGGGGAATGTGTATTTCACTGTCCACATGCAGCAGACACTCGTGCATGTATTCACAACATCATTTCCACAAAGAACACAAACAAAAGTTGTTCTTAATAGTCCCATTAGCAAGAAATATTCAACATGGCATAATTGTTATACATATTGCAGGGCTCAAAATTCGCACTGGACCACGTCTAGTAATTTGAGTTCTGGTCTAATGATTTCCAAGACCGATGGTCTAGTTAATTCTTTTTCAAGTTGTGTTCACCCCACAGAACAAAATCAGTACAGAACACTATAGAGTCCCACAGCAATTTATGTACAAATTACAGACTGATTGATTTCTTCAAATTTCAGTAAATTTCTATTTGGCTCAATGATGGACCAAATAAAACCAAAAAGTTGTTCCTCATCTTGGAAATTTCTGTCCAGTCTAATAGATTTCATGAGCTAATAGCCCTGTGGTCTAGCATATTTCCCCCCAAAAATTTGAGCCATGGTATGGAGTGTTACACAATACGTATTTATGGATTGTCTAGGCTTGGCTTGTACAGTATTATTAGCCCTAACTACCTGCATCATTTTCCCTACATGTAACCCGAATCCTCCAATATCCTCCAATTTTAAAGTGTTAAAGCTGCATGTAAACTGAATCCTGCAAAATCCTCTAAATGGGACCACTGCCTGAATCCTGCAAAATCCTCCAGGGGTTTTTGGTATTAACACCCTAGTAACCTCAATCCTCCGAAATCATCCAGCACCAGATTGGGCCTGATGACCTGGATCCTCCATAGGCAAAATCCTCTAATGCCCTCAATCCTGCTAAATTCTCTGATGCCTCAACTTCCAAAGACCATCAATCCTCCAAATTCCTCCATTTGGCAGGTTTTTTGAGGATTTGGGAAAGTTAGGGTTAATTTAAAGCCATTAATGTTTTGCATACTGTTTCTAACGGTCACCTAGTTCTGCACAATATCAGTAATCTTTCCCCTACACATATCAGTCATCTATCATCCCAGAATACAATAAGACATCAGATGTTACCTGAAACTCGGTCAGCTCTTGAGTGAGTTTCTCCTGCTCTATGCTGTTGTGAGACGGTGGGAGAACGTGGAGAAATTTCTTGAGCAAGTCCAGATGTTTCCCGGTCACGCTGGACACCAGGAAGATCGGGCATATGCTGTGAAGCAAGACGAAAACTAGGCTTGATTAAAGGTGAAAATCACAAAGATGAACCTCGTTATTCGATGATGGATTCAGGGAACGTGACATAAGGCCAAAAAAAAAATTGTGTTGCCCTTAACTGGGAAAAATTGGGAGGGAGGGTCGTTTTTTTAAACCATCCATGAAAACATCAAAACAATACTACATGTCGTGTAACTCGGAAGTCGGGAGGCAAAAAGTAAGCTTATTTAAAAGTGAGATGGCGAAATGCACAGTTGTGCCCTCGCAGCTGTATTTACAGACAATGATTTTTATAAAACTTGTTCATTTTGTGCGGGAAAAAGTGAGATTTTGAAAATTCCTTTAAAAATAAAAATTTAAGACACGACCCGACTTTTGTGACTTTTAGGGTCAGTGGCAAAGGACAACACAACTATTTTTTTGTTTGGCCTAACATGGTCAACTCATGAATAAGGCCCATAGACAAAATGGCCCGAGTGAAGAACAAAAGCATACTTTTAACCCGGAGCACCCCCCCAAGCCCATCAAACATTATGAACATTTTGTTGGACTTTGTTAGACTGAGGAACAAAGGTCCAGGGTGATGGTGTTAGATTTTGATTAAGTGGGGACACAGGAGTGGGTTAGTGCAGTAAACAGGCATGCCACTTGGAATTAACAAAAAACGAGGAAATTCCAATCTTTACAAGACTTTGTACAGTGTTTTTCAATTTTCAATGGCACAAGTGTGAAGTGAGAAAAGAGGAAATCAGCTGATCCCTGAGTAAATAGGTAGTGGTACTGGGTGGCACCACATGCTATACCCCCAGGTGTGGAGAAACGTAAGGGGTAAAGTTTGCATCTTCGTTGCATCAGTCCGAGTCCCAAAAAGAACATTTGTGTTTAAACATACAGTTGGATTTTGATGAGTTCAGTATGGTAAGGCAACACATGGCCACATGGCCTCATGTCCCAAGTCCATCAAAATCAAACAGTACAGGGGGTGTTGGAGTTTGGCATACCCAGTACCCTTCCTTTGCACAGTCTGTTGGACTGTGGCAGGTTCAGTACATTCCCATATGTGTGCAATGGTTGGTTGTTGAGTTTGATGGGTTTGGTATTCCGCTTAAGCCCTGTCCGCACTGGACTTTTTTTTGGTAAAGCTTACCGAGACGATGGTACTTTCCCATTTTAAGTCCAGTGCGGACAGCCTGGGACGTTTTCCTCTCAGTTACTTTTCCCGAGTCCAGCGGTTAATTCTACCGGGCAACTTCTGCCCAGGAAAACTGACAAGGTAACTTTTCCCGAGATGATAAGTCCAGTGCGGACAGTGCGAGTCGGTAAAAGCGGCTCAGGAAAGCGTACATCCGGACCGAGCGCGAGCTCATGCTACACAGGGACACCACGCATGCGCTTTGCATTGTTTCACCGCGGTGCGGTGCACGTGGCAAGTTTCCAAATTCCAGTGCATTGTGCCTCTTTTGGTCGCAATCATGGCAGATTGTATTATTGATACAGTCGGAAGTTTGATTGGTGCTAAAGATGTAGGCCTACGTGTACACATCAGCCGAAAAAATGAAAAGGCACGCGTGATTTGGGTCAATCGCGTCAATGTAGAGAGGATCACGCAAAGTGCCCTCATGAGTCGTTATATTGACAGCTCGGTTACTTCTACCATGGTCTCGGTAAAATATTCCCGTGTCGAAAGTCCAAATGCGGACAGTGGTCAAATTTTACCATTTTTCATTTTACCATCGTCTCGGTAAAACCTTCCACAAAAAAGTGCGGACACGGCTTTAGTGCACAAGCCTAGGGGGCTAGGGTTAAAGGTAGTGTAAAAGACTGGTAATCCTCCAATATTTTTTAATGAATTATTACGAAATACCTTACTAGACTAAGTTAATAGTAGTCTCAATCATCCTGTGAAATTATGGCACCAGGTGTGCTGTCGTTGTCAAGAAAAGTGGAAATTTATATCATTTCCCAACGATTTCCGGCCGGCAATCAGTGGGAAAACTGCCCATTGCTGGCATATTCGGGGCGCGTCGCGCATCCAGGTAACCACGCGCACCTTGACTAAAGGCAATCATCCACCCGACCGTTAGAAATGAACCCCGTTTTTCTCTCATTTTTTTCGCTATCCAACAACGCAAAACTTTGAACAGGTCAGTGAAACGATATTTCCTATAAAATACTAACCCCCAAATCCACCCATTTCAGAAAATTGCAACAATGACCAATCATGTGCACTACGTTAAATGCACAATTGAAGTTTGTCATCCTCACACCTTGTGTTATTGAAGTTCCTGGCTGCTGTCACAGCGTTATCGTCACTGTCAACTCTGTAGGGGACCTTCTTGCATCCAGGCCCCGAGAGGAGGTGAGTCAACTGGTCCATGGTCCTCTGGATTAGACCCTCGGGACAAAGGTCAATCTTACTGATCACGACGAAGATGGGGACTTGGAGAGCCATGGCCAGGCCGATGTGTTCCTTGGTGGTACCCGCTGAGAAAAGGAGGAAAAATGTGACAGGCATAATGGCAACATTTCTAAGGAAAGAAACTGAAGCAGTTACATGTTTCTTCTGTAATTCAGTATATTATCATTTACTTTTGTGATGTAAATATGTGTTACACAAATACATTAGCAACCAGCTACAAAAACTGAATACAAATTTTCAAAATGTCTTTATTTTGTTGTTTTGATATTTCATTTACGCTCATTAAACTCCAGCCACATCAAAAGAAACCTATAAATAGGTCAAACACCTTGAGAGACAGAAGACAACAAAAATATGGTGAAATCGTGATCAAATACTTAAAGTACTTGTCCAAAGAACAGTCTTTTACATTAAAACTAACCCACACTGATTTCAAGCAAATGTGAACAACACATGCCTACTTTGGTTCACCAAATCAATATAAGAAAAATTAAAAAAAAACAGTTCCTAATCCGTGTTCACACTGCACTTCATTGAGAAAGGTTTTTCCGAGATAATGGTAAAAGGAAAAATGGCTAAATTTTACCACTTCGCACTTGGACTTTCAACTCAGTAAATGATACCAGGACTTTGCTAGAAGTAACCGAGCTGGCAGCATAAGTACTAATGAGGGCGCTCTGCGTGACACCGGCCTTTTTGTTCTTTGTAACATAGTCTTGGTAAGCTTTACTAAAAAGAAGTCCAGCGCAGACATGGCTTTAAGTTAATGTGTTTCATGTGTACCATTAATATCACAGCCAGAAAGGGGTATTTTTTGTGGGCTGGTGCATGCCCAATGATATTTTCTGAGCCAAGTCTCCATACATTACTAAAACATAAAAAATATATGTGGATTGGGTTTTCAGTCACTACCTGACTGCGTGGTTTTACCCCAAGAATAACTGTTCTGGGGTTTTCCTCTCACTACTCAAATTGAAATTTCCTTCGTCATCTTCTCTCAATTCAAACTGGTCCCCGAGGGAGAATAGTGATAATGTACTGATCAGGCTACCCAGGATAAATAAGATATAAATAAATAAGCAGTCATCACATGTTTCATAAAATCATTCAGCATTTTTTCCACTGATTTTCCTGAACCTTTACACCCACATACTACACAGTGAAGCATCTTCTGCATAATTCCCAGGCCACGACAGCCAAATTGATTAGCTAGAGAAAACACCATAATGCTTCCGATTCTAAAAAAAAAAGAACTGACCGATTCCAGTGTTGGCACTGACCACCAGCATGGCAAAGTCCGGCATGTATCCCATGAGGCCCGTGATGGTAGTCTTGAGGTATTTATGATGACCGGCCAGGTCAATGAGGGTAATCAGCTTGGAGGCATTCTCACAGATCTCTTCGGCGGTCAGACACCCCTGTTGGCTGTCCCCATAGTTGATGACCTGATAGATAGAAACAGGCAAAAGAAAGGAGGTGGTAATATGCAAAGTTCTCATTTATGCAGTGATTGCGGTCTTCTCATACCAGCTGTGCACAATTCAGGTTTGATCACAAAAAAGCTATTCACGTTTTTCCACCGAGTTTTTTTCACCGAGTTAAAAAACAAAATGGACAAAAGTCAACTTCCAAAGCAGGGCTCCAATTTCACACTGGACCAGTGGATGAAGTCCGGTAATTTAGGCATCTGTCCAGCAGACTCCCTAATCAAAGTAGACAAGTGGGCCATTAATTTCTTTTTCAAAAATATAATATGAACTTTTGAATGAATGAATGAATGAATGAACTCTCCCTTGCTTATAACCATTCACCCGAAATTTGCAATTATTAACAAATAAGAACTCAATTCTAAAATATAATCAACCACACACCTGCATCGATGTATTGGCACCAAGGCAAAGATAGGGAGGGAATGGAGACAATTGCCTACTTGAATTTCCAAGCCAGGGGAATTTAATTTCAACATTTTGGTACAAGAGCTACGTTGGCAAGTTGAAATAACTTCCTTAATTAACCCTAACTACACGAAGCCTTACAAACTCCAACAGCAGGTTGTGTTGAATTTTGATGGGTTCAGGACTGTAGCACCTTGGCACCATTACTTTACATGGAGCTATGATGCCCCAATTTGCCCAAGTCCAAAGAATGTGCCATAGGTATTTTGACAGGTTGAGGACGCTTCCTAGTAAAAACACAATCTAAAATATCAGCTATGTTAATGTACACTGAAAGTATGAGGGATCTGAAGGTTAACAGTGCACAAATCATATGGTAATGATATGCAAGTTAGGTTAACCAGTTCGCGCCGGGATTATTTTTGCCAAAAATTTAAGAAAAAAGGCAAAATATAGCAGCCAACTTCTGATATACAGCCAAACGCCACAAATACTGATTTGCAAGAGTCATTTCAACAGTATTTATATGATATTTCTTGCCGAAACCTCAAATATTTCAATACTCCGGGTGCGCCCACCAGAGCGTAAATTGTAGAACAGGAGGCCGTGCACAGCGGCAAAGTTCAAGTTCAACACACGGTCCGCCTCCACAGACTTCTCAGACTTTGTGGGCGCGTTGGCGTATTCAAACCGCGGACGTAAAATGCCAGAGAACAAAAGAGAACAATATCGTCCGCGATTCCCAGCATACGTCCGCGATTGGAAGTGTGTACAAAGTCTATGGAGGCCTTCCGAAAAAGTTAGAGTATAAACAAAAGAGGAACAATGGGACGTCCGCGTTTGGAGGTCGGTACACGACTGTGTGTGTCTGTGTGTGTACAAAACAAATGAGGGATTAGCGTGTTGAGACGTCGCCCAGAGGCGAGTCGAGGCAAGCTTGACGTTTTAACCCGTCAGCCGTGTCCGTGTATAAAAACAGCCAGATCATGTTAACACGTCCTCCGACACGAACTGGTTCAGGTCAAATGGTAAAGGTAAAAAATTAAAGGTCAAAGGTCAAAAGCATCATACCTCCCCTTTGCTGTTGAAGCCAAGTGTCTCGTGACTGATGCTAGATGTTCTCCCTGACTGAATTTCATGAAGATGGCGGAAGAGGTTGAGTCGAGCCCGACCCCGGCCGTTGTCCAACTCCCCCTGGGTCAGCACACCCAGTAGAGTGCTCTTCCCTACATCCACGTTGCCTAGCACCGCTACTCGTAGGTCAATGAACTATGTGGAAAACAATTTGTCGGAGTAAGTAATGTATCCCTTGTGTAACAATTTGTTTACAAACTGTATAAGATAGGAAAAAAAATCTTGTGCGCAATTGAGGACGCTGTAGTAATGCCACTTTGGGATACAAATAGAAGTGAATTAACAATTATTGACAATATTTCACCATTATTTTTTCAGTTGAAACATTAGAAACACCATAACCGTTACTCATCCCCCCCCCCCCCCACCTCACCACCATTTTCAAAACTTTTTACAAAATTTGCAATTTTGCTTTCCCACCCCCAAAAAACGGACATGCCACTTTCTACATGGTTCCAAACAGGTCTTTATAAGGCTTCAAACACGTCTTGAACAGCAGTCTTTCACGATGTTCTCTTGGGATATCAGACATGTATAAGGCCCACTGCAAAATAATTAATGAGCTACACTTAATGTCGCTCTTTAAGATTTCTAAATTGCTGCCATCCAGGACACTCACCTGTTGGTCATCTGGGATTCTCCTGACTAGAACTTCACAGGCCTTCCTTTCTTCCTCGCTCTCCCCATCTGCCTCCAGGCTGCGTTGTCTTAAGATGGCAGTTGTAGCTCCCAGTCTACAATGAGAATCAAACGTAAATGATAACGGATTCTCCTGAACTATAAGCCACCATACAGCAACATCTGCTAAATTCCTATTAGTGCCAATTAAGTTTATGCATTTATGAAATCAATAACTATTGGCTAAATCCCCTTTGCAATCCCATATGTAACGCACAATGTTTTCTTTAAATACATATTCATAAATACCTAACACAGTTTACCCGTTCCTATTGGTCGAGAGCCCGTCACGTGGGTGGTTTAAAACGGCCGATAAAACACCAACCGGTTTTAAACACTTTTTCCGGTGTCACATGAAATTAAGATTCCGATGAAATCTGGTTCCTTTTATTGGTTGAACACTTGCGCGACCAGTCACTCTCCCAATTACGCAAGCGCAATACTACCGTTGAGTCTGTATTTAAAGTCCATAATTTCACACTACACCGGCACTGCTGCGTTCTGCACCACATCACGCCACATGTCACACGCGTTTCAATTTCCATGAAATTTTTAGCACTACTCGCGTGCGGCACGAACCATTAAATAGCTATAAAGGGGTGTTTTACAAACCAAGGTAAAAACAAAAAATGAACAAAATCATTGGAAATGTATAATTTTCAGAGGTTTTTGCTGAATTATACAAAAATGTATTTTATGAATATATTTTATGAATGGGAATGAATATGTGCTGGGCCAGTTTTAAAGTAACAAGTACGTTTAAAACCGCCTTGGGGCCTGGACGCTTGATAATGACCCGAACCTTCATCTAATAACCATCAAGTTCTCGAACTTGCCAATGGCAATTGCATATTACCCTACTTTACAAAAATATCACAAATTTTCTGAAAACGGCTAAGTTGACACATTTTAGAGGCTAAATCTATCATTTTGAACATATCAAATCAATACAACACCTACCTCCCTTCCCAACACAACATTTAGAACCTGTTTTTATTCTTGCACAATGGCTCTATGAAATGTGGAAGTTCTGGCATTGACATGTGGAAGTTTGAGGGGAGGGGGCATTTACACAACCCCCACCTCTTAACCCCTTGAGTACGGGTGTTATAATGGCAGGGATGTAGTCGAGTCCATCACAAGTCCCTGCAAGTCCATCACAAGCCCTCCAGTCCTAATTCCAATCACAATCTATTCAAATGAGCTTTGACAAAGGCATTCCTTTGTCATTGTTCATCCAGTTTATACTTGTGACCGGCTTTATGAAAGGACTTCCGACTGGACTTGCGAAAGGACTTGCGAAAGGGACTTGCGAAAGGGATTTGCGAGAGGACTTGCAAAAGGACTTGCGAAAGGACTTGCGAAAGGACTTGCGAAAGGACTTGCGAAAGGACTTGCGAAAGGACTTGCGAAAGGACTTGCGAAAGGACTTGCGAAAGGACTTGCGAAAGGACTTGACTACAACTCTGTATAATGGCAAGGCAAGTTTGCATTCATTGGGGGGGGGTATATTGAATAAAAAAGCTGCTCACTTGTTGGCCATTCTGTCCAGAGTCTCCAGTGAGGCTTGCAGGTCCGATGGCATCAGGCCAGCCAACATCCCGTTATCCTCCACCCCAATCTCATAGATGGCTTCCCCTTGACCCTCACGAAGCCTCCACTTCATCTGGGTCACAAGATGCTCGAAGCGACTAGGAGAAGGGCTGACCAGCTTGAGCTGTCACAAGGAGATCAGAATTGAAAGGTGAAGGGTCATATCAAGAAAAAGTATGTTGGTCAAATGTACTGTCATGCAATACAATACATTTTGGAAGTACATGTATTTATGCTATGAACATTGAACACAGTATGAATTACGAAGATTATACATTTTTTTTTTATCTTAGCCATCCAATTCATTGACACAAATATAATTTACCTACTAACTAGTATTTTGTAGTTGCCAGTATCTAGACTGCTGTCATTACACACCCATTCATCAGTCACAGAAAGACAGAGTGCTACAAAATACCAAGTAGTATTCTGTGGTACTAGTATTCAGTTCTTTATACCAAAGTAATGCCTAGGACGTTCGAGTTAAAAAATAGAATATAATGATGTGCATTACCATCCCTTGAAAATGCGCTATTTGTCTGAACATCATTGATGAAAACATCAAGTTTCCAATGGTCCAACTTTTCTAAACCAAACGTCTGTACCCGAAAGTATTTTCGTGAATTTTCAGACAATCAGTGAATTTTTAAAGGATGGTCGTCTACATTTTTATATTCTTTTGTTTAACCCTAACAGTCCTGAATCTCGTTGAATCCTCAAATTGTAAGTAGATAAGTAGTGGTTAATGAAGATCTCAAAACCATGTGCACACCTTTACACATGTAAATTTATACAAGTATGTTGTAAAATTACTGGTGAAGCCGAACATCAAACTGAACAGGTTAGCATGAGAACAACCATCACAGCAATCCCAGCCTTAGAGTTCAATTAATTATTTGTACGAATTAAAGTAAATAATTCTGCAGGATAGTAAAACTTGCCTAAAAGTTGCCTGGCAATGAGGCATGCGAATGAAAATACAGTAACCTTCCTATAGATGGTAAATGTGATTCCTTTCAAAAATATGGTTCTGAAAGTGTAACATGATCCGAGGGTCTAGCAAACACTTCTGGCGAACCGGTGTATTAGTAACTAGCCTAGTAAGGCAAATATTTTAACGCAACTTAACCTGCAGGTTGGTACCTCGCTGCCAAATTACTTTTTTTTTGCCATACTTTGACGAGAAACACTCATACCTATGAAGCCACCACTCCCTGCAAGATTGATTCTTGGTAGGATGTATATTCAGTTAACCCTAACTCCCTACATCACATTTCCTACATGTAACCAGAGATGTAGTCGAGTCCATGGCAAGTCCCAGCAAGTCCCGGCAAATCCCTGCAAGTCCCTGCAAGTCCATCACAAGCCCTCCAGTCCTAATCCCAATCACAAGCTATTCAAATGAGCTTTGACAAAGGCATTCCTTTGTCATTGTTCATCCAGTTACTTGTGACTGGCTTTATGAAAGGACTTCTGACTGGGCTTGCGAAAGGACTTATGAAAGGACTTGCAGGGACTCGACTCTAACTCTGCATGTAACCTGAATCCTCCAGTCCCCTCCGATTCCAAAATCCTCCCATGTTTGTTACTGGGGACCGCTGCCTGAATCCTGCAAAATCCTCCAGTGGGTTTTGGATAAACACCACAGTAACCTCAATCCTCCAAAATCATCCAGCATCGGATTGGGCCTGATGACCTGGATCCTCCATTTTCCTCCAAAGACAAAATCCTCTAATGTCCTCAATCCTGCAAAATTCTCGGATGCTTCAACTTCCAAAGACCCTCACAATCCTCCAATTTTTACATTTGGCAAAGAGGATTTGGGAAGGTTAGGATTAAGGAATAAGTTCATACTTAAACCAAATTGCTATGAGGTTAGTGTACTGATTTAGACGATATGATCTGCAGTTGTTCCTGCACCATGTTATCAAACTTACAACTTGTGAACATGCATCTAAAATTTACTGATTTGGTCTAAAATGCTCAGCAAATGAATATACTCATGTTTCACAAAGTTAAACTTTAAACCCTAACTACCCCAAGCCTTGCAAACTCCAACAGCAGGTTTTGTCAAGTTTTGATGGGTTCAGTACTGCAGGCTTTTGGCACAATTACTTTACATGGAGCTATGATGCCCCAATTTGTCCAAGTCCAAAAAATGTGCCATACATGTAGGTATACTGCACAGTGTTGGATTTTGACAGGTTGAGGAAGCTTCCTAGTCAAAATGGCTAGGGGGTTAGGGTTAAAACAAAGTGCCCATCTAGACTCTTCATCACAAAGTATAGTGATGATTTGAAACAAACTTTTCACTAATTTACCGATAAGTCTCAAATCAAGATAAAGAAGAGTATTGAACACATTTTGGCACAAATATAATGAAATATAACGAACAAGTTCTCTGGCTACAAGTTCTCTACAAGTTCTCTTTTCTGAAAAAGGAGTCTGCAATAAATTTATCCTAGCACTCACCTTGTATTCAACATTTCCTTCCTCCACCTAGAAGGTAAATATAAAAGCAAACAAAATTTAAATTATGTTAATTGTTTTTCAAATACATACATGTGCAATGAAAAGAATTATGCTAACTTACACAGTATGAATATTAAACAACAGAGGTTCGTGGTACATGTCGGTTGATAAATTCAGAAAACAGTCATCGCAATACAGGAAGTCAGGCAGTGCATTATGCATGTTGGATGCTCGTCATGCCATAAGGCCAAACAAAAAATTTGTTTGGTTGTCCTCGACCGCTTGCCCCTATTTTTCGGCCTGCACCAAAAAAGAGTTGTTTTCAAAAAAATTTTTTTTATTTTATCACGAAACTCGAATTGATTTCGCTGGTTGATTTGTTCCAATCTCGTTTCCATCTTTATTTTATTATTCGTAATGCACAAACACGACCCTCCAGAGTTTGAAAGTTCATATTCTAGTATCAGTGTGTGACTTCGCACAATAAATATCTCGATGAAAATACACGCGGTACAGAAATTATACACAAATGCAGCGTGGCCACTCATCAAATTTCAAATTCCCAAGATTCATCCAGTAAAATTCCTAAGAATTCCCAAGGCGATGGGGAAACACTGTGCAAAGAGCATCGGAACAAGCACTTTGCGCATGTGCAATGCATATTTTTCCCACCAAAATTCCTAATATCTTGGGAAAAATCCCAAGGAGTGGCCACAGTGCACACATGTATAACGCACGAGGCAAAAATGTTATGAAAATCGCATTTTGAGAAATAAACTTATGAAAAAAAAAAATCTCAATATTTTTCTAATTATATTTTGTAATCACTATATATTTTAATATTTAGTTCGGATTTTTTTTTGTATATTTACACAAACGATTAAATAATAAATATTCAAACAACAAAATGCATCAACTGAACATCTTACAAGCTCAGCATTCATTGCAAACTGGGTGTAAAAGTCTTGTTGGGTGTTGTTCGGATGGAGTGAAGGACCCGGCGGCCATCGCTGAAGAGGCAGCCGTATTACGTATATTAGACTATTTATCGGCCTAACAACATTTGTGTGTTTGTTTTACTTTGTGTATGGTTTGAAGTTGGTCTTCGGGAATGTATGTAAAAAAAAAAAAAAACACTGGCGAAGGGGTGTGGAGGACAACCCAAAAAAAAATTTTCCCTAATGATATGCGAGGTCAAGTTGGGTCACGAAAGTTAAAAACATGTGGTCACAACGACTACAGGTTCCACTCGGAATTGAACGGGAAATTTAACTTTTGAGATCCAGATTGTAAGTAAACCTCAAAGTGGTACCTCCATCTTAATCCTGGTTTGATCTCTACTTCAATTCTTGTATCAGGTGGTGTATCTAGTATTTTTGTGGCTGTTTTATGGGTGAAATCTGATATTTTTGCTGGGTCTTCAGACAATCGATGGCGGACACTTGTCATGGACCCTACTACCGCCAGATCATGTCCAAATGTTAAAGGTAGTGGTTATTTGACCGGCACGGCACTGAACATGCACATGTTTTGGGGGCTTAGAAATTTTTCCCGTAACGAATTTAGTCTGGTTCCATGCCTTCATTTTCATTCTGACTTCGTATTTACGAGATGCGAATCAGACCAAATGCAATTTCGGACTTTATTTTCCTTTTTAAAAAATCCTCCAGAGAAATCAGGGTTTGATTAGGCAGATTCATGAACATTTTAAGTTGCTTCAATTCTTTTAAATATTATATCACTGGAAAGAGCGCGCAATCGTGAGCTGTATGTATAGTTTGGCGGGCATGCAGTCGACATGCACATATCACGCACGCATACATGTATCCTGCGCTACAGTGTAGGTTGAGAATTCTTACGCATGCAAGATGTCGGCAGGATTCAAAGTGCTGCCATTTCTACGTAAGAAAAATAGCTTGAGTGATTTCCAAAGAGACAAAGTTATTTTCACTTTAATGGTTTCGAGGGCAAAAAATAAATAATAAATAAATACAATTTTCGCAGTGGCTATTGTTACGGCAGCCATCATTACGGAACTGCCTAGTTCCCCGACGTACGTGTAATGGTATTCAACGTCACGATGGTTGCTGTTGGAACCAGACTATCAACCAAATGGTTCTCGGACTATATTTTCCCTTTCAAAAAAATTCTCCCAAACCACTGAAATCAAAGGGAAGAAAATTAAATCTACTTAAATAAAAATAACCATTTGATTAAAAACCTAAAACGTAAGAAATCTTTTCGAAATTGGACAGCGCGGCATGGATTCCATCCAAGGTCCCCAGCTATCAAAATCAACGCTGTACCAATCGAGCTACCAAAGCGCTCTGGCAGGATGGGCAATTGTAAATCTGATATACGTTCGCATTGTGTTTTTACCATGGCGTAACAATATTAGTTATCCCACGAGTGCGAGTGGAACACGGAATAATGTAGTGCGTCCGTGTCCCATATGCCACGAGGCCGAATGCATATGGCATATGGGACATGGACGCACTACATTATTCTATGTTCCACGAGCGCTAGTGGGATAACAAATTTATCTTCAAGCAAACTTGACGCGCAGTAAAGATGGAACACGCGCGTACGGCACTGTGCACGAAACCAGAACTACCACGTACACACACACACACATCAATAACAGTCAGAAGATTTGCCGATTTTATTTGCTGATGAGTAGTTAAAATTATTTATATTTTTAAGTCAATAACAAGACAGTTCAATGAGGATTGAATTTTTCAACATTTTTAATGAAATAAGTTAACATACTCAAATTCAACGTAACCACATTTTCAACAGTTTTTGGATTAGGGCCTACCAATGGATTGTGCAGCACTGCATTTTGCGTATCGCACAATACGCGGAATTTGAACAGCGCAACACACGGAGTGTGATATGGGCCGTGCAATATTATACAAATAATGAATGTTTATGAGTGCGATGGTAAGAATAATTTCATGAGGTGACAGATTGAATGTTCCATTCCACGAGGCGAAGCCGAGTGGAATGGGACATTCCATCTGTCACCGAATGAAATTATTCTTACCATTGCACGAATGTGAAACATTCATTATTTGTTTTATACAACGCCTGAATAAATCCGACAGATTGCATGCATGGATTTCTTGGTGTAACGTTACAACGTGCCGTTTACCTTCTCAGTCCCACATAAAACCGCGACAAAAAATTTTCGAGTTCCGAATCAGTTAAAGCTTCAATTGTTGTTCCTGCGTGTCTTGCAAATTCATCTAATCGTTTCACTGCATATTTGATTTGTCTCTTTGTATTTGGAGCGTTAGCATCGCCTATATTTCGTCGTCTGTTAGGAGAACAAACCGCGGCAGTTCGGGAAACTCGGCCGCCATGTTGTGTGAATGACAGCCGTGTTGTAGCGCCACCATAGTGACCGTGAAATTAGGTTAGTTCTTTTGGTTCTATCAATGCGCGCGCACCGTTTGATAGAACCATGTGATAGAACGTTTTGAGCGGTGCGGGTTCGCGTCGTGTGATGGGTCGAATAATTCAATGCACGTGATCGACGATCCACCAATCGGATGCCTGGGATTTATTCAGGTGTTGTATAAAAGAAAATATCACACTGTCAGTTGCCATGGATCGGCGATTGTGTAGTGTAGGGCCCTCTTTAGTTTTGATCAAAATAGAGTCAAGAGTATTTTTTTCTCATTCCAAAATGACTTTTTTAACCTAAAGCAGACTTCTTTTAATTCTTTTAACATCTTTTTTTGTAATTTTGAACAGTTTGTTGCGGTAGAAAATGCAATTTTCTAATTTTCTTACGCGCTTTACGGCAGTTGCAATGCGAATCAACGCGGTTTTGCGTGTTTACTGTGCGTCACGGTGATCGCCATCTTTTATTTTCGAGTTGCGTTTTGTCGTCTTCATCGCCGCTTTACCCAAAAATTTCCCTCAAAAACTAAAACCCTGCCCTTTATCAACGACAACGGCATACCTGTTGGTTTGTAATGTCGCTAACTAGCAATTCCATTAAGGCGAAATGAAAAAACATGTTTCGTGTCCCTGCCCGCTTCCTTTTTGAAGGCCGCCTGGATTTTTTATTGATTTTTTTCAGAAAAATTATGTATAAAAAAACAAAAATGTCAACCAGTCAATCGGAAAATAAATACTTGTGAGTAAATACTTATTTTTTGTTTTTTCTGATATGGTGCTACAAACATACTAAAAAACACCCCTGTGCGGGCTCACACATGCATGCGCGACAAGCCGTATGCCGGCGACTGTTTCACGTTCATTGTACCATTCATAAAACAGTCGATTTGAACGGGTCTCTGCGAATTGAACGGTAAATTTCACTTTTTATCCGGATGGTAAGTAAACCTTAATAGTACATCCATCTTAATCATGGAACTCCACTTGTTCCGCCGGTGGCGTATCTAGTATTTTAGTGGTTGTTTTAAGGGGGAATCGGATGTTTTTGTTGGGATTTCAGACATATTTTTGAAATCACCGCACGACCACTGCAGACTTACTTGGACCCTACTAAGTACATCACCAGATCATGTCCAAATGTTAAAAAAGGGGATAGAGGGTCCAAGTAATACTCGGACTAGCCTAACCTAAAAGTGGATTTTTGTTTCCTTATAATTTATAGGGAACATGGCCCTACACTACACAATCGCCCATGGATCGACCAATCAGGATCGAGGATTCAAGTTTGCTTGAAGATAATAGCATTTGAAAGTCGCGTTATGGAAAGATTTTGGAGTAATTGCAGAATACCCCGCCACCCGAAAGAACCCCCTAAAAAAACGCGGATACGCGGATACGGGGTGGGATGAGTCTGACTGGGCGATAGAGGGCACCATTTTCCCTTTAAAAAAGAACGAAGCTCTGAAAAGAGGTCCAAGTCCAATCATGGTCCAATCCACCTACCAGGAGGTGGATACGCGGATACGGGGATACAGGGTGGGATGGAGTGTGGCAGGGCAATAGAGGGCGCCATTTTTCCTTTGAAAAAAATCCTCCGAGGGGGCTGGAATCTGACAGAATGGGAAGCTCTGAAAAAAGGTCTAAGTCCAATCCACCTACCGGGAGGTGGATACGCGGATACGGGGATACGGGGTGGGATAGAGTGTGGCGGGGCGATAGAGGGCGCCATTTTTCCTTTGAAAAAAATCCTCCGAGGGGGCTTGAATCTGACAGAATGGGAAGCTCTGAAAAAAGGTCTAAGTCCAATCCACCTACCGGGAGGTGGATACGCGGATACGGGGATACGGGGTGGGATAGAGTGTGGCGGGGCGATAGAGGGCGCCATTTTTCCTTTGAAAAAAATCCTCCGAGGGGGCTTGAATCTGACAGAATGGGAAGCTCTGAAAAAAGGTCTAAGTCCAATCCACCTACCGGGAGGTGGATACGCGGATACGGGGTGGGATAGAGTGTGGCGGGGAGATAGAGGGCGCCATTTTTCCTTTAAAAACAATCCTCCGAGGGGGCTGGAATCTGACAGAATGGGAAGCTCTGAAAAAAGGTCTAAGTCCAATCCACCTACCGGGAGGTGGATACGCGGATACGGGGATACGGGGTGGGATGGAGTGTGGCGGGGCGATAGAGGGCGCCATTTTTCCTTTAAAAAAAATCCTCCGGGGGGGCTGGAATCTGACAGAATGGGAAGCTCTGAAAAAAGATCGAAGTCCAATCCACCTACCGGGAGGTGGATACGCGGATACGGGGTGGGAGGGAGTGTGGCGGGGCGATAGAGGGCGCCATTTTCCCTTTTTAAAAAACCCAATGGAGGAAGGTATGTGAATAGTTTATTGAGGGCAATGAACAGTGACCCCGTATCCGCGTATCCGGATACGAGGTGGAGATACGAGTGGCGGGGTATTCTGCAATTGTGCCAAGATGTTACTTTAATACCCCCACAAAAATCGTTCAGGAATAGCAAAATTTTGAAAATAACCATCCATCTGTGTTCAGAATTGTATAAACACTTGGCACAAAGCCACAAGCATTAAATTTGAGAATATATTTGGGAAATGTTCGTGCAATTGGGGAAGAAAGTTTGTGTTTTCTGTGTTAGATGTTCTTGGGGGGCTCGGACAACTCGACCGTTGGCCGACTCGACTCGAGACAACTCGACCGTTGAGACAACTCGACCGTTGAGACAACTCGACCGTTGAGACAACTCGACCGTTGAGACAACTCGACCGTTGAGACAACTCGACCGTTGAGACAACTCGACCGTTGAGACAACTCGACCGTTCAGACAACTCGACCGTTCAGACAACTCGACCGTTCAGACAACTCGAACGTTCAAACAACTCGACCGTTTTTTTGTCAAATGGGAAGACAAGTCGTCCATTAAAACAAGTCGTCCGTTGAAACAAGTCGACTCGTAGATAGGGGAATTGGTTGTGGAAGGAACGGCACGGGGTGACTTTTGATGGGCAGGACAGCGCTGTCGTTTTGGACGGGGCTTGGGTACACAGGGGGCCGGGTAACGTGAATTGTCGTGCCGGTCTATATTTTGTGGCACGGGGCTGGGATTGGATATATATGCGGGGCCGGGAAGTTTTCTTTTTGCGGGGTGACATGGTTGATGGGCCGGACAGCGCTGTCGTTTTGGACGGGGCCGTGCACCGTGCATGCCGCGTCGCTCTCGCGGGCCTTGCACGCGCTGGGTCCCGGCGTCGCGCTCGCCGTGCATGCCGTGTCACCGTACACCGACCGGGTCCCCACGCACGGTAATACCACACATTTTTAACCATTCTGGGCCACGCGCACACGCAAATACCCAAACATTGACGGGCAACCTGTGTTGAAAATACCACGCGCTCCGCTAGCTACATCATGTACAACGCATCGCACGGTCGAGTTGTCTCCATGTCAAAGTCGACTTGTCTCAACGGACGACTTGGTAAACGGTCGAGTTGTCTGAACGGTCGAGTTGTCTCAACGGTCGAGTTGTCTCGAGTCGAGTCGGCCAACGGTCGAGTTGTCCGACATCCGTTCTTGGCACAGTGCATGGTCACTCAAAGTGTTCACCTAACGTTACATGTTCATTCATGTAATTTCTGCCTCAATTTTATTGATTTTGTTGATATAGGGGGCCCTAAATCTTGAAATAACAGGTTGTGCCACATATTTAGATAGGCCTAACGTAGTCCGAGTAACTTGGACCCTTCATATCGCCTTTTTTAACATTTGGACATGATCATGTCCAAGTTACTCGGACTAGGCCTAACGTTAGTTGTTGATTTTGCTGTTCCTGACCGATTTTTGTGGGTTATTAAAGTAAAATCTTTCCCACAAATAGGGGGACAAAATAACATGGAGGGAGACAAAATTAACGGGCCAGGGGGGGACACTTTTACCTAGGTAATTCTGTCCGAGGGGACACATTTTAGGGGGGACAGAATTACCGTCTAACACTAGTAACAGTTACCAGTGGTTACAGCGGCAGCGGACGTCGCACTCGCACGTAAACAAATTCAAACTTCAAATGACTCACCTCAGGCGGAAGATTCGACATCGAACAAGCCACAGCGAGCAACTTCTCCTGAACAGGAGATGAACAGTGGGGACTACAACTACTAGTCATCTTAAAGTATCGTCTGCAATTTCAATAAATGGAAAAACATCCCGAAATCAGGATCTAAATTTCAAAAATTCATTGGCAGTTTCTGCTATCCGACCCCGGCCCCCGTTACGCGTCCACCATCTTTACCGGCCAGCTTGCTGTATGCTGTCACTTTGCCAATATGCAAATATTAACCTGATTTATAGGCGGTCATAATTTATTCAAAGTTCAGGGGGTATTATTGATATTTTTTATTCCTACGAAATTAGCAAGAAAATATCGATAATTAAGGACAAACTCGGAAAAGTCAACACTTAATGGCGTATTATGTTTCATTCGGCATTAATTCTTAAAGGGTTTTATTTATCACAAAATCCTCCAGACTGCGACCTGCCTCCATGGATATTCCATCTGGATCGGACGGTACGTGGGAATAAATAAATTGCGACGTGCATATATGAATTATGCATGTTTAATCTTGTGATGCAACCCGGTGCAACGTTTAATTCGGCCTTTGAACAACAGAACATTTCAAACAGTTGTGAAAGGAAGGGAAAGCAATTGTCCTTTTAAAAGAATAGAACCTTCTGATGCAATCAGCTGAAATAGAAGTTTCTGAAAATAATTTTTATTATTTGAAAATTGCATGAGTGACTTGTTGTCAACAAGCGTAGGCCTATACAACGAGAGTATCAAAGGCAGACACGCCCCTCTCGGTTTATAGGGCTGAGGAGCTCAGCTCCCAAGATAGTGTCCGTAACGGTTAGGGGAATTATCCCCGGAACATTTTGAAGTCTAGTTGTTTCTCATAATTTTAGGGATTCTAAATATTGAACTCTTTTTTTAATTGTTGTGAATTACTTTTTTTTTTAATACACAACTATCCGCCTGAAACTCAGCTTCTGAAAGGGAAATTCACTTACAAAAACCTCCCATGGGATCCCATGGTGTCCAACTCACCATGCAATTCCCATGGGGTTTTGCATGGGAGATTTTTGTTGTAGACCTACTAAGTATACATTTACTTTTGGGACTCGTTCACGGGGGGTCGGTAGTTTTTTTTCTATTAAAAGAAGGGGGTTTTACAATCTTTACTTTTATATGCATATATTTCATTTGTCTTGTTCCGGCTCACTATACAATTCAATCCCTGTATGCTATATATTGTGTCTTTTCAGTGTAACATTAACACGGACTATTGAGTTAGGCTATGCGGCCTACACCTGGAACTTGGAAGCAAATTAACCCCCGGCATTGTGTTTATTTTTTTCCATTGACCTCTAGTAGGAAATGTGCAACACATATCACAATAGTGTGGGGGAGGGGGAACTGCCACTCTTTGGGAACCCTTGCCGCCCCTCCCCCTGTGGAAAATTGGAAAAAGTTTTGGTTTCTTTTTTTCCTTTTTTTTTCTTCTTGTTGTTTAAATTCTATAACAAAAACGGCAGATTGTCGCTGGGGTGAGTTAACTATTCGATTCATTTTAGACAAGGCGAGATTTTTGACAAAATAAGTTACACGAAGAGGTAGTTTTTGAGTAGAAGATTCGATGGTGTTCAGTTCGAAAATGGAAGTTACCAACTCAATCTTTAGCCCCTTATAAAGATTCAGTTATCAGCAAGACACAGAGCAGACCATTGTTCTACCATTGTCCAATATACTTGGATTCCACTACACTTTTGAGTTTGACAAACAAATCTTTACCAGATTTGTATGCTTTATTTCTCAAACATGCAGGCTCGATGCGATGACCAAAAATTCTCTGCAACGAAATTCCATCTACATGTACAGTATATAGACCACCGAAGTGAATGGCGTCAATGCAATGTTTGGAACCAGAATACTTTTGTTATGTGTTTGCATGACTGGCTGTTAACAAAGGAACAATCGAAAATTTACATTTTCAAAGTGAACAAAGAAACTGGCAGGAGCGGGATTCGAACCTGCGACCTCCGGGTTACCGTACCGGCGCTCTACCAACTGAGCTATCTTGCCCCATGTTGGCGGTCTCCCGAATTGTCAGTATCTTTGTTCGGGTGGGCGCTAGTCAGTTTTATAAACCCAGAATGCCGTAAAGCCAGGGATCACACCCAATTTTACGATACAACATGGGAAGCGACATTGTGGGGATCACTCAATGAGGATACTTTTTAACTTTCTTTGTTCACTTTGAAAATGTATTCAAATTTACCTGGTCAGTTTCCCTTGTGGATTGTTTGACGAAATTTACATTTGTTTGGAACCAGTTGTCATGCCAACTGACGTCAGACTTCGGTACTCTATACATAATAGGCTACGTGTAGATTGATGGCGCGTGGGAATTATGAATTATTCATGATTAAATTTGTGATCTAACCCAGTGCAACGTTTCGGCCTTCTGATGCAATCGCCAGAAATAGAAGTTTCTGAAGAAAAAAATTATGTTGTCAATAAGCGTTTGCAATTAATTGCACAGAGGCAGACTCGTCCCTTAAACATATACACTGTAACCACAAGAATTTTGTATTAAATGAATTGAAAGAAGACGACCCAGCGCTTCAGATTTGGAATGAAAAGTAATCGATTTGCATGAGAAAAACTGCGTTGCCACATATGCCATTCCATTATGCAATTTTAGTCTTACAAAAAGAAACATGTAGGGCCTAATTAAGGCCTTTAACACTATGAACATCTAACAAAAGAAAACCCACGCAGTCCTTTGTTTGTAACAAAGGACTGCGTGGGTTTTCTTTTGTTAGATGTTCATAGTGTAAGCAACATCCAGAAAAGAATCTGTAAAAGTAGGCCTACCCTTAGTAATGAAACAGAACGAACTCACTAGTACGTGATGCACCTGTGTTGGTTGTCATCAAGTCTGGACCTGTCACGAAAGTAGCTCCGGCCGAGTCTGCATCGAGTTTGGAAGATCTTGCCTCCAAACAGTTTAGTAGTTGTATTCCGCAGAGCACATAGCCATCAACTTAACTGCAGGCCCACCCTTCTGTCTAGCCAAGAGTTATCAGGAAAGTTCTTTGCATAATTATGCTATTATAATCAGTTCAAACAAGCTTCTCTTCTTGGAAATGTTTCCGACAGTTAGGCCGACTTGCATTTTATTCTGGTATTGAGTTTTGCATACATTGTATGTTGCGCAGCCAGCCATAAAACCTCCAGTCTCAAGCAGAAACAATTTGTCACTAAAAGTCGATTTGGCGATTTCAACATTTTATATTTGAAAAGTCCCATTCTGTCATATCCCAAGGTTTTAAAAACTAAATTTAATCTCGAAATATTTTTGGGTGCACTGATTTCTTTTTGAATCATGTTACGCAGTTAAAAACTTTTCAGCTTCATTTTCTCAAAACAAGGGTTCAAAACTCAAACAACTTCAAAAAGTTACATAGCACGGCCCAGAAATGAGCCACAGCAACACACAATAAGGAATACATCAAATTATTGTTTTCATAATGAATTATCCTATTTTCATTTTGTTGCGCTTATTTACTTTTTTAAGTTCGGGTATTATTTATTTATTCAGATCCCAGTATTAACTGTTTGGGTATACCCTGGGTATAAAAAAAATTAGTAAAGGGAACGTGAAACACGGGTTTAAAACACCAAACATCAAACATTTCCTTTCCTTTGTATGGAAAAAAACACTTTTATTTTCTACGGAAATTAGTGCAAGAACTTTACAATGGCATCGGACACTCGGTAAAATGGACAATGTATGCGTCCACAGAAAACAACAAATGCACGATGAGGTAAACCTCTCATATGAAAGATTTCCACACAGCAAATTACTGAAGTGTATGTTTAATATATCCTATGCTGATCAATTCAGCCTACTTGAATTACTACAATCCTTTACAGACTCCAATGAAAACCCTAAAGAATATTTTGTGTTTTTCCTTCTTGTCAATAACAAAAATCTTTCACACCAAAATTCTCTGTAAGGATGAACATTCGATTCACGGGTAGTTTTTTTTCCTTTTTTTAAACAAGCACCATCTACCAAAAGTGAAGTGGAACATCCATTCTGGCTACACAAAACATATCTTCAAAAAGGCACTGCTTATTTATAAAAACACTCCTTCAACAAGTGATAACTTACTCAGTATCCCCCAAAAAATTTGAAACCGAGAAATAGATTAATATTTCTCCATTATCGGGGAATAATCATAAAATGAAAGGATATGTAACAAAGATTAACATCTTAGCTTTCATATGATAACCCATGTGATGAACTCTGATCACAACTTCATGCCGAAAAAGCACTTTCAAAAAAATGGTTGAAATTTCTTTTTGAACACTTTAGTTGTGAGGCATTAAATTAGGGCACCATGATCATTTTTTTTGCCACACCATGAAACCTAAACGATTTTTAAACTGTATCCGTACAGATGTCCTTGATCAGAATTAGCATTCCATCGGTATGAATACGGATGGCACGTCAAATGACATTGTGCTAAAAAGTGTTCAAAATGAAATTCAACCCCGTTTTTTTTTCAAAGTTTTATTATTTTGTTATGAAGCCATGGGTGAATTACGCAACATGAAAGCTGAGATCTAAATCTTTCTTAGACATATCCTTTGGTTTCATACTTATCCCCCAAAATGTAGAAATAATTATCAATTTCCTGTTTTGTGGGTTTTTTTTTTTGGGGGGGGGACACTGTATAATGTATAATTATCTAACTAGGTATCTGTGTATTTGTATTCACCTGTCTTAAATCCAAACCGTAATGCCTTATCAAATAGTTAACTTTCTCTTATTAAAAACAAAAACTGCGGTAGTTGTATACAACTCCTTCAAAACTCCTTTCAAACACATTTTCAAACAATCACAATTTCAAAAATATGTGATTTCAAAAATTTGGATTACATGACCTCTGGAACATTCGCAAAAGTTGTAAATATTCAGTTTTGAATGTAAAATCTGATGAAGATTTTGCTCATGACACGACTGCTATATTTGGCTTAAAATGAAAGGTTACCGGTAAACTAATAACGCAGCTAAAGAAAGTATACGAACAGGTTGGGTTGGTGGATGCAATATACACTGTATTTAGTCCACTACCAATCTGTCAAGTAAAAACCATTTACACTGATAAGGGAAAGTGGGATAAGTTGTAAAGGAATGTTGTTTTAAACAATTCCAGTAACTTGCATGTATGTATACTATGGTACACAGCCATTAATTAAGGCATTTTCATTTTGCGCGAAATGCATTGACTTAATCAAATCCTGGCACACAGAGGCACGACAGACGAATCCGACCAAGCTTGTATATGGGCAGGATGAATGTGGCCATGATAGGGGGGGCCATCCGCACCTGAAAAGTAACATATGCCTGTATGACTGCAAGCATCGAGTTCAATCACGCAAACTTGAGTTGACAAAAGGATTGCATGTGGGAGCACCCAACATTGGCAGCCCATGTCAGACCAGTAACAAAGGTCAGATTTGTCTATAAAAATGAACGCTTTTCAATGAAAACAGAGTTGGACTGCAGAAACTGTTGTGATTAAAGCACACTATGCACATAGCAGGGTTGTAGTCGAGACCATATCAAGACCAGCTTGTAACAGGCACAAGTAACAGGCATAAACCATGACAGAGGAATGCTTTTGTTACAGTTCATTTGAATAGCTTAAGACTGCTGGTCTTGTGCTGGTCTTGACTACAACACTGGCACATAGATTTGGCAACCTCCCCCTCATTTCAAAGGAAAAGGGTCACATAGAATGCATTTTTTTTTATGGCATCACCTTCCATAACTTTTGCATTTTGGCTATTCTTTCAACACTAACACTACTTTAAAAAAAATATCTCGTCACACTCAAATATGTTCATGTCAACAGACGCCACCCAAGAAAACCCAGATTAATAAAAGAAATCTTATGATACAATTATGAAATGAAAGCCATGTATTAATAAACACATACAACTACACAAAGTGAAATGATCATGTAAATATTAACCACCATTTCATTTTTACAAACATCATACATAGCAAAGCCAATAACTTAAATCTGCCACAACGTAATCCCAAAATTTTGGAGTTAAAATCGGAATTTCTTATCACAAAATGTGTTTCTCGTAAAAATGGATGTACTCCCTGAACACGCAGACTTTTAGAAGTTTAAAGTAAACTTTTTTCAAAGCATTAGCAGAAAAACTACGAATACCATAACTAATAGCATTTCCGTTTTCGTATTTAAACAGCATAGACTAATTTTTGCAATACAATATCAAGCAAAGAATGCTTCAAAGCACGCCGCAATGCAATAATACAAGTGAAAATGCCAAACTTTAATGCCTCAAAAAAGTAATGTTGGAACAAGATCCTATTTACTCATTAGCTGTAACACACGTGATTGTTATAATACTGCTATTCTGCATTAACACTTTTTTACAAATAATGCATATATTTCAACTAAATGTTGTCAGTAAAGGTTTAAGGATTTCTAAAGTAACTCGCATTGCAGATACATGTATCTGAATCACTGAGCTATATAAAAATTAACAGGGTGCTAATTCATCATTCATCATACACACATTTTGACAATGTCTTAGACGCAACCCTAGTAGGAGAGGCATGCTTACTGGCTTCAAATTGAAGAGCAATTGTCTGAAAACGACTTGAGGCGTGTCCCTCTGCAGGTGTCTGTCAACATCCAGAACTGTCACTCAGAAGACTTGTTGCTTCATTTTCATACTGAGCTTTTAAACCCGATCAGCCATGGCCATCGTTAAGATGAAAATAATTAAAGATGATTTGTATCCAGGGGAGGTGAGTTGGTCTCACCGACGGTGGAAGTTACCCCGCCTGGGTCTATAGGTCTAAAAACTGGGATAATTTCTTTGGTATCTACTGAAGATATATTATTTATTATTTTTGGAATTTATTTATTATTATTATTGGGATAATTTCTTTGGTACCTTTTGAAGGTTGATTATTTATTATTTAGACCTGGACCCAGGAAAACCATAAGCGTGGTGGGGCTGGCCAACCTAAAATGTGACCAACCCTACCCACCTCTGTTGTAGCCCTTTACCAAGAGTGGCTTTTAACCTTGTATTGGGTCGACTTCCCTTTAAAAAAAAAAAAAGCATGTGACTGGCGAGCAACCATATGTTTGTGTACAAATGTGGATACACTTACCAGTATTCACTGAATATGGCAAGCTAGCACTCTAGTAATTTAACACACCCCAGAGATTGGAATAAATAGACATGTATCAATGTGCATAACATTTAAACCAAAGCGGATATTTTGAGCAATACTCTAAGTCACACTTTAAGCCAAACAGAAAGAACATCCCCAAACACTCCTGGATAAAATTCGACTACGGTAGAGATACACTGGCTCTAATTTCTATGCAAACATGTTCCATGCTACGAGTTCAAATTAGTGTTGTGCTGAGAACAAAGTTGCTTATGATAAAATAAAATAAATCAAACATGATCCCATTAAGATTTGAAAGCCAACATGACTGCCTTAACGTTAGTCTCAATAGCCCGTTTCACACGACCGTTAGAAACACTGGTCCCGTGCGAGGAAATCGTATCGATGTCACAAACGCACGGATTCCGTGCTGTGTGAAAGAGTATCTGTCACCAAATTGCATGGGTCCCGTGCGGTTCGTGACAGATTGGCGTGTGAATGTATCGATGCCATTTTCGCAAGGATACTGTGCAGTGAAATCGCCTTTACGTATGCGCAGTTTGCTATTTGGCTTTTGTAAACACAAAATTCTTCAGTTCTGATTGGTCAGGTGCTACGTAATGAGATTTGTGTAGGAGAACAGTGGATTCTCTGTAAATAAACAACACTTCGTTGGTGTTGCTGTATATTTACAGCAAATTTTGACAAAGTGGTCTTGTACATTTACATCCTCTTTGTATAATTGACGTTAAAACACAAAAACTACGGACACGTGATATTTTCTAGGACACAGTACCGTAATTTTATGTCAAAAATCCTTTTAAAAGGGGAAAAAATGTTGTTTTACAGATTTCTTTTTACAGTGCGGAAAATCACTGTAACCCTATAAATTTCATCGTTCATAGAATTTCGCAACACCAGCTATACACGTGTAGCCTTTGATCCATGCATTGCAAACATTGCAAAACGACAGACGTTCGCTACCGGACTGTGTTGTATGGTGTGAAAGCCTGCGATGAAATCGCAGGCATCCTTGGGCGTCAGACATCGCAGATGTGTCTTTCCAGCGCTCGTGTGAAACAGGCTTATTGACCCAAAAGAAAAATTGTTTTGGGGAAAAGTGGATATTTCCCCCCTTTTTTTTTTCCTTTTACATGTGACCCCCTCTATCATAATACAGAATAGGTCACTACTGCTGTTTTTACGGATTGCCTATTATGAATGCCAAACTAGTTGCAAGTTATGAAAAGCAGATGACTAGGTTAGCGTGTTCTTGGTTGTCTTGTAAAAGATCAGCTGAAAGCATTCATGAAGACATTCTTCCCCCCAAAGATCAATTAATTGCTTAGGTGTCGGCAGATAGCCAACTGATGAAAAAAAAAAAAAAATCTTTCTTGTGATGTGCGAGACACCTTTAAAAAAATGATTAAACTATGCATGACATAAGCTGGTGGTGGAAAATTGTCTGCAGAATTTCGGGAGAGAAAACACCAATAATAAGAATCAGCTCCGCTAATGAATGACAAATAATATGAACCAACCTTCATTCTACAATATGATGGCTAAATCCTAACTGTTATTCACAATGGGAAACCCAAACTTCACATCTGCTGGAATCCCTGGGTTATCCTCCATGTTGGTCTTTCCTCTAACCCACCCCTCCCAATCCCTAATGCTTTCTCAGCTGCTGATGATTCACTTCTTGTTGCCGGCCCTTGGAGGTGTGATTGGACGACCGGAGTTCAGTCCACCGTATTGGTACTTGGCCTTCTTTTCCGATGGTTTCAAGATCTGCAGGAGACATTCAGTTTTGTATTAAGAATATTATTAACACTACTCTAAATCCGCCAAAATCCAACACCATGTTGTGTTGTATTTTGTATTGGTTCGGCATTGTAGAGCCTTGGCACCATTACTTTACATTAAGCCATGATGCCCCAATTTGTCTAAGTCCAAAGAATGTGCCATAGGTATACTGCAGTGTTGGATTTTGACAGGTTCAGGACCCTTCCAAGTAAGTGCCACAGGGGTTAGGGTTAATAGCATTCATTTGTTGGTGGGTGGGTGGGGAGGGTGGTGTTTTGTTTCTTTGGTGTTTTTTCACACACGGGACAAAGCAATTTAATGCGATAACATCAATATACAGTCGAACCCTGATAATAAGAGCACTGGTAATACAACATCCTGCTTATAACAAGGACAAAAATAGGTCCCGAGTCTTTGTTTTCGATTACTGATAATACAAGGTACCTGTTATAACAAGGTAAATTGTAAAGTCCCAAGGACCCTGTTATAAAGGAGTTCGACTGTACTGCATTAACCCTCCTACTATTATAACTATCACAACCTATCAAAAAATCTACCCGCCAACTCTCACAGCGTGTGTGTGTTTCAACCTGTCACTTGATAGGTTTTGATATATAGGGTAGTTGGCTCCATTTTGGCCCTGAGAGAGGGAGGGTTAATTAATGCAACATATTTAACACTTTTCAGTACATATAGTCGTACTTCCCCAATACGTCCGAGGACAATGCTTTGTGTTTCCTATTGTTCCTTCAATATAACCAACCCCCATAGACTAAGCACGTATCCTCACGTTCGAGGACCGATTTCAACAAAAGACTCTACGTTCGAGGACTGAAAAGTTTCTTTGTGTTTCCTTTCTTCTCTTGTCCTCGGAGATATATACATTGCACGTACATTGGCTTTACACACTGCTAAACCTCCAGATCCCATATACTTTGAGTACACACCCACGGAGCCTGGGATATCCTGAGACAAGATTTGCAGTAGACTAGTTCCCGCCCCAATTTTGAATACAGGAACTGATATAATAGTACTAATTAGCATAAACCCAGTAGAATTTTGCCGGTTTTATGCTAATGCATGGTGACGTTCCCAATCACTGCGAAACTCGCCAAAACAAACTGAATTCAAAAAAATAATTTCCTCCATGATTCAAATTTGTTGGTGAGAATGAAAACAGCACCAAACTCTTAAAAAACAAAAAAATTATTCCAGCGCTTGTGCACACAAGTGCCATATTTAGATTCCGTATGCTATCTACCAGTCCCAGCATGTACATATTTGGAGGCAGGAAGCAGTCTAGATTTGAAGGCATGTGGCATATAACGCGACAGCCTGGGATAAACTGCAAGGATTAGCCTTATTCCTCTGGGCATTTCTGCTTGAAACCTTCCCGATTCATCAAAAATCCATCATTTGGCTGTAAACCAATGGCACATTCTTGGTACTACAATTTTCAAGGGACTTTGATGCCCCCGAAAATTAGCAGCGGCTGGGCTGTACTCTCCTTAATTCTGCAAAATCCTCCCAAACCTGGTAAAGGATCTGGGAGGGTTAGGGTTATGCATATTAAATCTCGTGAAATTTACGGGTGGGTTGCAGAAAATCAAAATAATAGTTTTAGAAACCTTACACTCTCAATAGAATCTTCCAAGTCATATACTTGCCAATGACAGACAACAGGCTAAGACGTCACACCCAGTTAACTGTACATACATACTGGTTTATGTATCCAGTATGCTAACGCCAAACGAAGCTTAGGCCAATTTCATGGAGCTTATGAGCACAAAATTTCACTAAGCACAGAAAAGATCTGCTCAGCACAAACAGGCAACCAGCCAAAATTGCAAGTGACGTGTACTGCTTGTGATTGATTCATGACTGATTTCTGCTAACCAGGGGAACTTTGCTAAGCAGGATTTTGTGCCTAACAGCTCCATGATTTGGCCCCTGGTCTGGGGACGACAATCCTCAAGATGTCCATGGCAGCAGTGAAATTTAAGGAAAATGAAAAATTTAATTTGTATGTCGTTGCTGAAAAAAATGCATACAAAAATAGCGTAATTAAAAGAAGACTGTTTCAGGTTGCAGATGTCATTTTAAAATGATAAAAACAATTTAAGGACCCCCCCCAAAAAAAATCTTCCGGAAATCTGGAAGACATCTCACCAAAAATCCTGAAAAATTCGGAGAAATCTCACCCCTGCCGTGGTTTACAAAACAACGGAAGAAATGTCATGGGATAAAAGCCGAAACACATCTTTACCTGAAACGAGCACATGAGTGTCTCATCCACGCTCATCATTCCCCCAGCATTGTCAAACTCCCCGCAGTAGTTGGGGGCCGAGAATAGCGTCACTAACTGACGCTTAGCAAAGAACTCATACCCATCTTCAACAACCTGGAAGGGAGGCAACAAGAAACGGGAGGTTAGTTAGCTTTGTGGAGCAACGCTGACCCAATCTGCAGATCCAATGATTTTTGTTTGCTATAAAATGGATGGAATAAATAGAACTACTCTGAAACGGAATTTTGCTTTGGAAACGAACCATTACACAATACAACATCGCTAAAACGAACACCACTATACCAAACATTTGGCTATAACGAACATCCTCTTTGTCTCCCAAAATGATTTAATCAGGACATGCCAATATGTGAACGGCTCTAGCAAAACCCAATGCTTCTCGTCATTTCGCATTGCGCAGTATTGGCCCGCAACAATAAACAAACATTCATCAGTGCTACCAAAACCCCAATATTGAAATTTGTGACCAGCTCTAGCAAAACCCAACACTTTGGGTGAAATTTCAACATTGGGGTTTTGGTATCACTGATGCCATTTTAAAAATGTTGCGGGCCCATACCGCGTAACGGGAAATGCCGAGAAGCGTCAAGTTTTGCCAGAGCCGTTCACATATTTGCTACAACGAACGACCACTATAGTGAACATTTTTTGTGGATCCCATGATGTTAGTTGTCGTGGTGTTCTATTGTACTATTTAGACTGAATTGATAACAAAACAAACCAACTGATTTTCTTTTTTTTTAAACTGTCAACTTTTAACAAAAATGCATCCTTTACGTTTTTCAACACTATGCCATAATAAGGGAAATAAACCATCTCATGGGGTTGCACTTCAATACAGCAAATGCTGGAAATATTTCCAGGATTTTTGTACAAGTACTTATTGTAAATCTCTGTCGTTTGTGACCATACTCCAGATCCGACTTACCAAGTTCCTGACTTGTGATTGGCTCGATTTGAAATTCCATGTTAAATCATCCAAGTCATTTTTTTCTCTCTCTCTCTCAAAAAGAATTCTTTTATGATGTGTCAATACCTGGTGGGCTCTGCATATCAAGTCCAGGTCATGCTTGTTGAGGAATTTGGAGACTACATCGATGCCGAAGGTGAAGGAGACGCCGCGATCATTCTCACCCCAGCCTGTGGTGTCCTTGTCTGGATCTGACCAGAGCAGATCACACAACAGCCCTTGCAAAAAAAAAAAAAAAATAATAGGTTTTATTATTGCACGTTTCTGGCCAGTTAACCTCTCCCTAAAACCTCCCTTTGAATCACAACTGACCTATGGTTCATTGCATTGAACTTCATATAAACTGGATCGTGCATCGGCTCTTCAAGTTGAAGCCACCGACCGCCATGTTAACACTCCCAATACAATGGGTTTTTCAACCTTGCCCCCAGGGTCTACCTTCACCCTCATTCTCCTTTACCACAGTGGTAAATTGGGAGTGTTAATATGACAGCTGCTGGCTTCAGTCACCTGTACTGCGCGCAACGGTCAATGAGCTATCCAGTTTATATAGAGCTCAGTGGTTCATTGACACAGACAACTCCAATGGAAATCCACTTGGTACCTTTTGTCTGGTACCGTGATCATTATTTTGCAAACTTCATTGCTTACATGTACATACATGTATGTGACGTGTTCTTGCAAAATAAGACTGAAATGGGAGGGGGTCAAAAATGAGTTGCTGACAGATTTTGAAAGACAAGTACATTCTCTTTACAATGTGTTTTTTTTATTGTAAATTGGCATTCTATTGCGAAGTTAGAAATTTTTCAAATTTGGGATTTATTAACCCTAACCCCTTGGGTAACTTTACTAGAAAGTATCCTGAATCCGCCAAAATCCACCGATTTTGTCATGCGCAAAACGTTGGTTTTGGTGACTGCTCAATATGGAGGTATCCTGAATCCATCAAAATCCTGCAGTAATGCTAGGCTTATAATCCTCAATCCATCAAAACCCCCCAGGTTTCAATATGGCAGAAATCCTCCAAAACAGAGGTATGGATTTTGATGGATTCAGGTAGGTTAGGGTTAATCATATATTTGCAATTTTGTCTGTCTGATTTTTCTTTAAAAAATTCATGCTTCAATGAAACTATTCAGATTTGAGCTTTTGCCACAACAGTACTTGCTTGCCAAATTTAGGTCGAGAACCTACATGTACCCCCACTCAGTCACCGATACATGAAACCTACAGGGGTTCCCTTCACCTAATAATCATCTTCCTTGTCTACATTCAAATTAACCCTGGAGACCTGATTATTCACCTGTTTCATCTCAATAAAATGGCCTTGGTTGATTGATTTTATGAGCATCATCCTTCAGTATTATTTCTATGATTTCCTCTGAACTAAAATGGGGGTGTTAATTTTCTGTTTTAATACTAGTCAATGTAATCTGGCTTTCCAAATCTACTGCAGGCAAGGTCAAACGACTGATCTTATCACCTCAAGCAAAATGACCATAAATAGAGTGTTGAGTATTCTCCCAGGATGGGTGAGTCAGTGATCCAAATTAATTGAAGGTTGAAACGAACTAACCAAAGGTGCTGTCACCTGGGCCACTCATAATTCAAATTTCCTGAAGCTGGCATTCCAGTCACAGTCATATGTACAATGTACATGAAGTGAATAGTAAGTATTGGGATATGTAAATGAATGTCAGCTGTCCCCCTCCCAAAATAAAAATATTAAAATTACAAAAAATACAGGGATTGCTCGATAAATTGAGACAGAAAAAAAACGTGGCTTTGGCAAGAATTCCAAGAGAGACTTTCATTTTTAATTGAACAGCTTGCCAAAATTCCTAACTAGCTGGTTTCAGATCAAAAGCAGAGCTCGAAATTTCCACTGGACCGACAGACCAAGTCTAGTATATTTAGGCATTGGTTTAGCAGACTCCAAGCCCAAACTAGGCCAGTGAGCCATGATTTTGCCGTCATATAATCTTACATATATGAATCTCAAATTTCCCACTGATACTGAAGTGTACATTCTTTGTTTTCATTCACTTAAAAAATCTTCCATTATTTACAAGGTCGTACTCAATTTTTAAAAATAAAGATAAGAGCGATCCTGCACAATATGTCCATGATACAGAATTTCAACAGACACCAGTCTTTAACAAAAATGATGACTCTTAAAAATGGATCACTGGTATGAAATTCAAACCCTGAAATGTGCCTAGTTATTGCCAGTCTGAGACTAATTTCTCATTTAAATTAAACCTCATATCCTCACGGTTTCCTAATTTCACACATGGGACTGCTGTTAAAGGTAATATACAACATTTGCAAACATCAAAAAACAAAACAACTGAATTATTATGAAATACCTTACTTGACTGTAAGTAAATAATAGTCTCAAGCATCCTGTGAAATCATGGCACCCGCTGTGCTGTCATTTGTTTTTTAAAGTGAAATTTTTGTATCAATTTCCAGCGATGGTCGGCCAACCATGATAATTCCCCGACATCTATAAATTGTTCTGTTTTGTCTGAAGTAGGGCCACGGAACCAGACTACAAGAACAGTATTTTTTCACTGTTTTCCAGCATATAAAACTTTAATCAGGTCAGTGTTACAGTATTTGCTAAAAATACTAACCCCCAAATTCCTTCCTTTCTGAAAATTACAGCAAAAGCAAATCTTGCGCACTACCTTTAAATGTTGTTTTTGTAACATCATTTTTCCCAACATACATCTTACTAAGAATCTCACTACATAATACTTCCTCTTAAAAACACAAGTTTATCCATGCGTAGAAACTTCTGCATGTTCACTTTCTATGATTTCTGACCAGTACAAACTGAAAGTACTGCATCCTTAGTTTTTTTGTTTCAAAGTGCCTTTAACAAACAAATGAGATGGAACTTATTTTATAGTGAGAAGGTCCTACACACCTGTTTCAGGGACATCTGTGGGTCTCATGATACGTCTGATCTGCTCCATCGACTGCAAGTCAGGTGATAGTCCTGTACACGAAAAAGATATCCACCAATCATATTTTCCAGTTTTAAAGCTTTTACTGAAACCCAGTTCAACCAAAATTATCTGAAATATAAAACGTTCACATTAGCAAACATGGATGAGTTGCACAGGGTGGAAAGAAAGAGGGACATCTTCAGATGCCAAGACTCTGCCACAGAGAAAAGTTGGGAATCATAAAAACCCATGAGATATGTAATTTGCCAACCCAATGCCTGCACTGCATACAGAAGCAGGCTTTGTGGTTTGAGCAGCCATGTACCTAAGGGGTGGCCAAGGCATGCCTGGGCCCAACCAAAAAATTGCCAGGCTAATCTGCAGACCCACACCTTGATGTTAAAACAGTAAATGTCTCACTTTAATATCAAACACAAACAAATGATACGTTTTTTTGTTACACCCTCGACCCATCCACCTTACTACGCCAAGCTATGTGCCCAAGTATAAGCAAACAAAAGCCATTAGTAGCTTATATCTTAGAAAGCTAACAGAAAATGCAAAAATGAATTAAACTTCTACAAACTGCTAACTGACTGGATTTACCTAAAATATACAAATCAACCAAATGAGCTGGCCTGACATTTTAAACTTAAGCAATTTTTTCCTCAAAAGGCATAAAGCGACATTTTTGCCTTTTGAGAAAGAACTTGCTTACATTCAAAGCGTTTTGCCAGCCAATTTTGATTAGAAAATGCAAAATTACAGCTTCCCGTGGGCAGAACTTGTTGTGCGGCATAAGGACACAAATGTCCACTGATAGTGACCTTTGCATCTTTCCAGGCACTAGAACTATGACGTAGGGAGAACATTTTTGTGTCCAGCAACAATATAAAATTGCCTCCGATGGAGTCACATTAACAACAAAAATGCCACAAGGAAATACAGTCCCGAGTAATGGATCCATATATTCTTTAAGTGGAGACAAAGCTCACCCATGCACAGCCTTGTTAAGATCATCTGATCCAACAAGTCTGAATAAGCCAATTCGGTATTTCAACTGCACATGTGCACAATGGCATTTTATCCCGAATGACCCGCGTGACCTAACGCGCGCGTGTTAATGCAAAAGGTGGTCGCACAACGTGCACGTGTTAAATTCAATAAGAACGGGCGTTCGCATAACATGGTGTGACATTACGCCGCAATTTTATCCTGAATAACCGAACTGGCTTATTCTGATTATATACCTCCATGACAGCAGAAGATTTTTTCATCGATGATGGCAGATATTGGCAAACAGTTAAAACAATCTGTGAACGTCTTCCATAATTTGATGTTGTAGCGTCTTTTACCTAAAACATAAAAAAAAGAAAAAAGATGCACATAGTTCCATGTGATTTTGCACAAAAAACAAAACAAAACGTAACTTACCCGTCAGGCCTAGAAAATCAGGGAAGCCACTGAAGCCATGACCCTTTCCTTAGGTCTTGGACTTTATGACCTCTTTACATTTTGCCATGTGCCATGAGCCACAGCCACAGCCACACACAATACATCAAATGAAAGCTTGTATGTCTTCTCGGGCAATGCCATAATCTCAGTTTTCAACTTTTGCAAATTTCAACAAGTTTCGAGATGCCAGGTCGTATCCATCTCTCTCATCACCTTGCAGGTGTTTAACAATGGCGAAAAGACAGTGTTAATTTTTGCTGGAATCGTCTACAACACCACACTATGTACATGTTCTATGATCAGCTTTTAACCCCTTGCATACGGATGATGCCATATGGCGCAAAAGAAACAGTGCCACCAGGCCGGATGACGATATTGGCCGCTGTTTGTGCAATTTTAATCCATTGTTGGATTAAACAGTGCCACCAGGCCGGATGACGCCATTGGCCGCTGTTTGTGCAGTTTCAATCCATTGTTGGATTAAACAGTGCCACCAGGCCGGATGACGATATTGGCCGCTGTTTGTGCAATTTTAATCCATTGTTGGATTAAACAGTGCCACCAGGCCGGATGACGCCATTGGCCGCTGTTTGTGCAATTTTAATCCATTGTTGGATTAAACAGTGCCACCAGGCCGGATGACGCCATTGGCCGCTGTTTGTGCAGTTTCAATCCATTGTTGGATTAAACAGTGCCACCAGGCCGGATGACGATATTGGCCGCTGTTTGTGCAATTTTAATCCATTGTTGGATTAAACAGTGCCACCAGGCCGGATGACGCCATTGGCCGCTGTTTGTGCAGTTTCAATCCATTGTTTGATTATTGTGTATATGTTATGCTTGACTGCACAAACACACTGTAGCGGTCGGTTCACTTGGCTGCCAGAGCCGCCGTGGCACCCCGACGTCTCCTGTAAAATACCGTACTCAAGGGGTTAAATGTTCCAATATGACGGCATTGTTGCTGGGTGATCACATGGGTGATCAGTGTCTATAGAGTACCGAAGTCTGACGTCAGTTGCCGCGGCAATGGTTCCAAACACATGCAGTTTAGAATGTATTCTGGTTCCAAACATTGCATTGATTGACGTCATCACTTCGGTACTCTATACACCAAAGGTAATGATACCACAAATGCAACTTACATTCATCGTAGAAACCGTAGATCCTGTTGATGCTAGCACACTCGTGGTTGCCTCTCAACAGGAAAAAATTCTCAGGGTATTTGATCTTGTAGGCCAACAGCAAGCAGATGGTCTCTAATGACTGTTTCCCCCTGTCCACGTAGTCACCCAGGAAGAGATAGTTGGACTCTGGTGGGAAGCCGCCATACTCAAACAGCCTCAAGAGGTCTGTGTACTGGCCGTGTATATCACCTGGAAGACAGAGGGGGATAACAATATTGGTTTGGAATTTGAAAATCTTTACTATTTCCCTGTGACAGGCTATAATAGTAGCTTGGTCAATTGCTTATTGAGCAGGCAAGTTTCTGTCGGCGTGTGAAGAAATCCCTGCACCGGACCAGTTAAAGGTATTTTGTCATGTTTTTGATGGGACCCTATACTCTCTGGGCCTGTTTGTTTTACACAGATTCGGATCTCGATCAGTGATCCATTCGTTGGTTCATGCACCAAATTTCGCCTAATGGAACGAACCAGCGGCTGGATCACTGATCAATATCCAGATCTGTGTGAAACAAACAAACAGACCCTCTGTTTACATGTACTGCTCATTAGCACCAGCTTCGAGTTCAATGTAAGACGTTTGTGCATACATACTACATACTGTACACATACATCATTCTGTATTGTCTAAAATGTACATGTACAAGCACAAGCAGTACACACAAGCATACATTTTTTTATTAACCCTAACTCCCTAGTTGGTGTGAAAAATTGTAATGAAATTGGAGGATTCAGGACTGTTAGGGTTAAAGTAGGGTAAGGTGAAATTCAAAAACAAAGTACTTGTACATTGTATTGTACATCTACACTGTATGAGATGGATTACTACATTAATTATTACTTACAAATACAAGAATAATTACACAAATAAATCTATACATGGTTAAGTTTTACGGGATGGGCGACAAACCCGCGAAACAAAACTTTTGGGGAAAAGGGGACATTCTGATCCGGCTCCAAATTACCATGGCAACCACGCATAACACAGCACAGTACATGTTCATCAAAATATCCTGCATTGAATCCAACAATTTTAATGTGATTTTGCATGCACTCTAGGGGGTAAGGGTCAAGAAATCTCTACTTATAACAGCCATCATTCATGTTTGGCGACTCATAAAAAAAAACTTAATTTTTGTGGAGGGGTCACACAAGCTGCTATAGACTAATCTGGCAACCAAAATTAGAAGCATTTACTGCGGTGGCGAGGCGCTCGCGTGCGTGTTAGACGCACACGCTCGACGTAGCTTCGACCAACAGGTTGTTTACATTTTGCCAAAATGCGCACGCGACTCGAATTAAAGAACGCGCGCAGCCTGCACGCGAGCGCGGCACCACTGTAAAAATGGCGTTGGCGAATTCCTGTATAGTTTTAAAGGTATGACATAGCATTGGTAGAGCGGACGACACATTTGTTGACAGTGTTCATAACTTGTGTGATTCAACATAAGCTTGAACTAACAAACCTGTGAAAGTTTCAGCTCACTTTGTCACTCAAGTCACAAGAAAATAGTGACAAACAGTTCTGTTTTAACAGTCATTTTGTGCACATAATCATTTGTATATTAGCTTCTTTTGATTGTTGATATTGAAATTTATAAGTCACAGTGCTTTCGAAGGGGTTCAGATACAATTCGTCGTGTGCCCGGCAGAAGGACGTAAGCGTGCTTTAAAGCGCAATTACACTTTCCGAGAAAATTGACTTCAAAGATTTTGTGTTGGCATTTCTAAATTAAGATTTGCAAAAGGTTGAATTTTTGTCAGATGAAATTTATTAATTTTTCCAATAATGCTGTGCATTTTTAAATAGAAATATTACTTAATTTTTAAAGTTATTTACATATTTATGCTAACGACTTTTTGCCGGGAAGTCCTTCTGCCTTAAACGTGCACCTAAGCGGCACGTGAAATGCTAACGACCTTTTGCCGGAAACAAACTTTGCTCCACAGGCGTTTACGCCCCACTGAAGTGGAGAGGTGAATGCACTTGCATCATGTTTTGTTACATTGGTATTACACGCTTACGTCCTTTTGCCGTGAAAAAAAAATGCAAAAATCCCTTGCGTCCTATTCATTCTGTTAATTACGTCAGAATGACGTAACCCCTTGAGACGAAATGTATATCAAAATAAAGATATTTCAATACTCTATCGATTACCCCCAAAACCCGAATTTGATATTTTGACCCATTTTTCATCCTTACGACCTTCTGCCGGGCACACAACGAATTTGTGTTAAAAAATGACAGCATTTCAAACATAAATTTTTTCAGAAGTATTGGTACTGGTACCATCTTTATAAACAGTAAGCATTGAGATTGAAGCTACATGTAATCAATTAAGCCAAGTAAAAAAAAAAAAAGAACTAGTTGATTATTCCCACCCACATCCTTTTTTTTAAGCTGCATCCTTTTTTTTTTATTTTCATTTCCTCCAAAAAAGCTAGATTTTTCATGTATTTCGCTTTATCTTGGGACCATTCTTTCGATGATCGATTTCATTTCCGGATATTTTAGACTTCTACAAAGCCAGCGAGGGCGGTTAGTTCACTGGCATTCACGATATGCGAGCTGAATAGTTTGTTGACGTGAAAATGCAATTGAAAAGAACATGCATAAACAATTGGGTCATTTGATTAAATACATAGAACACTGTTAAACATCGATATTTTGACTCGACTTACTCGTAGAATAGCTAATAACAAGCTGAAAATTTGGCGACCATTTTTAATTTAAATACTTGGCGGCCATCTTGGGAAAAAATAACGAATAAATAAAAAGGCGCTCATCCTCCTCTTTTTGAAAAAACCAGGACGATCAACTGGTATTTTTGTTTACTTGGCCTTACATGTATTTTTATCATTTCCAAAACTACATAATGTAATATACCCCTGATGTGTACAAGCGGATGGGGCCCAAGATGCTTGGAAATTCCATTTTCCAGAAATTTCACAAAATCGTCGGCTGTCATTGTTAACAAATAGAAACTTAACAGCTCACCACTTTTCCTCTTATCTCTACTTTCTATGGTCATGTGCATACATTACATTGTCAGATGACTGGTGTGCCATCGTTTTACATTTGAGCATACACCCTTACAAAAACATTTGTAGTATTTTCTTAAGTATTCGATGCTACACATGTACATTGTAGGCCTAATACATGTATCAACACCACCAGGAAGCTACATTGTATTATTTTTTCATTCGTCAAAGAATCCACAGTTTTCTTTGTTCACTTTCAAAATGTATAATTTTTTAACATTGACTCGACTTACAAATATATAAACGATATTATTCAAATCAATTTAGTATAAATATTCAGGCAATATCAAAACAAAAACCACTGGCCATTTCAACTATTTTTCTTTTTCCTTTGGTTAAAATGTTCGGAGTTTCCCCATGTGAACAAATGACACACAAAAATTAGGAACAATCAATACATTATAACTTTATCTAAAATTCTCATCCCTTTACGTTAAACAAGGACTACAGAGCCTAAAAAAAAATGTGTGATTCATCCGGCCCAGAAAGTCAGTGCACACTACATTGTACATGTACAATGTGCATAGTCCATATGAACTTTATGCTGCATTGTCTGCCGATATGTACTCTGTATGGGCAACCTGGACATGCATATGATTCATAGTTTCTCAAAGTAAACTTGACATTAACAACAGTGATCATGTTGGTCCTGGGTAAGGGAAGTTCACCAATTGATACATATGTGACCGGCTCTGCAAAAAGGGGTATTATGTCGCACTATGTGAAAACACACACAGGGCAGTTCTATTTGAAGTGGGCGAAAAAATCTTCACGCAAGTGATTTTTTTTGTTTTTGGTTTGTTGGCTTCTGTTATATCTATATTTTCAGAATTTATTTTAAGAAACACAAATATTGGTGAATTAAGATGAAAAAATAAATGTTGATAAAAATTACTTCTATGTTATTTCTTTGCACTTTTTGTGTTTAAAGGCCTGTATCTCTAAACGCATTTCCGTTAAATTGGGAAAATAGGAGTATACAATTGTCAAGATATCTCAAGAACACAAAATGCCACATGGGTCAAACCTACACAAAATTAAAGGTTAGGATGTGACAAATCCAACCGTGTATTAACTCATTTTTCAAATGTTGCGACATAATAGCCCTTTTTGCAGAGCTGGTCACATATGGGGGGTTTTTGTGCGTGGTTACATCAGTTTATACCACTTATTACACAGCAATGTCAGTCTCCGCCTACAGGAGAGTGACTCAATCTATTCAGCGGGTTCAAGTACAATAGGCCTTTACTGTAAATTCTAAAAATATTCCCAGAGGCAACATAAATACAAATGGAATGTTCCCCAAGACAAGTTTTTTTTTTGTAATCATCACTTTAATGTACATGTATGTAAAAAAAAATCACAGCCGAATCAATTTCTTAAGACTTATATATTTTTGGGAAGCTTTAGTACCATTAAATCTCAAGGTACAATTCTGTTTTGAAAAAAGGGCAGATAGAGTTTAATTTAGTAAAACAAAATTGGGGGGAGGGCGGTAATGGTGGCATACAATGTGCTTTTTCAAAGTGATTTCTTTCTCCAAATGTCTTCTTTTCAGATTTGCAGTACAGTGTCTTTTCTTGTCATATTTTTGTATTGGAATAAGTACCAAGGATACATTTGGTATCATTATTTCGTCTTTCTTCTGGCATGTTAATCTCAAAAAGTAAAAATTGGGCGACATACCTCAATATGCTGCAGAGGGTCATAATTTACTTTTTAATAAAAAAACTGACAAACTAGCTATGTGTACGTGTACGGAGTGCATCAGCTTATATTAGCAATTTGTTGTTTTTTTTGTCTCAGTTTTCACGAACAGGAAATGAGAACTAAAATGACAGGAAGTTCTAAGTATGGCTTGAAAAGAGAAACTGACAGACATGTAATAAACACTTTTTTTACTGAAAATTAAACTCAAACGATTCACTTGTGTAGAAGTTGTGTGACTAGCCAAATAATCAACACAATTACAGGGCAAAGGGAATTCAGATAAGACTTGATTTTGCATTTGTGAACATTTTGTGTGTTTTTTGCAAATGCAATTGGGCACACCTTTTGTTACAAAAGATCACAAGTTTGTACAATAGATGTTTCATTGCAAATCTTGCATAATTTGCAGAAAGTTGATATCCATACAAAAGTTGAACACCTACATTGTATTTTTGTTGGTTAGGAGTTGAACAATTTGGATGGCTCATCAGAGTACAAACAAGTTGCCATCGCTGGTAAAAATCCAGAAATCAAGTAATGGGGGGACAAAAGGTGGACTAAGCCAAAAAGAAAAACAAACTGGAGTTTTACATTTGGTGAATGCATGAGCTTTGAAGTTTGAAATTTTCTCTGGATTGTTAATTGCTTTTCTCTGCAAGGCTCCCAAATGCTTTTAAAGAATGCTAAACTAAATATTGAGGTAATTCTTGGATGAGAAAAGAAATATGGGTGATTCGTCAAAATGTAAAGTTTAACCCTAACCTCATATAAAGCTACAAAATACTACTGGTAGTAAACTATAGTATGCAGTACTCTCACCTATTTGTGTACAATGCTTGTAGTAATTTTTAGTATTTGATACTTCATCCCAAATAAAGTACGTAGTAATATGTAGTACTACCGTTTGTTGCTGGGGTTGGAGGCAAAATGTCTGTTTATATCTAAGGCGGAAACAAAGCATGAACTACTGGTTTTTAGAGATAATACCATTTTTTTTCTTAGCCATCCAATTCATTGACACAAATAAAACATGTATAATTTACCCAGTAGCTTAACTGTATTACATAGAAGTAGTACTCTGTAGTTGTAAGTATCTTGACTGCTGTCATGATACACTCAATCATCAAAGACAGAGACTCAGTGCTACATAATACTAAGTAGTATTTCGTCTAACACAGGTCTTCACCCCAAATGAATGCCTGGGATGTTAGGGTTAAAATGGTCTCTCCGATACATCTGCTCGGTGACGTACTGCACTGTAAATCATTGAAATTCAGCAAATATTTCCGAGAGGTTTTAAATACATGTACATGTAGGTATGGACACAAACACAATGTGCATTGTGGTAAACATGATCAATGATTTACATGTGCGAGCGTGGATTCATGTCATACATCACATGTAGGTTACACAACAAAAGCTTGTGTTTCACACGATACCTACAAGTTATTCTGTATGAAGTCATTTATTCCGCTTTGTCACTTTTTGTGATATTTCTTTATTTAACCCTAACTCTCCAGGGTGTGTGGAAAACCATATTAAAATTGAAGGATTCAGGACCGTTAACTTCATAATTTTAATTAATAATGACGTGTAAATGGTTATGAACAACAATGAAGTGAATAGGTGAAATGTCCAAAAAGTTATGTCAAGGACTAAACATACACAGCCACACACACAGATCTGAAACGGAACGTTTGGTGATGCATATGCACAGGCTGAGGTCTTATGATTCAATTACCTGGAAAAATAAGCACATCCCAAGGAACTGACTCAGTGCTGGGTGTGCTGAGATTGTTCAGTACATTTCTTTGGAGTCATAAGCCCTTTTCACACGACACATAAAAAGAAACCACAATGTTTAAGATTCCACTTACGAGTGCCGATTTTGGCCACCGGCCAGCAACAATCGCAAGCTTTCACACAAAATAAAAAGAAATAAAAAGCTGACCGACATTCCTTGTGACGGACAGCACCATTAAAACCTAACCCTCCAGGAAATTTTGGCTAGAAACCCTGCCAGACGCATCAGATTGCATACTTTGTCACATTGACTTGTGTGCAGAGTCCAGCAAAGTGGAGCTGTCAGCACATACATGTATGCACTGTGCTGCGTCTTGCAGGGTTAGGGTTAAGAACAGCAACGTACATAGGCATACACTGAAGCTCACCAAAGGCCGCGCGTCAAAGGTTTCTGCACATGTGCATAGGGACCGCCTTCGCACAGGACGTCGTTCATTTGACAAGGAATCGTTTCACACAGGGTTTGGCATACATTCCTTTTGAAATCTTCGGCTTGTCGCAGGTCAGTCTTGACCTCCAAAAGTCTCTCAATGTTTGAGAGAAACTCGCAAGGAATGTTGGTCAACTCTTAAGCATTGGTTTCCATTCACACGATGGCCATTTTGTAACATTTCTCAATCATTGCGAGAATCTCTCAATCGTTGCAAGTTTTTCTTGTTTTGTGTCATGTAAAAAGGGCTTTAAAATCATGTACTGTGTATCAGTTACATTGATAATTTATTAACCCCAACTTGCCAGAATCCTCCAAAATCAACCAGCCAGATTTGGAAGATTTTGGAGGATTTAGGGCACATCCTGATTCAGTTTGAAATATCTTTCTTTACACTCCTATTAAACCGAGATGAAAACTATAATTCTTTTCTTTTTCTCACTTTTCTTTAAAAAAAAGAAAAACACCTGAAAAACACTTTTCTAAACAAGGGGGAGAGGTGAGTTGGTCTCACCAACAGTGGAAGTTACCCCGCCTGGGTCTACAGATCTGAAAATTGGGATCATTTCTTTGGTATCTATTGGAGATTTATCCTCTATTTAGATCTGGACCAAGAAAAACCAGGGGGCAGGGCTTGTAACCTAAAATGTGACCAACCCAACCACCTCTGTTGTAGCCTTTTACCTAGAGTGGCTTTTAGCCTTGTATTAGGCAATTTCCATTAAAAACAAAAGGGGGGGGGGGGGCTAAAAATGGTCGGTATGCATACTCCTTAAATCCTCAGAAATAACTGATGTCCATAATGACATTTTATTAAGAGTGAACCAGCGCTAAGCAAAGGAAAGAGCATTAAATGAAATGTCCACTTAAATGACGGGAGGGTTCCCACTGTGCACTAAAAGGATATCCAGTACCAAGCCCAGCAGGCTGCGGTAATTTGACACATCAAGCAGCCGGCAGGCTTGGCCTGCAGATAAAACACGCAGGCTGAAGTTAGGGTTGGGCAGTTTTTCGGTATTGACTGATTGACTTTTTCAGAGTACTGAAATACCGGTGAACTCTGTTTCCGATGGTGTTTCAATATTGTGTCAATGAAATTTTTAGGAAATGAAACATTTATGGTAAAATTTAGTGATTAAATGGTAAAACTTGGTCATTTTAAAGCCACTGGCAACATGTTAATGTTCAGATGGCCATGTTGCCCAACCCGACATTTGGAATGTCTTAGGCATCGACAGAAGACCAGTAAGTGTATGTATAAAGCACAATAAGGTTGCATGTAGGCCTACTGCAACAGTGTGGTTTATTTCCGGTGATATAATCAAACAATACATTGGTAATACCGAATAACTAAGATATTTTGTTCACGGCAATACCAACGATTAAAATTAAATACCAAGACAACCCTAGCAGACATCAACATGCTTGTATGTTGGTTTTTCTTTCACCATTTGTTAACAATCCTCGCAAGATCCTCCATTCCATTGTGACGTCAAGCCATACACATTTGTTTACTTACCGCATATTTTGAGGGGAGCTTCAAGTTCTAAGAGGATAGGCTGACTGAGGAAAAGTTCCCTGGATTTCAGACAAAGGCCCCTGACTTCAGCTTCCGTCAAATTCACCGTTTTCCCTGGCCTGCATCCCCGCACTACATAGCAAAGAAACAAATGACAAAGAAAAAATGAGAGGTTTATAAGCTTGTGTATTTCCCAAGTGCCTCCATTTTTTTAGTATCCTAATCTTCAATTACAGTGAAATCTCGATAAGTCGAACCTCTGGGGAATAGGCTCCAATTCTGAGTTAAGCGGAGTTTTGAGTTACCCAAGGTCCCCTTTTTGCCCAAATATTACGTACGTGAAAACCAAGCGAATATCCAATGTAACGGCCGTGAAATAGAGCACGAAATCATCGCATTTTTAGGCGATCTTTGCTTCGCTTTCCGCCATTGCAGGTCTCACCCAAGAGACAATAAAACAGCCCTGTTTCATCGCGTTAAAGATATCTCTTCCGCCAAAACATTGGCCAGTCCATTGCGTAGCCAGCCATTCATCTGTCATATCCGTAGTCACGACACAGCGCCCTCTCTCGAGATGGCATGTGCCCTCTCTCGAGATGCCATGCGCCCTCTCTCAAGAAAACGATCCCGTGCGGCGCAGTGTGCCTTGAAATGATCTAGCCACCCACAATACGTCACTGCAGCAAGCACGTGCAACTGTGTGATTGGTCAGCATGCAGTTCACTTAAATCATTGCCAACTGCATCGTGGTTGCGTGCAGTACTGGACCCGTTTCTTCAAAGGATTGCGGCAACCGTTGCGGCCGCTTTGCATCTTCGGCCTTCCTTTGCGGGTCACCGGCGGTATGCTTTGATCATTGTAAGTTGCACCGCAATGAATAGGCTGCTCCAACGACACCACGGATGCTAATTGCCCCTTTGTTGCTTTTCTATAGCCGAGTTTGGGTTTATTGAACGTGATCATGGGAGATTTCTTAACTTAACAAATGGATTCCAGTTTCTTTCTTGGCCTAATTACGCAAGTATATTTCTGCACCTGGAGATTTTGAGTTTGACTTAACCGGAGTTACCGGTCTGAAATTTCGAGTTAGCGTGGGCATGTTTATACATGATTTGCTATTCTTTTGAGGGGAATAAATGTTTACTTCGAGTTAAACAGGTTTTCGAGTTAACCGGTTTTGACTTATCGAGATTTCACTGTAATCACATTTTAAGATTTCTTTATTATACCTAACCCCTTGGATAACTACTAGAAAGTATCCTGAATCCGCCAAAATACTCCTATTTTGTCATGCACAAAAAGTTGGTTTTGGTGACTGCTCAATATGGAGGTATCCTGAATCCATCAAAATCCTGCAGTACTGCTAGGCTTACAAAATGTACAATCCTCAATCCATCAAAATCCCCCAGTTTTTAATGGATTTTGATGGATTCAGGTAGGTTAGGGTTAAACACCTTGCCTCCGAATATTATTGATGGAATGCAGGGGTGCCAGGTCTTAATGGAAGGGTTGTGCAGCCGAGCATAAATGCGAACAATAGGCGCCACACTGAATAGAGTGGTCCTATTCATCACACTCAGAGCCCCCTTTTGTATGAATGAAAACTTTGTTTGAAAAACACTATTTATTAATTACACTCCCATTCAAGAACAAAATAGTTGCATAATGAATGGATTGTGAATGAGCAGGAATGCTGCTAGCCATGATATAGCATCATAGTGCATGAAACTGCACGGGAGGACTATGCTGGAAAATCTCTGCAAAGAATTGAATAGTCAATCTTTCCTGACGGGTAGAAATATTCCTCCAAAAGTGCAAAGTTAAGGAGATATTTCTTGCTCAAAATCATCTGGACGTGACGCTGACTTCGCAAACAAGAAGAGCAATACCTCGCCAGCGCGACGTTCTCAACAACATGTATTTATATAAGCACGCCCTTCCGCGCAATCCACAAAACAGGCCTTGCATTTCGTGCATGCGCACACATACACAGCGGGCAAAACGGTATTGCTCCTCGCTTGATTTAATTTTTATCAAACTTTTAATCCTCCTGTTTGTTCTCAGGGCCAAAATCGACCCAGCTGCTGTACAGATCAAAACCTATCAAATGACAGATTAAAACACACACAAACTGTGAGAGTTGGTGTTAAGAGTTTTTGATAGGCTGTGATAGTTATAAGTATGGAAGGGTTTTAATATTGATTGATGGGTGTGCCAAAAATGAGCAACGTATTGCATTCTTGTTATTTGAAAAATAAACAAATTACACCATGGTTATGGGTCTTGGTTCTTGCATAGTGTAATTGTGAATGTAAAGTGTTGGATTCAAAAACAAACTTAACAAAAAAACAAACAAAAAACCAGCTCATCTGGGTTTTTTTCAAAGAGGATGAGGGCCTATGAAAAAACTAGCTTGTTTTTTAGTTAAAAAATAAAATTTAGAAAAAGATGCAGCTTCAAAAATGGATTGCGTGATGTGGGCCGGCGCATGCGATGCATAAGCAGCGAGCCGTACGTCATTTTAAAACCGTCTGATTGGCCATCGGGTCATATCTCATTCATGTTTTGGGGCCACCTCGATTCTTGCTAGCGTCTGGTCTGATTGTAAATTGCCACTTCGTGATTGTCTCTACCACCAGAGATCTGTAAACTGTGTTGTGAACTTTTACTAGTTTAGTGCTGGCACGAGAATAAAAATAATTCTGAAATAATTCACTCCCTGGGGGATTGCCCACTGATGTATACAAATCTGAACTTGCATTGGCTTCTCAAGTTTACGACACCGTCCACCATCTTTCCACTCCACGCGATGCACGAACGTACGTAAACAGCGCGATGAAAACAGCGCGACCACAGTAGTCTATGCGTGACAGTTGTTCGTATAGCGCGCAACAGCCATTGAACAATATCATATACAGTGGGCTTGCTTACCAGCGCCGGGCGCTGTTGTTGCGCACGCAGTGTTGGAGTTGCTGGTGACCGGGGGTTGGCACATGACGTGAATCACTGTCGCTGCAGGGTACCGACTGCAAAGCACATGTTCGCTGTGCATACATGAATGTGATGTGCAGTGCCAGTGCGTGCACGAGGCATGATATGCACGATTGCCAGGGTCGTTGACGATCGGTATTTTTTCAACAAATGACGTTACAAACAACAATAGTCATACTCCCTATTATCGCGGCAACTCTATTATCGCGGCATCGGAAATTCTCCTTTTTTTGCGTTGCCAAAACTCCTTCGTGTGGCGATTTTTCATCCAGTTCATCAGGCAGTAAGGACTTCCTGCCGAGTTGTATAAAAATGACTATTATACAATGTTGTGTGGGGACTTTTAATGACTTCCGTCTATGATTAACGTTTTCCAAAACTTGTAAATTTTGCCTCACCGTGTCTGCTAAAACACCGTCCATATTTTAACATAAATCTGCATTTTCTACCGCAATAAACTGTTTAATTTTGTTTTTTAAATGTCAACAGAATTAAGAGAAGTATGCTTTAGGTTGAAAAGTCATTTTGGAATGAGAACAAATACCCTTGACTCATCAAAAGTGAGTGAGCCCTACACCACACAATCGCCCATAGGCCTACTGCACGTTCACCCGGCTGAACACATTCGGCAAATATACGCCAGACAAATCGTTCCTTTTCAACAATAAAATGGTACAAGAAAATAGAGTGAGAACTACCAAATGTAAGACCATTAATTCCCTTGTCTATACAGTTACAGTTGTTATTCAGAAAATGTGCAAAGAGTTTTATATTAACCTTCTAAAAGCCGGTTTATGATACTGTCAACGTTCAGCTCGCCGTCCGCCATGTTGAGAGACAGAAATGACGTCAGGAGCGGAACTTCTTCCTTAAACGGCAAAAAGTTGACGCAGCATACGTCGTAGGTGGCGCGCTTCAAGTCGACCGTAACAGAAAAAGCCGCAATGGCTCGCTGCTATAAAATGCGGGAGGGGAGGCCCCACAACCCCTCCACCCTCACTACAACCAATATTAATCCCAACCCTTCTCTACCCGAATCTCATTCTGTCCATTTTAATATAACAAAATAACACATTTGAAATATTTGTCGTGAGATTAGGTAAGGTAAAAAAGGGCATCATGGTGGAGTGGCGTGTGTATGCTTCTTATATGCCACATCAATAGGTCACCCAATTACCTACCACTACACCTCATCCCACCCCATATCTCCCACATCCCCCACCCCACATCACATCACATCACATCACATCACATCACATCACATCACATCACATCACATCACATCACATCACATCACATCACATCACATCACCTCACCCCACACATCACCCCACCCCACATCCCCAAACCCGACATCCCCAAACCCCACATCTCCCCACCCCACATCCGCCGTCCCACATTCCCTGCCCCACAAAAAGTTCAAACTAAATGCAAATGTGCTCTCCGAAAATTACAATTGTATGTACAGTGTATAAGTGTACAATATGTACATTACATGTAAAAATTAAAAACTGTTAACATTATTTTAATTACAAATTCCTCAAATAAAATTATAACATTTACTACAATGCAATGAGTCTGATAGAGACCTGATAAACTGCATGTTTAGTCTAAACTAGCTAGAAGCAAAAACATTTTAATGCGGACGGCCCGACGGACGGACGGACAGACGGACGGAAATTGGTATTACATAGGCTCGCATCGATGCATCTGCTTCGCAGCTCGCCAAAAATCACGGAGATCAGTGTTAGCCGTTGCGCGTAACCGGTTCCCTTCTCGCTCGCGCCCCAGGTAACTTTGTGCAATTTCGTCAAAGTTCTGTCGGAAAATTCACATGTTCATATTTTTGATGGATGAAAAAGAAAGTCATTCAAAATGCAAGAACAACAGTGCATACAAATATGAAAGTCTGTGATAACAAATAATTTTACATTGTGAGCACGTTAATAATGAGCCAGTTCGGTATTTCAACTGCGCATGTGCACAATGACATATTATCCCGAATGACCCGTGACCTAACGCGCGCAATCAGTGGTCGCACAATCAGAATGGGCTTCGCGTAACATCGCGTGACATACTGTACGTCAGCAATTTTATCCCGAATAAACCTTTGAACTTCGAAATACCGAACTGGTTTATTGCAAAACAAGGGAAAAATTATGTTCTCTTCTCCCTCCCGCATAACTTGAGCAAGTAGTGCCACAGTTTTTGTCCCCCTTACTGGAGTTTTGGGTCACAAAATTGGGTCACTTTTTCTACCAAAACCCGGTCATATACTGCCCCAATCAAACCATAGAGCTCCATGATCAAACTATCCCACATGTTGACGAATACTGTGGCCTGTTACCAAAAGCTTTCCTGATCAAAGGGGGGGCATTCTACTTTTTGAAGGTTGTATTTTATTTCATTTATTTATTTATTTATTTATTTGTTCCTGAAACAAGAAAAGAAAAGGTTGGGGGGGGGGGGGGGGCAAACATGTATGCGGCCATTGCCTGAACCCTCTTGATAAAATCTCGCATTAATGCCATTTGAAAAAAGCGAAAGTTAGCCCCGCCCACTACATACAGGCTTGTAGGGGCCTTCCCCTAAAGTTGCAAACCAGAAAAGCAGAAACCCTACAGGTCTCATTTTGCCTATGGGTAAGAACAAAACAAAGAGGTTATTAAAATGGGCCACCAACGGTGAGAAAGTGTGTCAAGCCTCCAGTTATACACTCATCAGGATGTTTTTAAGGGAGGTATGATCTTAAAGGTACAAGGTAAAAGGGTCGTCAACCCAACCCGATGCACATCATCACCCTTGATAAGTACAATTAAAGCGCCATTTCAGTTTTATGGGGCGCCCTCATCATCCGGTTGCCATTCACGGCAGCCTCAGTTTGAGGCGATTTGCATCAGACATAAGTGTAGTTTTGCTCGTTCTGAGCATGTGCGCGTACGCGTAGCAACTCTAATTAATGTGCCGTTTGTATACGTAGTCACTGGCGGGGGGGGGGGGGGGGGGGGGGGGTGGGGGGGAGGGGAATTCCCCCACCCAACTTTTGGCATTTCCGCACCGGCGCTGCTTCCCCCTCTTCCTTTCAAAAGTGTTCCGCCGCACCTTTAAGTAGGCCGTCGCTGCGGGGGTGGGGGAACCTCCCCATTACTCTTTTTTTTTAAAGCAAAATAATGTCCCCGTCGGCAAAAAATAATTATGAAAAAAGCTCAACAAAAAACCATCCCGAGTGCAGGGTGTATTACACACAAGTAACGGTAGATAAATCTCCCGAATTAAATGGCGCCCTCAACGTCGAAATACATTTTTGTATAGATTTGTAAAAAAGGCCTTGAAATGTTTGGATATTTTGAGATAGTTTGTTTTCAAAATTTTGACATTTGAAAACAAAATTCATTTACAGGAAAATGCCAAACCTTTTCTAAAGTTTCGGCCGACAGCACCCTCTCCCCGTAGAACTGCGCCTGAACATCAATCAGACGCCGCCTTCTATTCAGGAGATAATGTACAAAGGCTGGTTAGTGGCTCGAGTCAACCAGCGTTCCACTCTCCGAGACATTAACTCGAAAATATGTTCAATTTGGAGGCATCAAAATTCCCAGAAATTTAATTTGCAATAAAAAAATATTGTAATTGTTTTACCCCCCTATAATTTCTGTACAATATGCGTATTAATTAACCCTCCCTCTCTCGGTGCCAACATTGAGCCAACTACCCTACATATAAAAACCTATCCAGTTTCAGGTTCAAACACACACAGGCTGTTGGAGAGGAAGGGCTTAGGTTTTTTGATAGGTTATGATAGTTATAACAGTTGGAGGGCTAATTAGTTTATGTATTGTGATCAGTGCCAATTTATTATTTCCGCCAGAAAATCTATCAACTCACTTCTTGAAATGTTTCGGAAATTGCATTTTTTTTTTTGGACATTTGTTTGCGATTGCTATTTAAAGAATGACATCCTAGGAAATTGTTTACCATAACTACCACTATCTTTAAAGAAACACAAAAATTACACTGAAAACCTGACAAAATGATGATAATAATACAGGAGAAATTACTAGTTCAATTTAAACTACCTTCTCATTTTCATTTAGTTGTTTTTGTATAGGAATTCTTGAATTCCGAGCAAGTGAAAACAATTTCTTGATGTAAATGAGTCTTAAGTATAAAACAACAGGGGAAAAAAGAGGGGGGGGGGGGGGGGGGGAAGAGAGAAAAAATATTAATCAAAGGCCACCTTTATTTATTTAAATGGTAATCCTCCAATTTTTTATTTACTGAATTATTACCAAATACCTTACTAGACTGTAAGTTAATAGTAGTCTCAATCATCCTGTGAAATGATGGCACCAGGTGTGCTGTCGTCAAGAAAAGTGGAAATTTATATCGTTTTCCAACGATTGCTGGCCGGCAATCGTTGCAAAACTGCCCTCTATAACAAATGTAGCCTTTAGTCAAGGCGCGCCCCAGACACGCTGGCATATCCGGAACACGCTGGCATATCTGGGGCGCGTCACGCGTCCAGGTAGCCACGTGCGCCTTGACTAAAGGCTATCATCCGCCCAACGGTTGAAAACGAACGCCATTTTCTCTCGTTTTTTTTAGCCATCCAACAACGCAAAACTTTGAACTGGTCAGTGGAATGCTATTTCCTATAAAATACTAACCCCAAATCCGCCCATTTCTGAAAATTGCAGCAATGGCCAATCATGTACACTACCTTTATGTAGGCTGCCATCTGTTCTTAAACATCAGTTGGCCTTGCCCATCCAAACTATTCAAAAACAATAAAAAAAACAATAAACGTAGATTTCTCAAGCAAACAGAAATTAACTCAGTCTGTATTTAAAAATAAACAATAAAACCGGTTGCTGAAAAGTGAACCATTCATTAATTTCAAGCAGACTGATTTGACACATTTTTTGGCCTTTCGTTTTGGGAAATCAATATAACATGCTGCAAGTATTACAAATGATGTTGATTATCAAATAATGCTGATTATAAAAAAAAACTCCTTTTGGGTTTTTGTTTACATATGGGAGCCCCTTCACCAAACCACTAGCAACATCATCACCTTTTTCACAAATATTTACATTCAAATCGACACGCCTTTCGTGAAAAGGGTGATGATGTTTTTAAAAACGCTTTTTAGGTATGAGGTTTCGCTAGAAAGATTATTTGACAGTTTTTGTTTTGCTGTCAACTTATAGTACCGATGTAATAACAGCTGCCTAGAGTTGACGGATTCTTAAAAATCTTGTAACCAGTCTGGCAGAATTAACTGCTTATTCAAAATCATGAGTACATGATGCAATGTCAGACTTCAGGACACAGAGACTTAAATTGGCTGTTCGTTTATCAGTAGGGATGTCTGATGTTTCCTTTCCTGAGATGCCTTGATGGCACAATAAACCTGTTCCTCATCTTGGATCAGACTGGTGAGCTGTCATTTTTTCAGAGGGAATGTTTCATGAGCCATTTCTTTGCCAGTGGGGATATAAATACATAGACGTCCTCTTCAGTGCCATGCCATCAGTCAGTTTAAAGCAACAAGCCGTTCTTGTACCAGAAACACGTCCCGAGTTATTCTCAGCAACCATGTAGCCCTGCGGCCATGCATTGTGCACTGCTTGCAGTCATGTGCCCGAGCTGTCCTTCAGTGAGTTTTTACTTGGAGACCATGAGTCTCATGAGTTTGCTGTTGAGTTTCTCAATTCTCTTGACGTCCTGTGCATGCTCTGTCCTGTACTGAAGGCACTGCAGAGAGAAAACGGGCCAGATGAGTCTTAGTACTTATCGGAGGTATTAACCTGATTGATATTATCAATATTTTGGATGTAACTTTTACAAGTACAATGTATGTAGATAAGCCAGCATTATCCCCATGAGGTTTGAGCAACATGTTACCACAAGCTGCTCTCTCACCCTGGTACTGCATATCCAAACATCTGTGTGGTATATAGTCTGGTCCTACAAAATAATGTTTGCTCCGTAAAGGTGTCAGGGTACCAAACGATACGCTACAAAATGAACCTGTTGCACCGCAGGTACACGTATATCGTATTGATAATCCAGGCCAGCGCAGATAAGCTCACAAGCCTCACATCACATGCAAATCAGTTCAGGTTAATAGTGCTGGGACATAAATACAGATTTTTTAACATTAGGTTTTAAAAAATTAGGTTTTAAAAAATTAAGCCTTCCATTTTTTGTTACACAGGCTAAAGAAAACAACTGGAACATCCTCTAATTTGCTCCATGCTTTCCGATTTTAACTGCATTCACTTGTTTTTTTTATGGTACACAATGTACATGTATTTGAATAGCCTGCCGGATCCATTTTTTTCAACATTACAGCTCTGGAGTGTTTTTGTAAATATATGCTCAGTGGTCACTGAATCCTGCAAACTATATCCAGTCATTTGGCGAGCTTTTCATATGGCACATGGCACCTCACTCGTCACTTTTTGAGATAGATGGGAACTTCTATTGAAATCAGATAAAATAACCGTCATTCAGTTTGAATATAATTACCGCTAGTTCAGGTGGGGTTCTTTAGCAACCAAAATTGAGGGGTAGTGAGGCATTTTAAAAAAAGGGGGGGGGGAGGGAGAATAACAAATTTTTTTGTTTTTTTGTTTTTGACATTTTTCTTCTCATGCACAGTTCTTTATAAATTCTGTTCATTAAATCATTACAGGCGATTATTACAAATAATACGACCCCCTGGTCTTCCTTACAATAAGGTCAGAGCATTCTACATAATGGGGATCAAGTGATTCACAGACAGGCGTTCTGACTGGTGTTCAGACAGGCGTTCCAGAGTCACACCGAACCAAATTGAAGACAAGATTTGAATAAGTACATGAAAAGTCCTATGTCTGAAACAATTAGGAGCAACAAGACATGCTAGATGGCGAAAGATCGTTTGTTGGAGTCGTAACAGCGACTCAGGAGCGACTTGGTTTCAGACCTCACTCTTGTCATGAGCCGAACTCAATGCAAATTTATGTTTATCATATGTTAATGTTGGCAATTAGGAAATTTGACCAGGAGACATCCCACAATCCATCAGTACCTTTACCGCGCACAGTATAGTATCAGACGACAGTCTAGTCACGAAGCACAAATTTATGATTTGCCTTCGCCTAGCAGCAAAAAAGGAAGTATACAAGTAGTTTCCTCCTCCTCCAAATTTCAATTTGTCCAACTCTGTATGTGTACAAACTTTCAAATCTTTTCAGAAAGTGTGCGTACACATGCGAACTTTGTTTGCGCACTGTGTATCTTTTTGCGCATTGAGGGCCGCTACAAATTAATGGACCAGGGAGCTGCGTACGAGGTGAATGCGCAGCGTGTATGAACCAGCCTTTATGCGCAGCTTGAATTGAGGATGCCTGTCTGAAATCAAAACCTATTTAGGTCGACTTGAGTCACTCCTAATCAATTTGAGTCACTCCTAATCAATTTGAGTCACTCCTAATCAATTTGAGTCACTCCTAATCAATTTGGTTCGACGCGAATCAGGAACGCCCGTCTGAACCGGGTGATATTCTTCTTCATCCTTCCAGTATTTTTGTAACACATATTTTGAAAACATTAATTATTTTGGCTGTATCAAGTGCTTACCACAATGTCATCTGTGACTTTCATTGCCAGTTTCCCATCACAGTGTCGATACTTCAACACAATTCTAACCTGAAATCAGGGGGGGGGGGGGGAATTATTAATATCACTTTAAAAAACTACACGTGTATGTACTTCCCATGGGTTAAGTTTGACTATAGGAATATATTTCACACTGTGATGGCTCCATCATTTGTACCAGACAATATTGTAATGGTAGAGAGAGGTTTGGCTTTTATTTAGTTAAATGTGATTGTTCGAGATTTCTTACAATTCTTTATTCAAAAGTAATGATTTAACTATGAGAGGTACAATGTACATGTACATATGTCCTGGTTATTCACATGCAATTTGGGAGAGTTTAAGTTTTGATGGATTTTTCTGCTACAAAGTCACTTTAAAAAAATAAGCCTTCTGTATACCTTATGGGAAGTGCTTTCCAGTCTATGGGTGTTGTGGACTTATTGTACTTTGTAGACATCCATGGAACATGAACATGAACAAATACGATAAAGTCTGCACTTGGAATGCATCCCCCCCCCCCCCATTTCCCTTCCAGATTTGTGTTTCTTTACATGTAAAAAAAAAAAAAATATAACATGTTATGTTTCTGTTTGTGCTTTGTATGTTACGAGGAAAGAGTGTAAATGATAAAATACCCCACCAAAATCAGTCCGAACAGGAATACACACTGTATGTTGGAAAATAACAAACCCTCCTTGAAAACAACTGTCTAAAACATATGGCACACTTTGTGAACACTTTGAGTGACCATATGGAAAGCATCTTGGAAAGCACCGAGTATACAGTGCTTCATATAATACGTCGGGACAGGGCAAAAGAGAAAACATCTCTGTTCTAATTTATATCATCCCTCGACGCAAACATTCCATCTTCTGACTAACCCTCGTACTGTTATAACTATTATAACCTATCAAAAAACCTAAGCTCTTTCTCTCCAACAGCTTGTGTGTTTCAACCTGAAACTCGATAGGTTTTGATAGGTAGGGTAGTTGGCTCCATTTTGGCACCAAGATAGTGAGGGTTAATAGCGCCCCCCCCCACCCCCCCCCCCCCCCCCCACACACAAACACACACACACAAGTGTGTAAACGGGTGCAATCGGGGACCTCCTATTGTCCCTCTTTTGTTTGTACTCTAACTTTTTCGAAAGGCCTCCCATTGGTTTTGTACACAATTTTCAAACGGGGACCTTTCTCAATCGGGGACCCCATTGTCCTCTTTTGTTAAAGGTCCCCTTTTGTTAAAGGTCCCCTATTGAATGCAAAAACAAACTTACACACCCAGTCGTACTTTCCTATACTCGTGAGGACAATGCTTTGTGTTTCCTATTCTTCCTTTAATATAACCCACCAATCCCATAGACTAAGCACGTATCTTTACGTTCGAGGACCGATTTTAACAAAAGACCGACTCACGAGGACAAGAAAGATTCTTTTGTATTTTCTTTCTCCTCTTGTCCTCGAACGTAGTACAATACAACTTACAAGAGCACACACGCCAGAATCAGTCAGGAACAGCAAAATCTTGGAAAATAACAATCAATTTGTGTTCAGGATTGAGGTAAAATCCTCTTATGCCCTCAATCCTGCAAAATCCTCCGATGCTTCAACTTCCAAAGAACCTCAATCCTCCAAATTCCCCCTTCTGGCAGAGGATTTGGGAAGCCGTTGTATATCGAGCCCCGAGGCACGCACAGTGCCGCTGGCCGATAATCGATCGGAAAACATCGTTCATGTTCAAAAATCCACTCCATTACTTTGTACCATGGAGGAAGGATATCCTTCCTCCATGTTTGTACACAGCTGGTTTGTGCATGCACCGCAGTTGCACGAAAAATTCACTTTTTTCGGGTTTAACTTGAGCATATTCTCATTTTGAGGGGATGACAAGCTGCATGAATTACTACTCTGCATTTTGGGTGAGTGTTTGGTTGATATATTCAGGGAAACAGAAGATATCGGCATAAAACCAACCGACCACTGGCAACCCAATACAAGTATTTCCAGCTCTAAATGGCGAATCTCACAAACATGTCATGAGCCTGAAGCTGGAATTTTCAAGCTAAATCAAAACTGTCTAAAAAAATAAAAGAGGGCCTAGCCCTAGAATGACACTATGATATAGCGTCATAGCGTCATAGCGCCCAAGTATGCAAAACAGTCCTATGCTAGAAACCGAAGATCAAAAATCACACTTTACCTGCATAAATATTCTTGGCATCATTTTATTCAAACAGTTCAACAGCCCATCTCCCTGTACGGATAGAAATATTCCTCCAAGAATGTCAAGAACAGGAGATATTTGCGGCGCAAAATCGTCTCCACGCGACGCTGACTTCACAAACACGAGGAGTAATACCCACATTTAGAACGTTCATCAACAGAGGGCGCAATTTACAGTCGCCGCGTGCACCACGCACGCGACAGACATGGGTTATTTATGGTCAAGTTCAATCAGCGAGTATTTGCCAACCACTGGTCGATTTTGCCTGGTACCCAGGTTATATTTTCTGCATAGGTTAACAGGCAAAATTGACCAGTGGTTGACAAATAGTCGCTGATCGAACTTGGCCTATGTCTGTGGCGTGCACGGCCGAAATTGCGCCCTCTGTTGATAAACGTTCTAAATGTGGGTATTACTCCTCGTGTTTGTGAAGTCAGCGTCGCGTGGAGACGATTTTGCGCCGCAAATATCTCCTGTTCTTGACATTCTTGGAGGAATATTGCTATCCGAACAGGGAGATGGGCTGTTGAACTGTTTGAATAAAATGATGCCAAGAATATTTATGCAGGTAAAGTGTGATTTTTGATCTTCGGTTTCTAGCATAGGACTGTTTTGCATACTTGGGCGCTAGGATGCTATATCATAGCGTCCTTCTAGGGCTAAAAGAGGGCCCTACTACACAATCGCCTAAAATATTAATAACTTTGTTAATATTCATCCGATTCATTCTGCTTTATATATCATTTTGATGCATTTTGGAAGCCCTTTCCAATGGATGTTTTTACTTACATTACTCCAACTTTAAAATTTCATTTCACATACCTAACTTACTACAGTCTACAAAATAGCTATTTTTCAGGTTTTTAAACATGTTGTCTAGGGCCGGGGGGAGCCGGAGGCAGCTAAATGTACATGCACAAACCTTTGAAGGATCAGTAAGATATAACTTCTCTGCAGCTTTCGCGAATTCTTCCCATGAATTAATGTAAGTCATGGTGAAAATACAAGAATTCTTAATGCGAAGTAACGCCAGACGGAACTTCCAACCACGTCCAGCATTTGCCAACAACATTCATGATGATCTTTGTAATTGTGAGGGTATAGTCTGGCCCTTTCGAACCGTTCTGTTGATTCTAACCCGTAGACGTCCAAGAACACTGAAGCGGCACCATTTTGCCAAAGGTGGCCGGGACGAGTCGACTATGGCGTTTGGGATCTACAGTTGTACTGCCTGAACAATAACAAAATGAATAACAGGTCTATATACATGTATGTGTATATTAATTAGTGTAATAGAAATATTTTATAATCAAAATAAGTTATTAATTAAGTTACTTATGACTAAGGTAATAGCTGGGTTAGCGTTACATCAATTATAGTTTTTGAGTTTTCAAAATTAGTTCCACACCCCCCTTGAAATAAATGAAGTGGACCAACATGGCGACGGCTAGACTTGTGGGCGACGTCTAGTCTGAAGTTGGAATTCTAATGCATTTTTTTGAAAAGCCCCCTCTCAATGAGAGTTAGTCTGTAATTTGGGCATAAGCTCTTGGAAAAGTGTACTAATTTGATGCTGTTTTACCGAAACAAATTTATCGAAGTTGTTTTGTATTTTCACCCATAAAACTAGGCCCAACACCCGAAGCGTCGTCGCACAGTTGCTGCAGCAAGCTTGCTGTGTGTCCGGTCTAAAGTTCACGATCAGCCGTGTGATCGTGACAGAACAGAGAAGGAAATTCAAAACTGGAAAATCAAATAGTCGGCCCTGTATCTGGCGCTTGTACAAACTACAACTACACACTTTCCTCGGCTGCCAGGATTAGATTAATACGGCATGAGGTAAGGGTAATCAGATTGTTTGTGACATAAACCACATTATTTTTTTTTTCATTTTGTACTTGTTGCACTATATTATATATTTATTATTTGTGCAGGCTGCAGGTGTGAGTCCTATGTTTTTTTTTACTACTTTGGTGTAATTTAAGTCTTAAATTAGGTTGTTGTTTGTCTGTTTTCATTTACCAGCAAGAATAGGCCTACTAGTACTAAAGCTTCAAGCTGCCGGGCCCTATGAACTTTATTTTACAGGTTATTACTTAGGCCTAACTTCTTACCATTTTTTAATGTTTATATTGTAGGGCCTACATGTATTATTTGTTTGGTTAAAAACAAATCAACATGTTGGCCTATTCAGCTTGTCATGTTGAAGGTCATAAAGGACATAGAATTTGTCAGGTACAAAAGTGGCAATTCAGCCTTTAGGTAAAAAAGTATTCAAAAAGCCCTTACGTATTATACAAATATTTACTGCTTCAAGTGGTGTAGTAAAACTAGCCTCCCGAGGTGATCCATATGGAGCATTCTATTTTCCCGAGGCGAAGCCGAGGGAAAATAGAATGCAGTAAATATTTGTTTTATAACACCTCACCCACAGATTCTGCTTGATTTTAAAATTGTAATATTATTTACATCTAAATACAATTAAAATGGACTTTATTTCAATACAAAATTAGTGGAAAATCTATTTGCTCTTTTCAAAACCACCCTTTAACGAAATGTTTAAACCCAGCTCTGTAGCGCTGGCACTTTGGAACAATACGCGTTACACGCAACGCGCACACCCGCATGCATCTGCACACAAATACCGCGCCATGGTTATAGTGCTTTGGTTGCTAATGGTATAGTACTTTGGTTGCTATGGGTATAGTACTTTTGGCCGTGCCCAGGAAGATAGCAAAAATAGAAAATGCCATGTGACTCGCTCTCGGCCAATCAAGACACAGAATCTGTGGATGAGGTGTTATAAAGGGGCCTACATGTACTATATCCTGTTGTTTTGATCCTTTAATTTAAATTTAAAAAAATACAGAATTGATATAGAAAAGTATGCAGAAATTGGATGCTGTTTAAGCACAAAAGTTTGATTAAGGCTTAACCCTAACCCCCTAGACCTTTTTTGCCCTGCCCAAAAAAATGCATTCATCCTCAATCCTCCAAAATCCTCATGTGCTTTAAACACCGTTCATCCTCAATCCTTCAAAATCCTCTACTTGAAACACCATTCATCATCAATCCTCCAAAATCCTCTAAAACAGCAAGGAGGATTTTGGAGGATTGAGGTGGGTTAGGGTTGATTAACTAAGCAAAGTTTTTTTGTGTGCTTAAGTTAAGCACACAAAACTTTGCTTAGTGACTGTCAAGCTACAAATGTAAGCAAGCAACAGCTAAATACCGGTCAAAACTTATTAACTCACAATGTATACATCATATGGAGTTTTGGCTGGTAACCTGAATTTGTTTAAAAGCAATTTTTTGTGTGATTACATGAAAGCAAGTTTCTGTGCTTAACCCTATAAACCCCCTGGGCATTTTTACCAGGAGGCTTCCTCAACCTGTCAAAATCCAACACTGTGTACAAAACCTATGGCACATTCTTTGGACTTAGTCAAATTGGGGCATCATATATGTGACCCGCTCTAGAAAAAGGTATATTATGTCGCAAAATATGAAAAATGAGTTGTGTGTATGTTTGGAAAGCCCGCAATGTAAGCTTTCATTTGGTACATGATAGAGCTCCAAAGCCCTTTCCATTCTGGAGATATCGCATTTTTGCATATTAATTAGCTCTATGGAGTTCAAATTGCACAACAGAGAAAACAGGCTTTGAAATAGCTAGTTCTAATACAATGCAATGGAACAATGCACTCTAAAAAGGTATTTTTTTCACTTTATTCACTGAAATCAACATTGTTGTGCACCCAACTTGAAACTTTAGATATTTAAGGTGTCATTAATGACAAAAACAAAAAATACATTTTTACGAAAAATTTCACCCTCTCAATGTTGAAAGGGACATTACACGTAAATGCATAGCGCGACTTATATCACCTTTTTCTGGAGCGGGTCACATATAGATCCATGTAAAGTAATGGTGCAAAGCCCTGCAGTACTGAACCCATCAAAATTAGACAAAACCTGCTGTTGGAGTTTGTAAGGCTTGGGGTAGTTAGCGATTGGTAATCCTCCAATTGTTTTTTACTGAATTATTAAGAAATACCTTACTAGACTGTAAGTTAATGGTAGTCTCATCAATCATCCTGTGAAATGATGGCACCAGGTGTGCTGTCGTTGTCCAGAAAAGTGGAAATTTATATCGTTTTCCAACAATTTCCAGCTGGAAATCGTTGGAAAACTGCCCTGTAGCCTTTTAGTCAAGGCACGCGTGGCTACCCGGACGAGTGGCGCCCCCGGACATGCTGGCATTCGGGGCGCGTCACGCGCCCAGATAGCCACGCGCGCCTTGATTAAAGGCTATCAATCTCCCGATGGTTGAAAACGAGTGTCGTTTTTCTCTCGGTTTTTTCGCCATCCAACAACGCAAAACTTTGAACAGGTCAGTGGAACGATATTTCCTATAAAATAATAACCCCCAAATCCGCCCATTTCTAAAAATTGCAACAATGAGCAATCATGTACACTACATGTACCTTTAAGCTACAGTGCACTTTTAAGCTACAGTGCACTCTATGAAATTGGCCCCAGGATGCAGAGGTTAAAATGTCAGGATAAGCACAACTCCATGTGCATACACTGTGTACACAACAAACTGGCTCACATCGTGGTTTCATCAGGAAATATTCCATTTCCTGCACCATGCGGATATGGTTTAGATTTGTAATAGGACTTCTGTACAATGCAGTTTGAGATTTCAGAAATGTTGTTTCCTGATGCAAACTATTGATACCCTTAACTATAAATTATATGTCCTGGGAGAGATATAATGTACGTTGCCTCCCCAACCCCCCCCCCCCCCCCCAGAAAAGTGTAACTAGCAGGGGAAGTCCATCTTATAACATCAGATTTGTTTGCTACCCCTAGCGACGACTTATAGACAAATAGCACCATCGGGCAAGACGGGACTTGATAAAAACAGCCCCCGAAATAACTTTTTTGTATTATTTCATGTTCGAAGAAAATGCCTATTTTATTGCCTATTTTAAACACGCACACCAAGGCCACATCGCTAAGGACGTCTTGGCCCTTTCGTAGTTTCTCTTGCGAAATCGTGAGCAGAATTGTGTGTGCATGCATGCGCTCGTGATGTAGAGTGCATACATGTACATGTAATCGCGTGATCTACATTGCATGCATTGTATAATCGCTGACTCACTGCCCCGCACCATACAGCTTGATGTACATGTACGCATGTACGTACGTACAAATCAACGTACGTTACCTGACTAGCCAGCTAATTACTCAAACATGATTTCCTCTAGTGCGCAAGCGCCATTGTTCTTTTGACCTGCCTGTTTAATAAATGCATAACAGGTCGCGCACAGTTCCCTGCGAAGGGGCCAAGATGCCCTTAGCGATGTGGTCTTAGTGTACGTGTGTAGAGAGCGCTGTACATCCATGAACCTGTGCGCGCTGCATCGTACCGCACGATAAGGACGTCTTGGAACCAAGACTAGGAGGAGGAGAAGAGTACAATGTACATTTTCTTGACAAGTCCTGAATGTTTTTCCCTATCAAATGATACCTACATGTATTTCAGGGATTCCAGTGTACATGTACATGTACATGTACATGCTCTGGGTAATATCCATGAAAGTAAAACATGAAAGAGTATGAGAGTATGAAAGATGCATTCTATTTACTTTAAAAATAAATGAGTCACAGATACATGTACTCTATCAACTTTTCAATAAAGCTGTTTACACGTGGCTGCTCTTGGTAGATTTAGTTTCATACTTTATTAGGCAAGTTGTTCAGAAACATATTCATCGATGAAGCTCTTTTATGAAATTGAAATTTGCAACACGTTGCAACAACAACTACACATACATACATTTTGTACGTGAATGTACTGTTCGTAGCATGTTCCAGCAATGGAAGAAGAGAATGTGACTATTTGGGTCGAGAACCCCTTACAACAAGTGAAACATTTCACACTCGCCAGGAAGATAAGTGGAATCAGACCTCAGGAGTATGTATCCTTTTCTTTTCTGCTTCATTGTTCAAGCCTTCCTTTTAGCCTTAGCAAACCTCAAATCTGCCATTGTCTAGGCTTTGACCAATTCTTAACTGTTTCAACATGCATATATAGACAGATGTAAATAGTCTGTTTGGCCCTGTCTGGCCACAGATTTATCACCCACTACTGGATGTGTACCGTCCTGGTGCATGTGTTGTGTTCTTAATTAATGTAATCAACTTATAAGGCCTTTTCACACTAGACAAAATCTTGGTGGTGGCCCTGGGGCGACGCGGGGGTGAGAATGTGCAACGTTTCACACTAGCCGTTTTTGCCCCGGGGCCACCCCCGAGATTGCTCCAGGCCAGGGGTGAGATTTTTCAACCCGGGGCGAGATCGCTCTCGGGGGTGGCCCTGGGGTGAAATGGTTAGTGTGAAACGTCGCACCGCGTGCGGGGTTTCGTACAACCCGGGTTGAGAAACTGGTGCTCCCGACCAAAGAATTCCAAAGGTCCTGTCAAAGCGTGCGCTATTGTTAATTGTATACAGCTTTGCCGAAAGCGCAGCGCCATTATTCTGAAGCACAATCTGTGGCAGAGAGACCCCCCCCCCCCCCCTCTTTTGTGCTAGTCATTGTGTTCCCGGAATCTCAGGAATTATTTTCAGTGAGGAGAAAGTTAGGAATTTACTGGCCATCTGGGGGGTCGATGAATTACAAACTAGTGTGAAACGCTCATGCCCAACCCCGGGGCGAGCGCACCCCGTGCACGCGTGGTAGGTTTGAGCGAAACGAGTATGAAACGGTGCGGGGTTGAACTCCGGGGGTGAAAACGCCGGGGCGGCCCCGGGGTGAGTTCGCCCCGGGGTTCGGTGCTCTAGTGTGAAAAGGCCTTTATACAGGAATACATTTTTTCTTTTCTGTGCTACAATGTACATGTACATGTAGTGCTTGTAGTCATGGAAAAAATGCACTTGACTACAGCCTAAATGTTGTATTTGTCATATTTGTGTACATATACACTCATACTCGTACCAAAGTGCCTTTTTCTATAACGATGGTATTCCTTGTACTCGTACATGTTCATAAGTATCTCATTTAAAAAAAAAGGTATGCGACTGCAACCAAAGGGTTAACTACATGTGCAACACTGTTTATTAGTACATTCTGATTTGACAAAGTCCCACAAACTTGCTTCATGGATGATTTGATAAGTGATACCAGAGAAAAGAGTGCGCTGGTGGATTTTGACAGATGTTTAGTTTTTTAGCATTTTTTTGTGAAACATTTACATGTAGGGGCAGTGTTCGATTTTTGCAAATTCAGGAAGGTTGGGATTATGGCGTTGTGTTTGTTCATATGGCAATTTGTTACTAGTACAACAAGGAAGTAAATGCATTTTACCTTGGTCTTGAACAAGGAAAAGAACAGGATTTATTTAGAGTATGCCTGCAGTAGTACAAATAAGTATTTTTATTAAACCAGAACTCATGATGGGCACCTGTGTATGCATTTACGTTACTGATACATTTGACCTGTTTATAAAGTGTCATTCTGACAAGCTATCTCAGATGTTTCCCGGACATCTTTTAGATTGTAATGCAGAGAACATTCTATATTTATGAGCACAGTGATGTAATTTTAGACAAAAGCTGCTTCATTGACTACTTCAAGCTGCTGATTGACTTTACATGGCAAGTGTACACTGGGTGCATATGTACAGCTTATGTATACGTTCGAGGACAAGAGGAGAAAGAAAATACAAAGGAACCTTTCTTGTCCTCGCAAGTTGGTCTTTTGTTGAAATCGGTCCTCGGACGTAAAAATACGTGCTTAAGCCCTGTCCGCACTGGACTTATTTTGGTAAAACTTACCGAGACGATGGGTACTTTTCCCATTTTAAGTCCAGTGCGGACAGCCTACATGTAGGACGTTTTCCTCTCAGTTACTTTTCCTGAGTCCAGCGGTTACTTCTACCGGGCAACTGCTGCCCAGGAAAACTGACCAGGTAACTTTTCCCGAGACGATAAGTCCAGTGCGGACACAGTGCGAGTCGGTAAAAGCGGCTCAGGAAAGCGTACATCCGGCCCGAGCGCAAGGTCATGCTACACTGGGACACCACGCATGCGCTTTGCATTGCTTCACCGCGGTGCACGTGGCAAGTTTCCAAATTCCAGTGCGTTGTCAGGGTTTCCCCTTAACTTTTTTTTTCACTAGCCGGCCGGACCAGTAATGTTGACTTTTTACTAGCCCGCCAGCATTTTCACTGGTCCGCATGTTTTTTTTCACCTTTTAGGCTACTTTTTTTGTAAGTAACCTGACCAAGTACACTGTATTTACAAACATTTATTACAAGCTGAGAGTAATTAGCCTGTTCGATATTTTTTTCATATCGAAAATCGTATCGGCCCCTTAAAAAAACCCGGAATATGGGGGAATTCGATATACCGAAGAATATCGCGATATATGTTCCTTTTGGCCGCATTACGTGTGGATTTGTCCAGTTTACTTTGCTCGAAATTCCAGTAACTCCACGGCCTGAAATTTTAGCAGGGCGGCAGACACAATGCGAGCGCGTAGCGCGACGCCCTTACGGCGTGGAGTCCGGGGCCCGCTTAAGGTCCCCGGGAAATTTTGGATTCTAGAGGCATTTCCTGGCCACTTTCTTATGAGTCTGAAATTCTAGAGTACGGCAAATACTTCTACAAATCATAGAACCTCACACAACTTTGCACCCGACAATAACATTGAGATCACTTATTTCAATTTTTCACGAACGTCGTATATATACCACATTGAAATCACTTGCTTACAAATCACGGTGTCGCCCACTAACCCGGCTTTGAAACTATAACTACGCATGCGCGTCTTTTTGACTAGCCTTTTCTCAAGACGCAGGTTTGCACAGTGATTGTTATACACGTGCGCTTATTGCTGCAATACATCCTTTCAGGCTTTAACAGAGGCTACGTACATGTGCTAAAACAGCATGTGCTAAAACAGTTGAATGCCGCTGTATGCATGTTGTATCGTTACGTTAAATCATTCAATCGAATTTAACGATGTTAATTTTCCCAAAAATAAATGATAAATAAATTAGCAGTTACTTGTATTTACATGCTTTTTCCCCTTTAAATTGTAAATGTTTTCACACAAATTTATTGAGTACTACCCGGTCCCAAATGTTACGGAACATTGTAATTTAGGTAAACTGGTTCTCGACGCGACAAAGTGAAAATGATATTACCAGGGAGATTGGAACCAGTCCAGTTTTATGATGTGAATGCATATTTGGCTTTTCCGACACTCGCCCGTCGGAAAAGGCCTTGTTTTATGTTGCGCACGTTGCGTCCAGATATCTGTTCGAATACTACAAACGCTACTGCAATACTGCTGAATGTTAATGCTGGCAAACTCTTCATGTTCGTTTCACAGAGTGCGGTAAACTTCTTCGTACTTAGATAAACTGTGAAGACGGTGGAGAATGGGGGAACATTTTAGAGGGGCGGTAAAACTTTAGCGGGGCAGCATACAGTCTTGGCATTTTTTTCACTAGACCGCCGGACTACTTAGAAAAGGGTTTTGACTAGACCGCCGCTGTTTTGACTAGAATTTGTCTAGCGGACCAGCGTTAAGGTCGAACCCTGGTTGTTCCTTTTTTGTTTGCAATCATGGCAGATATTATTATTGATACAGTCAGAAGTTTGATTGGTGCTAATCGATGTAGTCCTATGTGTACACATCAGCCGGAAAAATGAAAAGGCACGCGTGATTTGGGTCAGTCGTGTCAATGTAGAAAGGTCACCCAAAGCGCCCTCATGAGTCCTTATATTGACAGCTCGGTTACTTCTACCACGGTCTCGGTAAAATTTTCCCGTGTCGAAAGTCCAAGTGCGGACAGTGGTCACATTTGACCATTTTTCATTTTACCATCGTCTCGGTAAAACCTTCCAAAAAAATAAGTCTAGTGCGGACACGGCTTATGTCTATGGGGTTGGGTTATATTAAAGGAACAATAGGAAACACAAAGCATTGTCCTCGGAAGTATTGGGAAAGTACGACTAATGTATGTATACGTGTACATGTACATGTACATGTACATGCAGGTGTGCCTTTTCTTTGTATACATTAAGAACATGTTGGCCTGTTGGTGAACAAAGGCATTGCATTAGGACAGGGAGACATTCAAATTAAGCCGCGTTCGCATTGGACTAACTATTGTCAGAAGTTACCGTGCGTGATTGTTAACAATCCGCACTTGGATTGCACAGCTCGCGGGAAGTCCTTGGCCACGTAAACTTTGCAGTGGCATATTGACTGAAAGCATGTGATCAAAATGCATGTTTTACATTACAGTGGCTGTCCGCACTGAACTTTTCAGCGACATAAAACTGCCACGTAACTCTTCTGCTACACGCTTGGCTCTGTGAAAGTCCCGCTGTAGAGGGATAAACTGACAACCCGACGATTGACACTTGACAATTTGGAAAGTTTACTGGCTGTCCGCACTGGACTTAATATGGTCAAGTTGACAACAGTCTCCGTACGTTTTACAAAAAATATTCCAATGCGGACACAGCTTAAGTCTGACCCGTAGTTGAGTCTTTCATACTACTCTTTATGTTTTACTTCACTCTTAAGCCGTGTCTGCACTGGACTTTTTTTTTTTAAAGGTTTTACCGAGACGATGGTAAAATGAAAATTTTTCAAATGTGACCACTGTCTGCACTTGGACTTTCGACATAGGAAAATTTTACCGAGACCGTGGTAGAAGTAACCGAGCTGTCAATATAACGACTCATGAGGGCGCTTTGCGTGACCTTTCTACATTGACGCGATTGACCCAAATCATGCATGCCTTTTCCTTTTTCAGGCCGATGTGTACACATAGGCCTACATCTTTAGCAGTGTTATAGAACCAATCAAACTTCCGACTGTATCAATAATATAATCTGCCATGATTGCGACCAAAAGAGGAACAACGCACTGGAATTTGGAAACTTGCCACATATGCACCGCACCGCGGTGAAACAATGCAAAGCGCATGCGTGGTTTCCCTGTGAAGCCTGACCTTGTGCTCGGGCCGGATGTACGCTTTCCTGAGCCGCTTTTACCGACTCGCACTGTCCGCACTGGACTTACCGTCTCGGGAGAAGTTACCTGGTCAGTTTTTCTGGGCAGCAAGTTGCCCGGTAGAAGTAACCGCTGGACTCGGGGAAAAGTAACGGAGAGGAAAACGTCCCAGGCTGTCCGCACTGTACTTAAAATAGAAAAGTACCCATCGTCTCGGTAAGTTTTACCAAAAAAAGTCCAGTGCGGACATTGCTTTAGAAGAGATTTTTTGCCCTTTCCTAATGTGGCATTACACACTGTATGCTCAGTACTTTCCATGAGCCTGTAGGAAAAAAATTAGCATGCATTGCTCATCATCACTCCGGTGGGACTTCGGTCACGACCTCCTGCTTACTAGTGAAGGCATCTTATTACTCAAACAACCAGCTTGCCGGAGTCAGCTGGCCGATTCATATCCAAATCAAATTCACCCTTTAGTTTTGTGTTTTATTAGGTGTTGGGCTAACGGCCCAAAACCGGCGGTGTGAAGTTGGTTCCTTATTCGATATTCGACATTCAATATTGAACCAGTAACCAGTTCCTTATTCGATATTCCAATACACAACACACGGTGTACAAACCCGCCATGACTCGCCGAACCCAAAGTCGCATCCACGTTCGGAAATGAATACTAGACTGGTTTACTGTCCCGCCAAGAATAACGGACTTTGTTAAAACCCGTAGCCAAAGCAGCAGCAATAGTGTGTGTCAGACGAGGGGGTGGGAACTACGGGTTCAGGATAGAGGATCTCAACACGGATAAAGTTGTTTTGACATGATCGAGAGCTTTATTATCTTATTTCTTTTTTAAAGATGCGTTTGTCAAATTTATTTTACATTTTAGGTCACATTTCGCCATTAGGTTTGTACACAAAATCAACGTCCGTGAACAATCCCTTTAAAAAGTATGAAGGACCCCTTGGACCGGGCAAGGATAGTAATGGAGGGATGCAGGGGGACCCAGAGAACCGTCAAAAAATAGTGCCTGCCTGGTCCAAGGGGTTCGCGTATTTTTAAAGATTTTTTGAAGATCCGTTTATCTTAATGCACAGATCGCCATTAGGTTTGTACACAAAATATACGTCCGTGAACAATCCCCTTTAAAGTATGAAGGACCCCTTGGACCGGGCAAGGATAGTAATGGAGGGATGCAGGGGGACCCAGAGAACCGTCAAAAAATAGTGCCCGCCTGGTCCAAGGGGTTCGAGTATTTTTTTTTTAAATTTGAAGATGCGTTTATCTTAATGCACAGATCGCCATTAGGTTTGTACACAAAATAAACGTCCGTGAACAATCCCCTTTAAAGTATGAAGGACCCCTTGGACCGGGCAAGGATAGTAATGGAGGGATGCAGGGGGATCCAGAGAACCGTTAAAAAATAGTGCCTGCCTGGTCCAAGGGGTTCGAGTATTTTTAAAGATTTTGTGAAGATGCGTTTATCTTAATGCACAGATCGCCATTAGGTTTGTACACAAAATATACGTCCGTGAACAATCCCCTTTAAAGTATGAAGGACCCCTTGGACCGGGCAAGGATAGTAATGGAGGGATGCAGGGGCATCCAGAGAACCGTCAAAAAATAGTGCCTGCCTGGTCCAAGGGGTTCGCGTATTTTTAAAGATTTTTTTAAGATGCGTTTATCTTAATGCACAGATCGCCATTAGGTTTGTACACAAAATATACGTCCGTGAACAATCCCCTTTAAAGTATGAAGGACCCCTTGGACCGGGCAAGGATAGTAATGGAGGGATGCAGGGGGACCCAGAGAACCGTCCAAAAATAGTGACTGCCTGGTCCAAGGGGTTCGCGTATTTTTAAAGATTTTGTGAAGATGCGTTTATCTTAATGCACAGATCGCCATTAGGTTTGTACACAAAATATACGTCCGTGAACAATCCCCTTTAAAGTATGAAGGACCCCTTGTACCGGGCAAGGATAGTAATGGAGGGATGCAGGGGGATCCAGAGAACCGTCAAAAAATAGTGCCTGCCTGGTCCAAGGGGTTCGCGTATTTTTAAAGATTTTTTGAAGATGCGTTTATCTTAATGCACAGATCGCCATTAGGTTTGTACACAAAATATACGTCCGTGAACAATCCCCTTTAAAGTATGAAGGACCCCTTGGACCGGGCAAGGATAGTAATGGAGGGATGCAGGGGGACCCGTAGAACCGTCAAAAAATAGTGCCTGCCTGGTCCATAGGGGTTCGCGTATTTTTAAAGATTTTTTGAAGATGCGTTTATCTTAATGCACAGATCGCCATTAGGTTTGTACACAAAATATACGTCCGTGAACAATCCCCTTTAAAGTATGAAGGACCCCTTGGACCGGGCAAGGATAGTAATGGAGGGATGCAGGGGGACCCATAGAACCGTCAAAAAATAGTGCCTGCCTGGTCCAAGGGGTTCGCGTATTTTTAAAGATTTTGTGAAGATGCGTTTATCTTAATGCACAGATCGCCATTAGGTTTGTACACAAAATATACGTCCGTGAACAATCCCCTTTAAAGTATGAAGGGCCCCTTGGACCGGGCAAGGATAGTAATGGAGGGATGCAGGGGGACCCAGAGAACCGTCAAAAAATAGTGCCCGCCTGGTCCAAGGGGTTCGAGTATTTTTTAAAAAAATTTGAAGATGCGTTTATCTTAATGCACAGATCGCCATTAGGTTTGTACACAAAATAAACGTCCGTGAACAATCCCCTTTAAAGTATGAAGGACCCCTTGGACCGGGCAAGGATAGTAATGGAGGGATGCAGGGGGATCCAGAGAACCGTCAAAAAATAGTGCCTGCCTGGTCCAAGGGGTTCGCGTATTTTTAAAGATTTTTTGAAGATGCGTTTATCTTAATGCACAGATCGCCATTAGGTTTGTACACAAAATATACGTCCGTGAACAATCCCCTTTAAAGTATGAAGGACCCCTTGGACCGGGCAAGGATAGTAATGGAGGGATGCAGGGGGACCCATAGAACCGTCAAAAAATAGTGCCTGCCTGGTCCAAGGGGTTCGCGTATTTTTAAAGATTTTGTGAAGATGCGTTTATCTTAATGCACAGATCGCCATTAGGTTTGTACACAAAATATACGTCCGTGAACAATCCCCTTTAAAGTATGAAGGGCCCCTTGGACCGGGCAAGGATAGTAATGGAGGGATGCAGGGGGACCCAGAGAACCGTCAAAAAATAGTGCCCGCCTGGTCCAAGGGGTTCGAGTATTTTACTTGTGACTGGACTTCAAAAAAAATGAATTGGTAAAAAAGTTTGCAACAACACTGGCCGCCACGTGCTTGGTCATTCCTCCATATGGGTGGATGAAGTTGCGATATTGTGACAGAGAGCTTTGGCTGTGTTAAGTTTTTAAAAGTTGTTTATGCGTTTGTACATTAGGATTTTAAGATCGCTAACCTTTCACAACCTTTTTATCCTGCCGTAATTTGTATACGATTTTATCGCCATTGCGGGGAAAAAATATCGACTGCAAAAAAAATCATTATCGCTAGCGCTAGGTCAGAAGCTGATTGTGAAATACAAGAGGTAATCAGGGCACATGTTTACATATGATGCACGATATGGGGCAGAGGGAACCCCCCTCCCTCTTTTGTGTTTGTCATTGTGTTCGTGGAATCTCAGTAATTCTTTTCAGATGTCTAGGGGGATGTGTTTTTAGGTAACAATAGTCTGGAGAGTGTATAGGGTATAGGGACAAAAGGGGGGTACCCCTCTGCCCCATATCGTGCTGGGTATAAATGGAAAATCAATATTTTAAGATCGAGGAAAATTGAGGTGGGTGGGTGGGTCAAACAAATTTTTAAAAACAAAAACAACAAAAACAAAAACAAAAGAAACGAAATTTTAAAACATTTAAAATGTGTGTACCATGTATCTAGAATTGAAGGGAAGTCCGCTTAAGGTTTAGTTTAGGACGCTAAGGCAACTATTCAAAACTAGAATAATAAATGGAGGCAGGATCAAAAGATACGATTCTCAAATTGGATTATCAAATGTTAAGTGAATGATTGCTCTTGATTCAGACAAAATAAATAAATGAATGACAGTCAGTTCCCCCACAGAATCATTAAAATGTGTGGTCTGATCCTTCCCTTCTAAAATCAGAGACAAGAGACAAGTGTCAATATCACGTGAATAAAAATTATTTTGCACTTACCGATTACCTAGAATAATTTTGTTAGAATCTTTGGTGTTATTAATTACCGATAACATGTTTGGGCGTCAGTATCTATAAATAAATAAATTGTAAATTTTGGGTAGTTGGTATAAAATGAAATGTAACTTGGCATGTTGAACCCACCGTACCTCTTTCGTTGTTAAGCAAAATAGGTGGGGTGAGGTTATCGAGTCGTTTTCATTGGTTGGTAGGACTGCCACACCTTAAACAAATTAGAAGTAAGATGGTTGTACTGAATTTGATTGGTTGTTGGGCCATCATATCCATTTATTGATACACAAATTAGCCAACCCTTCCAATAAATTTGGTTATTTTCTATTGGTTGATTTTATATAACGTCATCTTGGAATTTGGGGATTGGCAGATATATCGGGGAAATTGAATTTTTGGGGAGAGTCTGCGCTTGAGTTTACCGGGGAGAGGGCCATCGCCGGGCCAGCCTCGATGTTTTTGGATGATTTCGGTTATTTGAGTTATTGAGAACTCTTACGTTTGTTGTGTCCGAAATCATGTAGTGGCAATTGAGTGCCATTTTGTTGTTTTGCGTGGACCAGTTCTCCAATCCAAATAAGTATCTGCCAAGTGCCAATTTTCAACCAGGGGTTTGAACTTCTCTACGAAACCAGGATAATTCCTGTAAGTTATCGTATTTAATATTTTCTTGCCATATAAATCGTTTGCATTTCTGTATAATTGCATTTTGGATCGAAATGTCATTTTACTGTATTTGATATAAACGGCCATTTCTACTAAATCAATTTTGCAACCTTGCCAATTTTAACCGAGTTTGAGTGCCAACTAAAAATCTATGAAGGGCAAGCAATGTATTTAAATGTAAAATTGGAACTTAGTTTTTAACATTGGATCTATTTCTATAGGGTTTCGTGATACACTGGGAATCACCAGTACATTTTGCTACTACCGGGGGGTAACCGTAGCTACCTATGTGCGTTGACGTGATGACTGGGTGTCATTTACCATGGAGTCTTTCATCAAGCCTTGGGTGGTGTGCCAAGTCTACCGGGGGTTACTGACTGGCTGATGGCGCTAAGCCTTTGCGTGGTTGTTTTCAAGCCTAAACTTGGAGACACTCTGCGTTGATTCGTAATAAATTAAAATGTGTAATTGGTGAAATTAATTTAATAGTAGTGTAATATAAGGGAAAGGTTTGATTTGCACTTTAATGTTTACTGTGATGGTGGTGGTTGAATAAAAGGGTTTTGAGTAAGAAAGAAATAGTCCGATTCTTAATTATTTTATTGGGTGGATTTGCCTATTGTTCAGTAGTTTTTTTTTAACCCTGTCACAAAGTCACAAAGTCGCAAAATTCAAGGTCAAGTCTGGAATCCCTAACTTAGATTCAAGATACAAATTACAAAATCAGACTGAAAATTCTTAAGGTCTAGCAATTGGTAGACCGTAAGTATTTTCAGTCTGATTTTGTAATTTGTATATCCTTCGAAATCCGAATTTCAAAATTCACAATACTTGGAACTGAAATTCAAACCTTAAATTCAGACTTGGTTTTTAAATTCAAATGCAAATTCCAATCAAAATTAAAAAATTAATACAAATTTAAAAATTCCAGCTGAGTTATGTGATGACATCAGAGTCGCCAACCAACCGAGCGAAATGTTATGAAACAAAAAGCCAAATCTAAATCGAGGCATACAACAGCCGGTGTATGGAAGCTGACATGAAACAGTCACTGTCTACAACCATGTGACGTCACGCTGCAGAAAAGTTTACGAACGTTTCAGATGTCGATGATCAAGGCGACAATTTCACCACAATTCAAAGTTTTCTATGGTGGCCCTGAAGGGACATCGGAAATCGTGAATATTAATGTCAATATTCAGGACAAATAAAAAGTAATGGTATTATTAAAAAGAATACTGCGAGCCCCCCCCCCCCCCCCAACTTACCCCCAATGGAGAGAGCCCTGGCTACGACGCTGGAGTGTCCCCCCCCCCCCATCCCCCTATGCGCCCGCAGACGGGTGCTACTGGTGCACACTAGAATACTAGGGGAGTAGTGGGCGTAACATTTTAAAGAGAGGGGGACTGTCAAACTAATAATTATACGTGCACTGATTGGCTTTTTATCCATTACGATAATATTCAACCATCTAAAATGTTGAGGTTGGGAATGCACCGTTATTAGAATGAGATAAAAGTTGCACATTGGAAAGGCTGACTTTTGAAACTCATCATTCAACTAGTTTTGTGCAACAAAGAAGTTAGGTGGCGAGTTTACGATCTTATTGGTCAATGGAGTGCACGGGCGTCCCGTTATTTTTTTTTATGGGACCCACGGCGTGGGGATTTATGCCGTTCCAGATGCGCGCTCCTCAGCACTGGGCCCAATTTCGTGGCTCTGCTGAAAAGGTGTGCTAACTGTAATTTATAGAAGAATTCTGTGAACGATTATTGTACGGCCAACTCTGCTAATTCCTGCTCATGACGAAGATTTCCATATGACACCCCATGTGATGAAATTCGGTCCCGGCTTCATAGCGATGAAGCACTTTAAAAAATGTCAATTTTTTTTAACTTGTTTTTTTTTAAATGTGTGTACATGTACATGTAGTAACATTTCAGTAGCAGATGGGGGTGTTTATCTGACTGACACAAGATGCAGCGGTGGCGATTTCTCGGCAAGGTTGGAGGGGGGGGGGGGGGGGGGGGGCGGAGAAAAAAGTCATAATTGTTTATAAGCATTTTGTATTCGGTGTCTCTTGTGTATCCTGGGAGATTTTTGAAAATGTGTGCTGATCTGTGTGTATTCTGGTGCATGTAAAAGCCAATAAACCATAGGAGACACTGCCATAGCCGTCCCCTTCCCGAAAAATATTGGGGGCATGTCCCTCCCGCCTCCCCCCCCCCTCCCCCCCCCCCCCCCCGTGATCGCCGCCCACGACACCTACACATTATTATAGAACGAACGGGAGGTTTTCAACCCAGTATATCCATGGAACAATTGCACTCAATCATGGGGTTGAATGGCCTGCTCGTTCCCGCGTTTTATGCTGTTGAAGGCTTTTCTACAAGTTTTTGCAACACCCGAAACCTAAACGATGTTTAAAAGCAGGGTTGTTTGATTTAAATCACTCGATTTAAATCATTGATTTAAATAATGATTTAAATCAATGGAAAAAATCAAACAAATCACTAATAGAAATCACGTTTAGATTTTTCTTTTAATTTCTGTTAATTTTTAATGTAAAAAACAAAGTCTGTTATTTAAACCTGACTTTCATTAACTTGAAATCACTTATACTCACTCTAAAGGGATGTACGAGGCCAATTTCCTGGGAAAAAAATGTACTACATTTATCTTGTGTATAATGCATTCTGAAGCAATGTACGTTGGTCATTCTATAAATTTAGGGTCCAATTTTACATTTGACATGTTCAAGATTTTGCAAAGCGCCTTCTATCTCCAAGAGTGATTATGTAAAGCAAAGTACATGCCAAACAAGTAAAAAATAGTGTGAAGTGAATTTTAATGATACTGGATGGGAAATTACACAGGTCAGGTGTAACAGGGAAACCAAAAAATGTCACTTTTGAACCCTAAATTTATAGAATGACCCACATACATTGTGGGCGGCCTGTGCAGCCAAGCGAAACGGACACAAGAGGCTTGTGCAGCCAAGCGTAACATACACAATAATCCAACAATGGATTGAAAATGCAGAGAATGACGTGTGTAGACGTCATCCGGCCAGGTGGCAACTTTTTTTTTGGACGTCTGTAGACGTCATCCGGCTTCAAAGGGTTAATTAGTTCTTACACTGATACCATGTAAATGATGTGTAAACCCTAACAGTCCTGAATTCGCATTTGATGATTTTTCACACACCCTAGGGGGTTAGGGTAATGTTTTGTATGCAATCTAGTCTGTTAAATAAACTTTAAACAAAAACAAAACAAAACATAGGCCTACTGTACATGTCGCTGTTGGGCGCGATCGGTCGGTGTGCGCGATTGATCGATCGCATATGATGCACGATATAGGGCAGAGGAACCCCCCTCTTTTGTGTTGGTCATTGTGTTCCCGGAATCTCAGGACTTCTTTTCAGAGGTCTAGGGGATGTGTTAGGTAACAACAGTCTGGAGAGTGTATAGGGTAGGTATAGGGACAAAAGAGGGGTACCGGCCTCTGCCCCATATCGTGCTGGGTATAATCCATCGTGTTGCGCTATCGGTCGATTATGACGGATATCTTGGACTTTACTTACCTTTAAAAAACAAATCCTCCAGAGCCGTGCATTAGAAAGAAAATGTGTTCGACTGGTGGCAGCGCGATGGGCCCATAGCGTGACGATCGACCTATAGCGTAGCGCGATCGACCGATCGCGCACATCGATCACAAGTCACCACAAGTCACAAGCTATTCAAACACACTATATTAAAAAAAATCATTCTTTTGTCATTGTTCATCCCATGTAGCTTGTGAGCTGACTTGTGATTGACTGATACAAAATCCACGTGAATATTTGCGACTGCAGTGCGGGACGTGATTTTTTTGACGCGAATATTGACGTGAATATTTGCGACCGGAGAGCAGTACGTGAATTTTGGACGCGAATATTGACGTGAATATTTGTGGCCGGAGAGCGGGACATGAAATTTTTTACGTGAATATTCACCTGAATATTCACGATTTGGGGCAAGTCGTAAAATTGTCGTGAATATTGACGTCAATATTCACGATTTCCGATGTCCCTTCAGGGCCACCATAAAAACCCCTTTTCGAACCATTATTCAATAAAAGTATCGCTAACAATTAAAGGATATAATTATTCTCACAAATATCAATAATGACAAAACATGAATCAAAGGTTTATCTGCCCAACATGGTCTCGATAATTACTTTTTCTAAGAGGACTATTTGCAATACATGTGGATGGACATGAGTTGCCCGGTTGCTATAGAAACGATGACATCAGGATCATTGTAGGAAACATTACGGAGGCCCCCAGGAGACACGGACCCCTACATACATTAATTAATAAACAAGAAAGTGACCGTCATATTCAGCTGCCTCCAATTTTGTGATCCTTGGTCTGAACCAGCGGCGGCAGAACGTTTTGGAAAGGTGGGGGTGGAGCAAGGGCCATAGCAAGACCAATTTGATTTGGGGGGGGGGGGGGGGGGGGGGGGGGGGGTGGGTCACCACAAAATTGGTGACTATATTGATGATGACTTGCGAAACGTAGAGAGGATTTTTCCTCTGACACACGTCCGCCAGAAAATCGCTCGAGAGGGGCAGCGTGTGTATGAGTGGGTTCAGCTATAAGATAGAGGACTTGGGACAATGGGGGATTAGGGATAATGACCCCGAGAGATTTTCGTGTACAAACCTTATGGGACATGTTCGGAAAAAGTTAAAGTACAAACAAAGGGAACAAAAGAAGGGTTCCATTCATTGTCCTCATATTAAAACGCACATACATGTGTGTGTGTTCTTACATTAGTCTCCTTGCGGGGTACATGGAAGAAAGGGCAACAATGGTGACAATGCTACCCCACGGGGGTGTCTCGACCTACCCCACAGAGTTAACGCTATAGGGGACATTACAGGCCCGTCGGAAGGTATAAAAAGTGGGGGGGGGGGGGGGGGGGGGGTGGCACCAACGGTTTCCCACCTTGGTTGATAAATTACTTTGACTAAACAAAATAATTTACTGACTACGTCTGCAGATAGGGAGTGGGGGGGGGGGGGGGGGCTCCAGGGATCTTGAGATTTCCAAAGTTTTTAAAATGTAAATTTGAAATCAATGAGTAAATCTTAAAACAAAATTTGAATGATAAGAACAGTTTTTAGGGGCCGAAAAGGATGTGTTGGTGTGGGGTAGACCTGAACTGGAATTTTTCAGATTTTTTTTTTATATTTTTTATAAAAATGAATGAGAATCAATTTTTGAAGATTCAGTTTTGTGATGTATTACCGACAAAACAAAAGAAAACTAAAAACGTTCAATATGTTGAGGTTTCATTACAACTTGTAACGGTGCTGACAACTTCTCCAGACAACCTCGTACATCATGCAACCTATTAATTATGTAATTTATCAAATAAAGACAACTCTCTCCAAGACTCCAAATACATTATCTTTCAGAGAATCGCAGTCTCCCATGGCTTGCCCATCGTAATGATGTGCATCGGGTTGGGTTGACCATGCAAGCCAAACCGATCCGAAACATTATAGATATAAACCGAATTCGAACCGAAACCGATCTGAACTCTCAAAACCGACCCGACCCCACCCGACAAAAATATATGGAAAAACCGACCGGGACCGACCGAAACCGAACAGAACCCGAAAAAAAACAATATCTGGCTTGGGCAAATATTCATATATTTCACGCCGGATAATTGTGCATGAGCTTACCCGCGTCACGTGAATTTATTTTTGTCGTCTCTCATTGAAAAATCATATACGGTACGCGTATACGGTGAATAGACCTGAAATCACGTGCACAATATTGAAAAAATAACAGCGCGTTGTCACAAGGTCGATATCAAAATCGGAAAAAAATATTTTCTCAAAATTTTGGGCGCAAGAACTAAAAAAAATACATTTATATCTTTCATGCCCCGCACGTAATTCACGCGTGCAAGAATTAACCAGACCGGCGGACCAACACTAAACTGAAACCAACTGAGGAAAACTGCTTGCAAAACAGTCAATTTATTTTTTATCAAGATAGCAACATGTTATAAAGGATGAAGAAACGACTCATCTGGAAAGTGACAGAGTTTTTGCTTCAGTTACATTATTTTATACAATGGGCAACTTCCGACACACAAGCTTCTTAGATTCCGAAAGATGATGGTTAGATTGCTATGAGGCAGAAATAAAACACTAATTTTCTTTTAGTGATTTTTGTACTGTCTAACCCGTCGTTTAAGCAAATACTGAAATGCCAAAATTCCTTTCTTCCATTTGTTTTAAGTGCGACTATGAGCCTCCTCAACAGTATGAAAAGTGAGACTTTTGTTGGATTGTATAAAGCAACAGTAATTCAGCATCTTTCTAGTGACTTTTTCACGCACACCCTGTACACTCTTAAAACGGATTTGTTGAAACCAACAAATATATTGGTAGGATTGGTAGATATGTGTCCAACCAATCCAATTGGTTGGACACATATCAATCCAATAATTGGTTGTTTAAGTTAACCATTATATTGGTTATTTCAACCAATCCGTTTTTAGAGTGTATTCTGTATTGTGCCGCTACCAAGACGTGATTGGACTGGAGAACCACACTGAATTCACCTGCCAAAAAATGCGCGTTGATTGTATACCGGCACAGTGTCTCCGCAACAATATTGCACCACGTGGCAAAATGTCAATGAATAAATCATCCATTATGATGGATGAACCTTTAAAATTAATAATGTAGGTTAGATTTTTTAAAACACAAGTGGGGGCCAGTCGTGAATAATGCCATCTTTGATCATATTGGCTGTAATTTAGTTCAAATAAGATGTAAATATTTCAAATGATATAGCATTGATATATGATATAGCATTGGTAGAGCAGGGCGTAGCCAAGAGGTGACATCGTCCCCCGGCCCCCCAGTCTCCCCCTCCCCTGGTAACCACACTCACTTCTATTGTTAAACCAGTGGACTATGCGTGCTACCAACCGTTCCTCCGATGGTTTATTCCAAAAACTGGGCATGCCCTGTACATTAGTAAGATAGAATCTGCAATAAAAATTCATTTTGGGGAAAGTATGTGAGGGTACATTTTCTTTGAAAGCGGCAGTTTTCTACGCTAATTAGTGAACATAATCAGTCTTCTCTAAATTTTGAGCATGTAGAATATAATTTGTTATTTAGACTATGCATAAAAAAACGTAACTTTGCTAAAACCTTTGCAAATTTCGTTTTTTGGAACGAACTTCCCCACAACCCCCCCCCCCCCCCCCCAAAAAAAAAAAAAATTGTAGAAAAAACAAACTTTGCTGACCACCTTTTACTTGATGCGTTTGAGATTTTGAATCTGCGACTGAATCCACGGCTGAATCCACGGCTGAACTTCCGCGGCCGAATCCACGTCTATAGCATTTGCCAGGTTCGTCAAAAAAGTAGCCCGGTAGAAATATGCAAACTATGCAAAAAAAATTGCAAAGAAATTTGCGGTAAACTGTGCGACATCGCAAATATATGCAAAGAAATCTGCAAAGAAATTTGCGATAAAATGTGCGACATCGGAAATATCTGCAAGAAATTTGCGATGTGTGATGTCCCTTCAGGGCCACAACATGAATGAAATACAATGACGTGCTTCATTTTGTGCATGCGCGCGCTTTTCCACCGTTGGAATAATAGTTGTAGCGCCGCGCTCAGGCTCCGACGGTGATGCACACTGGGATCGGGAAGGCCTAGGGGGAAGGGAGGGGAGAATATGACTAGTACACACCTCTCCCCCCAGCGGATATTTCTCGCCCCCTCCCCCTTTTGTTTTGAAGAAAAAAGTGGGGGGCCGTGCATAAAATACTGAACCCCTTGGACCAGGCGGGCACTATTTTTTGACGGTTCTATGGGTCCCCCTGCATCCCCCCTCCATTACTATCCTTGCCCGGTCCAAGGGGTCCTTCATACTTTAAAGGGGATTGTTCACGGACGTTTATTTTGTGTACAAACCTAATGGCGATCTGTGCATTAAGATAAACGCATCTTCAAAAAATCTTTAAAAATACGCGAACCCCTTGGACCAGGCAGGCACTATTTTTTGACGGTTCTATGGGTCCCCCTGCATCCCTCCATTACTATCCTTGCCCGGTCCAAGGGGTCCTTCATACTTTAAAGGGGATTGTTCACGGACGTTTATTTTGTGTACAAACCTAATGGCGATCTGTGCATTAAGATAAACGCATCTTCAAAACATCTTTAAAAATACGCGAACCCCTTGGACCAGGCAGGCACTATTTTTTGACGGTTCTATGGGTCCCCCTGCATCCCTCCATTACTATCCTTGCCCGGTCCAAGGGGTCCTTCATACTTTAAAGGGGATTGTTCACGGACGTTTATTTTGTGTACAAACCTAATGGCGATCTGTGCATTAAGATAAACGCATCTTCAAAAAATCTTTAAAAATACTCGAACCCCTTGGACCAGGCAGGCACTATTTTTTGACGGTTCTATGGGTCCCCCTGCATCCCTCCATTACTATCCTTGCCCGGTCCAAGGGGTCCTTCATACTTTAAAGGGGATTGTTCACGGACGTATATTTTGTGTACAAACCTAATGGCGATCTGTGCATTAAGATAAACGCATCTTCAAAAAATCTTTAAAAATACGCAAACTCCTTGGACCAGGCAGGCACTATTTTTTGACGGTTCTATGGGTCCCCCTGCATCCCTCCATTACTATCCTTGCCCGGTCCAAGGGGTCCTTCATACTTTAAAGGGGATTGTTCACGGACGTATATTTTGTGTACAAACCTAATGGCGATCTGTGCATTAAGATAAACGCATCTTCAAAAAATCTTTAAAAATACGCGAACCCCTTGGACCAGGCAGGCACTATTTTTTGACGGTTCTATGGGTCCCCCTGCATCCCTCCATTACTATCCTTGCCCGGTCCAAGGGGGTCCTTCATACTTTTAAAGGGATTGTTCACGGACGTTGATTTTGTGTACAAACCTAATGGCGAAATGTGACCTAAAATGTAAAATAAATTTGACAAACGCATCTTTAAAAAAGAAATAAGATAATAAAGCTCTCGATCATGTCAAAACAACTTTATCCGTGTTGAGATCCTCTATCCTGAACCCGTAGTTCCCACCCCCTCGTCTGACACACACTATTGCTGCTGCTTTGGCTACGGGTTTTAACAAAGTCCGTTATTCTTGGCGGGACAGTAAACCAGTCTAGTATTCATTTCCGAACGTGGATGCGACTTTGGGTTCGGCGAGTCATGGCGGGTTTGTACACCGTGTGTTGTGTATTGGAATATCGAATAAGGAACTGGTTACTGGTTCAATATTGAATGTCGAATATCGAATAAGGAACCAACTTCACACCGGTCCCAAAACCTATTGTTATTGTACAAATGTTGTACGGATTTACTATTCTTGTTCTTTTAATTATTATTCTTCTCAGCAATTCTTCTCCGGAATTGTTTGGCAACATGGAAACTGATATCAACTTGAATTTGAACACATGAATGCACAATGTACATGTACTGCAGATGTGCTTTTTTGTATTGGGTATCAGATTACAACCAATCAAAGATTTCTATTTTTAATCATTGAAAATCAATATAAAATCAACCGTGAAAGACCTGAACTTGATTTTTACGGCAATTGATAGGATATTAGATCTTCAATTTGTATCGTGCGTGCAAAATCACGTGACCCTTCCTTGCGGTCGAAACTGGAAGTGCCTTATAATTTGAAGGTTGAAAAAAGTTTGGACTTGCTTTCAACGATGTTGGTCTTTGGCCAGGCTGAACTTTTCAAAAATGTGTGCGGTGACGTCATAAAATATTCAAGCGCCCTCTAGCGGCAGGTTGAAAAATGTTCAAAATGAACTTTCAGTAGATGTGTGTGGCGAATTTTGCGGTAATCACTTTATAATTGACATACATGTATTTGATGACCTTCATGCAGGCAACATGTGTGCGAGGGCTCATATTGATGACGTCATCAGACCGGATGTGGCAATGAAAAGACCTTTAAACCTTGAAAAATCGCTGAAAAATCAACCGTGAGAGATATAACTCAGATTTTTGCTTCAGAAAGCAGGGTAAACATAGGTCTCAAGCTTTATTGTAATGACGTCATGATGACATCATCGTGTATCAAATAACAAGCAATTCAAAATGAATACTTTTAATCTTTGAAAATCAATATAAAATCAACTGTGAAAGACCTGAAATTTCTGTTTACGGAAATTGATAGAGTAATATTAGGTCTTCATTTTTGATATTGAGTGCAAAATCATGTGACCCTTCCTTCCGGTCTTAACCGGAAGTGCCTTATAATTTGAAATTGGTAAAATATATGAACTTGCTTTCAACGATGTTCGTCTCTAGTAGGTATGGGCTTTTCAAAAATGTGACCAGTGACGTCGCAAACTGCAGATTAACTGCTTTGGTAATGTGCACAGATGTAATGAAGTCATTATGACGTCATCAAGGTCAAATTACAAAAACCTCAAAAATCTACATTTTTGGGAACGTCATGCTTCATGAACTGCAGCACACAAACTTTTCACAATTGGTGATTACATACATGTGGGTCTATTCTCTTATGTAATCAAACTGAAAAAGCCCAACACCGTGTGTTTGTACCACAAACTCTAGTTCTTTTTGCCTTTGAGAAAGAACTTGCTGAAGTTTAAAACGTTAGGCCAGCCAATTTTGTTGATTTTTTTTTTACCCTAACCTTACCTACATGTACTTGTAGTTAACTGTAATATACAGTACTCTTACTACACTGGTTTATGAGAAATTGTGTACATGTAGTGTTGTGTAGAATTGTGTACTTTACCCCAAATGAATGCCTAGGACAATTAGGGTTAACAAAGATGTCTTGAGCACCATCATTAAATTATGGAGGAAACTTGAACCTTGAAGGTAAAACTCAAAGCTACAGGCTAGTATCAATATGTGTATTGAAAATTTGTTCAATCCACTGGGTTACCCGCATACGTGTACATTGTACATACAGACTGTGTGGATGCCTTATACATAAACGTACATGTACATGATGTACATGTATGTACAATAATTTTTACTCCGTATAAAAGTGAGAAGGAAGAAGGGCAAGAATATTAGAATGGCAATCCCTTAGAGTAATTAATCTCTGTGCCGGCTCGGTATTTGAACTTCTGGCTATTCGTTTGATGAGCACCCCATATTTACGAGGTGTTTTCTGTGATAGCAGACCTACATGTACATATCAACGTATGATTGATGGAAGCATTTGGTTTCAATCTAACCATCTCAACCAGTCTGCAGTGACTCATGGACTCATGGCGTGCCATATTAACTTTCAGGGACATAAATTGTAGGCCTACCAATTTTCAACGAGAAATTTCACTAAATCGTTTGTTATAACATGGGAATTTGGATTTGTATGTACCGTAGTTTTCGGAATATAGGCCGCGCGGAGTATAAGCCGCAGCACGCAAACATTTGCAAATTAAGATTTAAAGTTGGTGTATTAGCCGCACTGGCGTATAAGCCACATTGCGGCACTGACGACGTCCAACCACAAAAGTCATCGTACTGCGTCAAATGACAATATGATTAGCATAATTTGCTAATCATTTTTGTTTCTCTTTTTTATCACTGCCTGAACTTGTAAGTTGTATACATGTAGTCATGAAGGAAACACGTCCCGTGCCGGGCATGCCGCGCGGCGGCATGAGTGGTTTCACCGTGCGTTAAGTTGCCGCCATCTTCACTGGCCACGTTGCGTTCACGCCCCGCACGGGCCATTCGGGAAATCACGGTGTGCTATATCGCTGGCAGAAAAAGCGTCAACATTGTCGATCTCCTTTTCTAAGTCACACAGAAAAATTTGTTTGGTTTCATGGGGCAGAAATGAGTTTTATCATGATTCATGTCATTCTTGCACTTAATAGCCGACTTGTCGAGTTCAATTTGTCTGGAACGTTTTAATTAATTAATTAAGCGATGCGAGGCATAATTGTCGATTTCAAAAATAAAAAGAAAGACATAATGGTGAATTGTCTAAACAGAAAGAAAAATGCACAGAGGTAATGGGAATCATTTTTTTCCCCTGAAAAAGGTTAAACAAATCTTAACCCTTTTAAGAGTATTTGTAGAATTTCCTGCATATTTATTTCAGATATTTTTTTGTTTACAGGCTGGGTGCATGGCCTATAGTGCTTGGAAAAATTATTTTACTTGAACTCAAATAATAAATGTAGTTTTTAAGTCATTATAGTATACTTTCTAAGTAACTGCATACCATGTTCCAACTTACCCATACCATGTTCCAACTTACCCCATACCATGTTCCAACTTACCCCATACATGCCATAGGTGGGGTACATGTAAGTTGGAACACATGACATACATACATGTACCGGTAGTCATGTTCAAGGTGGATTATTTAAGTAACCATGAACAAGTCTAAGAATTTTATAGGCTACATTTGTAACACACATGTATACATGTATGCATAAACTGGTATAGTTATTGTTTCTTGTATCTTAAAATTGGGTGTGATCCCTGGCTACACGGCATTCTGGGTTTATGACTTCTGACAAGCGCCCACCCGAACAAAGATACTGACAATTTGGGAGACCTCCAACATAGGGCAAGATAGCTCAGTTGGTATAGCGCCGGTACGGTTTTCCTGAGGTGGCAGGTTTGAATTCCGCTACTGCCAGTTTCTTTGTTCACTTTGAAAATGTGTTCAAAATTTAACTAGTCAGTTTCCCTTGTGGATTGTTTGACGAATTAAAATTTGTTTGTGTTATAGATGTTTTTGTGAAAATCGTTCTAACTAACCCCCATCTCCCCTATGCTCACTTGTGCCACATGAACTATAATGCATATATGCACATACAGTCGACTCTTGTTGATACGAGGTCCTCCGGACTTACGCAAATATCTTGTATTATCTGGGCTCTCATCCTATCCGGGCTGCAGGTTTTCCCCATTTTTGTGTAAAAATGTGACGTCTGGATAGGCCCCAAACACAATGTAAACTCCACGCACATCGTGTCAATAAGATTGTATTGCTTTATATTGGTTATGAAAATGTTGCAAGCAGATTTTTAATAGAACAAGCATTAATATTGAATAAAACAACGCCTGAGCACAAGAACAAATCCGCTGGAGTTCGCCGACTGGGCGATTGGAGCTGCCTAGATCACTACAAAATCACTGCATTAGCTATACGCACGTAAGTATTTCAATCGCACACACAAATCTTGATGGGGCTCTTGTACATGTAGTTGGTAACCATCACGGAAACTAGCATAAGGCACCAAAAAATGAGGAAACCAGTGCATTTTTTGTGGACAACACGGCGTGTCGCGATCATCGGTGTCTTCATTGGATGCCTTCGATTAGAACCATAAACACAGGGTTACACCGCGGGGAAGCCACGAAAAGAGGCAAATCGAATGCTGCAGTGTATTCGCCTAGGCATGCTGGGAAAATTAAGGTCAAAGGTCATTTGGGGGCGGGAACTTTAAAGAGGTAAAATGTTAACAAGGGCTCGCTAGCCATCTGCTCTACCAGAAAAATCTTTACCATGACGACATGATAATTATATAATTCACAATTTACACAGTCTAGTCCCCAACTGTCATTAATGTCAGGAAAATACACTTTGCTTTCCAATTTATGTCACTATTTGTACATTTACTCACGTCGAATTCGACTTCGCCGCCATGTTTACGTTTTCAGCTAGGCGATGACGTCATTACACTCAGGCAGCCACCAGAGACCCGCTCGCTGGCTGGGGTAGTGGTGGTTGACACTAGGGCAGACACGAGTATCACGTGATGACTAATCAAACAGTCTCTTGTAAGTTTTACTTACACGTGTAAGCTAATCGAACACACCCATATTAGTGACTAGTTTTTACGGTAAAATTTGTCAAAATGTTTGGGTGCGACTGTCGTGGATTAATAAGCTCTAAAATGAATTTATAATCATGGAGGTAAATTAAATATTTTGAGTTACAAACAGGATTGATATAACTGAACAAAAGAGGGCGCCAAACATTCTGCTTTTCATGATTGCCTTTTCGTTGTTATTTTTTTCTGGCTGGCTGGAAGGGGAACGAAAGCAAGTGTGCTGTTTTTGCACTTCGGGGTTAGTTTACGCAATTTAAGTTTTGGCGTTCCGGCGGCATGAAAGCCCCCATAAACAAACCGCAAACGCCCATTGTACACCTTTTAATAGCCCCCTCTAGCGCCACGTACGAGACACAAACTGCCGATGTCTATGTAAAGTGAAAACCGCAGTGCAAGATTAGCGAGTATTATGACTGCACCATTATCATAGCAGCATGAGACACAAACAGGTGATGTGTACGCAGAGTGAAAACCGCAGTGCAGAATAAACAAACATTAATTACAATAACTTTTCAAATTGAATGGCTTTGCTGATTGACAGGTTGTTTTCCAAAATGTTTGTGGAAAATAGATAACAATACATGTATTCGTGTCGGGCCGCAAAAAACTACTCGTCTTAACCGAGATCTCGTGTTAAAGGAAACATGATTTAGGATTTATATTGCATTATTCCTGCTTAAAACAATAAAGTATTATCTTGACAATGATATTTTGTGTCCAGAGACAATTATTTCCCAGATTAAATATGAGAAAACAATTTTTGAAAATGTTTGTCCAAGCTACTCCGCCCCCTGAGTGGGACCCTCATTAACATAAGTGTGTGACGTAGATCGAGGCACATTACCCATTCATCACGGGTATGCATTGTGTGTACATTGTACGGCGAAAATTCTTCGTCCAAAATCTAAGCAAAATATAGTGTTTTTCGGCCATGCCGACAAGGTGTGTGGCTGCTGGGTGCAGCAAAACGACGGGTGGAGTAAGCCTTCATTTATTTCCAACTGAAGCGAAATATCGGAGAATTTGGACGGCGAAAGTGAAGGTGACAAGAGCAAAGAGGTCCGGCCCCAGCAGCTTTTCAGCGTTATGTAGCGACCACTTTGAGCCGTCGTGTTTCGATACTGGTATTTTCAAATCCTTTGGGATGACCATTACAAATATGCTCAAGTCCACTGCCATCCCAACAAAGTTCCCAGATGTGAGTAAGATAAAGGCGAAAGCAGGTAAACGGCCCATTCCCAGAGGAGCCTTCGCTAAAAGGGAGAAAATCGGGGTAAGTTCGATGTTAGTTGTTGTTGCAAATTACAAAATTGCACGTGTAGACCTAGTGTGTGTATACGGGCCGGGTCCAGACTATCAAGTCGATCCATGAATTTCGGTGCCTCGGTCTACGTCACGAACAGCGCCCTCAATTTGAGTCTCAACAAATTTCAAAAAGGGGGGGGGGGGGGTCAATTTTTGAGCGGCAAATAATCACACTAAAACTTCGCTTGAACCAGTTTGGCTTTTAATTCACATTTAATACATATAAATGAATTTATTTATGAAATAAAATGTGATCCGGTCAATTTGGGAAGCATGGTTCCTTTAACCGAGCTCTTATTAACGAGAGTTGACTGTACTATGATATGCCCATATTGATATTCTGCAGGATGGATTCAAGGAACTTGACATACTACTCAAAATATTTAAAGGATCAATCTTAATTATTAATTTTTGTTAACCCCTCCAGTCAATTTGACTTTGAAACACCTGACTGAGCAATTGCATCATATCACATTCTGTGGTGCTTAACTAAGCATGGACATGCGCTGCAGTGTACAATGAGTATAAAATCAACTTCAGTACACACCTGACTGAAATTTTCAAAGGCAAATGTCTGATCCTTAAATTTTTTTGAGTAGTATACATGTACATGTACATGTACATGTATCATGGCGAACTTACGAATAAGGCCCATAGAGATTGGACAGTACAGTTTGTGATCGCCCTTTCTTTACATTTTTTAGAACTAATGTTCACAAATTTCCAATAAAATGGCCTACTTGGAGGCAGCAAGTACAAGACACTTCTTAACCCTCCTATACAATGTATAATGGGTTTCACACTACTCTGAACTTACCCGGGTAATTTATTACCCGGGTAGAAACTAACCCGGAGAATCGGTTTCACACTACAAAATTAACCCCGCAATTCTGCTTACCCGCTTCAGCGTGCACCCGAGTAACTTGTAGCCGCATATACATGTATGCGAATGGTAACCCGGAGAATGTGCATTGCTTGACCTCTGCCCTCGCCATTGGTTCGTCGTAAAAGAGTGAAGTGAGAGCGAGAGCATGCAATGCAAATTGAAAAAAATCAGATCAGCGTTGGCAGCGTGCACGCGTAATCCTTCAACTGTGCGGTCTAGACTGGTGCCTTGCATTAAGTGTATGTAAAATGTACTTATTAAGGAGAGGCATCATCCACGGAAGACTGGTGCCTTTCATTAAGTATACGTAAAAATAAACTTGTTCAAAGTGAACAAAGAAACTGGCAGGAGCGGGATTCGAACCTGCGACCTCCGAGGTCGCAGGTTCAAATCCCGCTCCTGCCAGTTTCTTTGTTCACTTTGAAAATGTATTCAAATTTACCTAGTCAGTTTCCCTTGTGGATTGTTTGACGAATAAAAATGAACTTATTAAGGCGAGGTACCAGCCACGGCGGCCGTACTATAAATTAATAAATTAAGTCACCTTCGCAAAGCTGGCCGATAAAACATGACGAAGCGCACCCACCTACCCGGGTAGAAGAAAACCTGGCGAGCATTCATACTACTGATGGTAACCCGGAGAATCGTCTCAAGGTCGTCGTTAACACCGAGATTGGTGGATTAACCCACCTTGCGAGCAGGGTTAGAAATTACCCGTGTTAAGGGGGTTTTGGGGCAGTTAACCCGGAGAATTTCTAACCCGGAGAATTGTAGTGGGAACGCTCCACATTACCCAGGTAATTGCCAGGTTAAATTTTTCGTTAACCCGGCAATTACCCGGGTAAGAGCATAGTGTGAAACGGGCTATAGTAATACACATGTAACTATCACAACCTATCAAAAAATCTACCTACCAACTCTCACAGCTTGTGTGTGTTTCAACCTGTCACTTGATAGTTGGTTCCATTTTGGCCCTGCGAGAGTACATGTATGTTTTTGGCACAAATACTGAGAAGGGTAGGCGCGCACTCGGTGCCGGACAGTTTTTCAAGTAGGGTCATTTTCAAAATCAGGACTTGTCATTTTTAAATTCAATCTTGGAATTTGAATTGGTAACTGGCCCATCATCTTTTGAGTGTACAATGTACATATTACCCCTTACAATTTGTTACGGTCTGAAAATCTCCAGACTATCCGCAAATAGAAATTACTAGAAAAAGCCTGAATTTTCTCAGATGCAACAAAGAAATCAAACAAGATCACACTGATATAAAGAACAAAGAAACAATGTGATTTAATAATGAGAATATTCTAGAGTCAATAGGGTTTAACAAGTGTAGAATTAAGAAAAGATCTTATACAATATATAACTTAAAAGATCTTACGGGCGAGGACTTACATGTACATGTATATAGGCGAGGGCTCAGATGACTTGGGCAGCTCTGCAATGGGCGAGGACTTGGGCGAGGACTTGGGCGAGGACTTGGGCGAGGACTTGGGCGAGGACTTGGGCGAGGACTTGGGCGAGGACTTGGGCAAGGAATTGGGCGAGGACTTGGGCGAGGACTTGGGCGAGGACTTGGGCGAGGACTTGGGTACTCAGCAACGGACGAGGACGACTCCAATAATGCGAGCGAATACAGTTCTTTGGCAAGCTGGAACACGGGGCGAATTCACCTCCAAAACAGCCGAAGGGAGACGAAAACAGCGGGGGACGACACAAACTGGCTCCCGTCGCGAAAATATGGGGATATAAGACCCCAAATAATGAACCGACGACAGTTCACAAATAAATGTCTCTTCCGGAAATAAAACTCAGCTCTAACTGCCTCCAGACGCTCCTATTGTACACAGACGAGTCATATACAGGTCACAGGTCCGAATAAAACGGCTCGATAAAGTCGATAACTGAAATCCCAACGAAATTCTCCGTCCGTCTAAAGTAATCTCCAGTCCTCCGTCGAAAATCAAGTCCTGATTCTATTCCGAAATTAGCCCGTATATAAAGGATTTCATTCATTCCAGAGATTACTAGAAATTCTAGAGAATCGTACAAATGACGTCAGCCTCTAAATACAATCTTACACAATTACGTCACATCCAAAAATAATCCTCTACACAGCCCCGAATACAATTACTCTGTATTCGAGATACACACAGAACCTTCTGGCACATAGGCTTGGCGTAAACAACTCTGACCCATTCATTCACAGGGTCAGCCGAGGTCGCACGTGTATGCAAATAAGTGGCGCGTGGCCTGTGACAAAACATTTGTTTGTGCCGGTTGAATGAGGGGCGTATATACATTCTGTGAGGGGAATTTCCTTACACTGGCAGCATAACAAACTAAAGACACATAACAGAACAATATACAACTGAGGACCTGAGCCCAAGTCCTCGGTAGTTTTCATGTACAAACCTTATGGGACATGTCAAAAAGTCAGAACAGTGGAAGAGAACAAGAGTCCTCAGTACTAAAGTTCATAATTCAATGAACCAATAATGAGGTGATGTGTGCAGTACTAGTCGGTTTGTACAATGTATTCTGTCTGCTGTGTTAAAGCAATAGACAAATGTACATATGTAGTTGTAACATGATCATAGCAGACACGCCTTTATAATTTTGCCATCCGCGATTCTAACAAACCAGACAGGAAGCATTTCAAATTAAACTTGGTCAGGTGTTAAACCAACGAACCATAATGAGTCCAAGTCCCTAGACTCTGTGCGGAACATCCAGCAGAAATGCAATTACGCTGTCCAGAGTCGGGACAACTCCCATTGGCAGTCTATTCTTAGCGACATTAAGACATTGGGAGTTGATCTTCATGGCCATGACAAAGGCAGGAAGTGGCACAGCGCTTCATCCGAGTTTCATTTGAAGCCTCCTCGTAAAGTCCTCAGTCAAGTGTGGAATGTTAACAAGATGCATCTTAGCCGCTGTTTTTGAAGATTTGAAATCCTGGGCACATTGAGTTGACAGTATTTGTGTGGACTCGGAACTGACTGCACGTTTGCGAGACAAATGTGTTTTTCTCGGTTCCCAGGATGCTGACAATTAGAAGTGTAAGTACGGGTCACTCAGTCACCAGCGAGATCTAAACATGTCTGAATGGAACACTGCGATAACGGTCGAGTTCAGCCTTGGCTGGGCGGGCAGCGGTGGTGGCAAAAGACCAGGCCGGGCGGCGAATCAGGAGAGATGTTCAGGACGAACTTTACACAAGCGTCTGGCCCCCTGTGTGCCCCCTCGGCAGCGAATGCTTAGGCCGCCAGATTTGCCACTGCCGGAAATTCCCAAAACAAAATCTGTGGATGAGGATACATACTTGTCACCGTATTTAACGACTACCAAGCCGAATAACTATGGACGTGATCCCACTGAACCAAGGTAAAAGCAACATTATGGAATTCCGTAAATATGGGCACCAACTTGCGACACGCACATTTTAGGCCCTAAAATCATAAATCACCTATTATGTTTAAAAGTTTTTTTTTTTAATTTGTTATATTTAACGATTTCCTTGAAAATTGTGGTATGTAAGTTCTTTTTAGTAGGGTAGGAATCATGTACACCATCAAAATATCTTCATTCATGGAAAGTTAAGGTTTTCACGTGTAGAGGGGGACACCAAAATGCTTTAAATCACATGTATAAGAACACCCTAGAATATGTTTTGTTCCATTTTTGTGTTTACTTCAGATAACCGGGTCAATTTTAAGATAAAAACTCTATTTATTAGTCAATCGGTGGCTCTGTCTCATTTTTTTGGGACAAAAACAAAGTTTCACGTGTAAAGAAGTTAGAGGGGACACCAAAGTTGTATTGCCTGATATTTCAAATTCTGAAACAAGTTGTCAACATTTTACATAATGCATGTTAAAAACCTCCATTCAGATTAACTTTTAGCTAGAAATGTCCACAAATTAAGCATGGCAAATATTTTCAATTTAAGCTCAAGTTTCACAACGTAAACATTTGGGGGGACACTAAAGGGGTTTGTCAAAATTTAGAATGACCATATTTTTCTTGCTTCCTTAAATTCTCTGTACAAACTTTCAAATTCTTTGAAACAAAGTAGAAGCTTAAACTAGCCATCAAAATTGAACAGATATAGTAGTTAATATAGAGGATACGCTCAATAGTAATGTTCAACGTGTAAATATTTTTAGGGGACACCAAAGTTTACACGGTGAACATATTTTTGCCAAACCTCTCATGTTAAGAAAATATAAAATTATTTATGAAATATGAGTTTTACTTTCAACATTGAAGTGTAATCAATCATTTTACTTTATAAATAACCAAGTTAACCCTTTAAAAATAATGGGAAATGACACTTTTAAATGCTTGTGTTTCAATGTCGTAATTTATTTTACTAAAAAGTGATAATTTTAGATTATTTTGAACCAAAATTAGGACAATGCATTGTCATGATACAAATTTTGTTGGTTTTATTTAGTGCACACTGATGTCAGTTATACAATAAAAACACAGAAATGAATATGTGAACTAACCATGCATGACAAATCCACCAAGAAAGTATAGGAATGTACATTTTTACCACTGGCCCCCATATTTACGGAATCACCCATAAAAGGATTGATTTGTTAACCTGTCAAATGCTATCAACTCATACAGGGATGTGAATCTGTGATTTTATTGTGGGGGGGGGGGGGGTTTGTAAGGCATACATTTTTTCCTTGTTTACTTGCGCTCACGGATGAATTACATGTAATAATGTACACGACAGTTTATTGATACATGTACTTTATTTGCGGATTTTCCTCAAAGACTTTGAAGTTGTACTTGCACTATCCATGCTCTTTACCAAGTTGGATTGTTTTTGTTCCAACAGATTTTAAAATTGTATGTTTTTGTATTGTACTGTTGGTTTTCTTTTTCGGGTGTTCTTTATTTTGTTCGGGCGTCTAATCCTTTGAAAGAGCACATTTCAATTCAGCAGTTTCCCCCACAATAAAAAGAAATCACAAAGGACACAACATGAAAGACACCTCATATGAAAGACACCTCAAGAAAACTCCGTTAGTAATCTCCCCAGTAGAAAAAAGAAACTTGAAAGATTGCCTCTTTAAAGCACAGGTGATTTCAGCAAGGATCATCCATATTCTGGGGCAGGTGCTTCTGTGCTCTTATTTTGTTATTCCGCTTCATCAGCTACCAGTCCAAGTGGAAAAATTACTGTATGCTGGGAGTGTTGAGTAGGGTGCCTGGAGGTGTAGAGGTGTACATGTACATTCATGTATTATGGACATCGACCCTGGCTGGTTGTATCTGTTGATGTGTAGCAATGTAAACTTTACACCCACTTATCGGTTATCGCTATGGAGAAATTTCCTCATGCAACAGTTGTTTTGCTGAAAATAGTTCCGCATATGGAATATTGTATTTGTTCAGATTTTTTTTTTTTTTAGTTCTTTAACCCCTTGCGTACGGATGACGGAATTTGGCGCAAAAAAAACAGTGCCACCAGGCCGGATGACACAATTGGCCACTGTTTGTGCAGTTTCAATCCATTGTTGGATTATTGTGTATAGGTTACGCTTGACTGCACAAACACATTGTAGCGGTTCGCTTGGCTGCCAGAGCCGCCGCGGCACCCCGACGTCTCCCGTAAAATACCGTACTCAAGGGGTTAAAAAGGGGTTAACCCCTTGCGTACGGTTATAACTGAGGCGCCGGGGTGCCATGTCGAAACAAGCGAAACAGACACAAAAAGCTTGTGCAGCCAAGCGTAACGAACACAATAATCCAACAATGGATTGAAAATGCAGAAAAAGGCGTCTATAGACGTCATCCGGCCTGGTGGCACTTTTTTTGCGCCATATGCGTACCCATACAAGGGTTAAGAAAAGTGTGTTTTGATTCGAGAGACCCTCCTGTACAGTGTGGCAGCCACACTCAACATGAGTTTGTATACTAAATGTGTTGTTTTTTGGCAAGTTTTGTTTAAACTGGTGCCGTGGACCATTTTGGGGAATGTTTCTTTGACGTGTTTTACGTGAAAATGTCAATGAAATGATAATTATTTTCTGATAATGCATTTGTTTTCTTGTTGACAGGGTTTAAGAACTAATATTTTCTGTTGCTTGTGTCTGATTTGAATAGCCGCTGGCACTGTTTTAAGCATAACTTGTATTTTGACAGATTGTTAGCAGACTCATGAACAACAAAAAGTGGAACTGCTCTGTACTCGTCCTGAGAACAGGTCTTGTTTTTATTATTTTTTTGTTATTAGGCACAGCCCCTTTTCTTTAAAATAATGCACATTGTTCAATGAGTCTGCGTATTATTCGTACATTGTACATGCAGTGCATGTTCACATAATGCATACATATTCGTACAATATACATACATGTACAAATGTACATAAAATGTAGTATAGGGTTAGACAAAAACATAAGCATTTGTGCAAGATTCCAGTCTTATTATCTGTACATTGTTGGTGATATGTACAGAAATGCTATACAGTGTATAAACCATGGGATACACCAACAGACCTCTTTCATGTTGAACCATGTCTAAATTAATTCAAAGTGTTTGCCAAGTTTAAAAGTACATTTTCAAAGTGAACAAAGTAACTGACAGGAGCGGGATTCGAACCTGCGACCTCCGGGTTACCGTACCTGCGCTCTACCAACTGAGCTACATATCTTGCCCTATGTTGGCAGTCTCCCAAATTGTCAGTATCTTTGATCGGGTGGTCGCTATTCAGAAGTCATAAACCTAGAATGCCGTATAAAAAGCCAGGGATCACACCCAAATTTTAAGATACAACCCGGGAAGCGACATTGTGGGCATCACTCAATGAGGATACGACTTTTTAACTTATAATTCGTCAAACAATCCACAAGGGAAAAGTAGCCAAAGTGGCCGGTAAAAAAGAAATATACAATTGTAAGGTACAGAGTAGCACACAAAGGACTGGGAGGGGGGGGGGGGGGGGGGGGCGGGGGCGGGTGGCTTCACCAATTATTTTCTTCAACATTTTAAAAACAACTTGCTCAAAAAAAGTCATCAGGTTATTGTGGTGGAATTTACACAAATAATGTCAGCTTTTTTACACGTGTACATGTGTATACATGTACATGTACATTGAATGCCCAGCCTGAACCTGAACCTAAGAAAAAAGACACACAGATTTTGGCATATTTTCTGAGTGACTGCATAACCATACATTGTACATTTTGTAATCTCTTTGTGTTTCACAAAAAGCACAGCCTGGGAATTGGGAACAAACAGGATTTTACTTCAGCACAGCTGTACAAAATGGTTTAGTGAGGCATGTTGGTCGCACAATTGAAACCCATGGGGTACATGTACATTGTACATGTACTTCAATCAAATTTGAAAAGCTGCAGACATATTAACAACAGTACACGTAGAGTACATATTGGGGTTTTCCCTGCTGATTTGGGCATCGTTTTACTCCTGTGGGACCAGCGGATACTAAGCCGCCATTTCCTTTCTTTTGGGATAATGTTTCCTATTGAAATAAATGACATGACTTGTGTAAAGGGATGATTTTGCAATAAGTTGGATGGGGAACAAAGTTGGATTCACTACTAAATTGTAGGACCCGGGAAGACTTTTTTTTTCTTACATTAAGAGGCAAAAAGTACATGTACATGTACCTGCAAACAACCGACTTTCATGCATTCAATCATCCATCAGAACTGGATCTGTATTTATCCCATTAAATATGGACGACAGCCATATATAGCCGCATTTTTAAAAAGACCACTTGGGACCTGGTTGATTGTCATCTATAGGTGCATTATGTACTCAATCCATGGTTGCCTATTGCTTGTGTTACGCTTGTCTGCACAAGCCCTTATTTGAAAACCAGGACCCCGTTAATAACAGCTGGACATAAGGGGTTATTTATTGGTGTTTTTTTTACTAGCCCGGGCCAAAGACTTTAGTTGCCTACATGTACACTGTACATGTATGTGAAAACAGTAGCCTGCTGGCATGAAACTAATTTCTCTTCAAAATATCTTTTAAAAAGTGTAAAATTAAACCTACATGTACATGTATGGACTAGAAGAAACATATACAGTGTATAAGCCAGTAAAATGTACAGTGGACTAGGCTAGAGGCGTAACCTAATGCCTCAAGACAAATGAAATATCCAGAATTTTAAAGGTACATGTACATGTACACATTTGCTTTCACTGTAATTTTCAGAAATAAATGGATTTGGGGGTTAGTATTTTATAGCGTGCTAGCAAATACTGTAACACTGACCTGTTTAAAGTTTTGTGTGCATAGATACTGGGAAAACGGAGAGAAAAAAAAATTGGTTCTATTAGTCTGGTCCCTAACCATACATTAGACAAAACAGAGCAATTTATAGCTGCCAAGGAAAATATCAGGTCGGGGAACTAGGCTATTTCCAACGATGTCGGCCGGCAATCATTGGAAAAGGATACAAATTTCCACTTTTCTTGAAAACGATGATAGCACACCAGGTGCCATGATTTCACAGGATGTTTGTAGAGACTGCTATTTACTTACAGCCTAGTACAGTATTTCGTAATAATTCAGTAGTTTTGTTTTTACATGTACATGTACATGTACCGGTACATGACAGTTGTTACATGTACAATTGTACTCTGCTACTCATACTGGCTGGAATATTGAGGGTGTAATGCAGTTACATTTACAGTACATGTGCATGTTAAAGATCAAGGATCATTTGTAAAGTTCACATGCAATATATACATGTATATACACCTGTACTGCTTCCAACCTCTGGAACGAAATACGTAAAGAACTGCTGGTATCAAGACTACATGTAGTATTGAATCAGTTCACAACTCTTCCTGGTTTGTACAGTACGTTTAAGATACAAGTTCAACTGTGATCCAGTGCACTGACAGACAGTCACGCAGTAGGCTTCCGTTGAACATGCACTTGTTTATTCTTTAGCATACAGCAAGAACATTATATACCACCACATTGTTATTGTATTGATGTGGACTGCAATTCACCGCTTTGATTAAAAAAAAAAAAAAAAAAAAACAAGCTAACAACTGCGCAGTGCTGTCCTTACAATGTGCAGAGTGCAAGCTGTAATCAATAATCTATCTGGGAATGCGGAGCTGGTGAATCTGCTGTACGTGCACACCTGTGCCACTCTGTATATGTGCATACGTACGTGTAGTGGGAGTGTAGGTTTCTGATTTTACAGAATACATTTGTGGGATGATACATGAACATGAGGTAAGACATATTAATCGGAGTAGTACATGTAGGCCTATAGAAGGAGATAGTTTTTGCATGTACAAACATACATGACATTTGTAAATTGTACAAATACTACAGCATTGTGTACATTTTACGTACAGGGCCTGTCAGCATTACACCACAGGTACAATGTACAATGTACATGTACATGTGCATATGCATATGTAGAGTACCCGAGATACATGTACGTAAGCATGTACATTGTAGTAGCACAGCGTGACGATGGCAAAGGATAACATTTTCAGTTTAGCCAGTATTTTTGTACCCATTGAATGTACTAATGGTACTCTACACTTGCATACTCTTTTTGTTCCTGCAAGTGTAAAATCAGGGTGGGAACTGTGTTCTTGGTTGGGCAAGGCTGTTTTAATTGCAAAGGACACGTAAGTGAAAATCAAATTGTCTATGGGAACATTTCAATGGGCTTTCATAAATACCTAAGACAGTTTACCCGTTCCTATTGGTCGAGAGCGCATCACATGGGTGGTTTTAAACGGCTGATAAAACACCAACTGGTTTTAAACACTTTTTGCTGCAACAAACGTGGCCCCTGCATGAACCTACCCTGAATCAGGACAATTTTTGAACAACTACGTTTAAAAAAACGCCTTGGGGCCTGGACGCTGATAATGATCCGAGCCTATAACTTATTAAAACGAAGACCAGGGCCATCAGAGGCAATTGCCTCCAATACTTCTGTGAAGTTTCTGTCCTGAAAATACAATGGAAACCAGGTTGTTTAAAATGTTGCATGAAAGGAATGTTTTTGAAATAAATCTATGATACATGTACATATTGGTAGGGCTGCATTTGTGCATGCACTGTTCGCAGTGCTTTTGCACAATTGGACGTTGTGAACTGTGAGTAATAGAATATTGATTAAAGACTTACTGATTAAATGTACAACAAATATATTGCTCATGTTTCTATGCACTTGCACATATTTTGCTGATTTGTACACATGTACACAGTACAATGTGCTTAGTGTTCAGGTTCAGTGACGTGTACAAAATGTATGCCCAATGCTTGTACAGTATGTACGTGTAGTGGTAGTGCAAAATCAATCACACCAGTATTGTGTTATAATATAACATGCACAATTTTTAGTACAATTTTTTTCCTATTTCATTGAAAATTTTAATTCAGGCAGTGCATGTTGCTTTCGCCCATTCCACAATACAGAACGTTAATAACCGAAATGGATTTAACCATTAATATTCCCTGAGATGTCCAAACCTTTGTTTTCAATTTTTGTCAGCAAGAAAAGGACACATGAACCCCATGTCTGAGATGTTCATACATATAGGGTGACTTTTTCAAAGAAAAGAGATGTTTATTTTTAATATAAAACAAAATGTAAAACAGAAAAATTGACCTAAAAACAAATAAACAAATAAATATAAAAAAAACCAAAACCCCACTACTTACATTTATGATCCAGACAATGATGGTTTTTATAAAAATGGAAAAAGAGTATAGGAATCGGTATTTATTTCAGAATTATAAGTGGCATTAATTTTCTGAATGACCCACATATCTTTGTGTGGTAATGATATAACTCAGCACCCAGTGCAGGTTTTATTCAGTTGGTCCACATTCCACACATGCCCTGTCAATGAGACTGCAATACCGCAGCCTAAGGGTCTCAACAAATATGTTTGTTATTTTAAAGCTCATTAGTACTGTACATGTAGGTTTGCAACAGACTGGGTTCATACGGTCCTTGAAAGTCCTTGAAAGTCCTTGAATTTCACTTTTCATTTTTCAAGGCCTTGAAAGTCCTTGAATTCCGAAAAAGGTCCTTGAAAGTCCTTGAATTTCAAAATGTGCTCCCCAAAAAAATTATTGATATTATATTTTAACCAAAATGGTAATAAAATGTGTTTTTTTTATTCCCTTTTTCCTTGTTTCAAAACCCGTTCCGATTCTAAAATCGTAAAGTGAAATTGCACATTTTGATTTTTATTACACAGAAGGTCCTTGAATTCTTCTATTATGGTCCTTGAAAGTCCTTGAAAAGTCCTTGAATTTGTTTGCTCAGAAAGTGTATGAACCCTGACAGACATCTTTGACTCCCAAGTCTTAAAGGTAGTATGCATAATTTGCTTTTCAGAAATATATGGATTTGGGGGTTAGTATTTTATTGGGTGCTAGCAAATACTGAAACACTGACCCGTTTAAAGTTTTGTGTGCATACATGTAGATGCTGGAAAAACCGTAGTCTGCGTAGCGAGAAATCTGTTCTAGTAGTCTGGTTCCCTGACCATACTTTAGACAAAACGGAGAAATTTATACATCAGGGAATTATCAGGTCAGGGAACTAGACTATTTCCAACGATTGTCGGCCAACAATCGTTGGAAGACGATATAAATTTCTACTTTTCTTGAAAACGGCAGCACACCGGGTGCCATGATTTCACAGGATGCTCGAGACTGCTATTTACTTAAAGTCTAGTATGGTATTTCATTCAAGTTCGAGTTCAGGCTGTACTTTGATTTGAACTTGGATTGACCCCTCGGGATCCATGGTGCTTTTGTCTTTGAGCAAGACACCATTGCTTCTGTCCATCCAGGTTTAAAGGCAGTGGACATGATTGGTCATTGTTGCAATTTTCAGAAATGGGCGGATTTGGGGGTTAGTATTTTATAGGAAATATCGTTCCACGGACCTGTTCAAAGTTTTGTGTTGTTGGATGGCAAAAAAACGAGAGAGAAACGGCGCTCGTTTTCAACCGTCAGGCGGATGATAGCCTTTTTTAGTATAGCCTTTGTACATGTATTTGTCTAAAAGTCATCACTTGCAGACTGTAGTAAACAAACCTGACGAGCTGTCCTTGTGTGCTTTGTGATTTCAATTAATTGTATTCCCTGATAAGAAGAGTTGTGCAAGATTTTTTATTTATTAATTTTTTTATTTTTTGTTTACAGTTTTCTGGAAAAGTCGATTGTCTGTTGCTCTGAAACTTTTACTTTTAGCTCATTTTTAGAGATTGAATGGCTTGTGTTCAATTTTCGGGGGAAAAAAGGGGGGAAAAAAGGGGGGGGGGAAAAAACCAACATAAATGCTGTAAATACTACGTTTAAACCTTGACTACACATAGACACCTACATATGATCACACAAAACCCCCCCCCCCCCCCCAAAAAAAAAAAACCCACATAATTCCCTACCTACAATGTACATGTACATGTACCCTATTTTCAAATGCCATTTAATCAGAAGCAGAACAATTTTTTGGGGCCTAAAGCATACTTCCTGGTAGGGAATACTTTTTCACAGTTTTCTTGAAAAGTGTATATTGTTATGTTACATGTACACACATTCGTACATGTACTTTCCTATACTCGTGAGGACAATGCTTTGTGTTTCCTATTCTTCCTTTAATATAACCCAACCCCATAGACTAAGCACGTATCTTTACGTTCGAGAACCGATTTTAACAAAAGACCGACTCTCGAGGACAAGAAAGATTCTTTTTTGTATTTTCTTTCTCCTCTTGTCCTCGAACGTAGTACAATACAAGAGCATGTATACATGTACATTGTATATCATGTTTGTAAACAATGCAAAAAAAACCTTCTGTACGTATACACATGTAAAGAACAGAAATGTATCCATCCTGTTTAGATGATTTGTTCATACACTATCATCACACCACTGACATTGATATTCGGACTACAGGCAGCTTTTTTTTTGCATTGTTGAGGATGGCACTGAGCCATTGCCTCTCACATTGTACACACTGCAGAGTGATCTAATCTCACTTTCCCATTGGAAACTCCAATCATTCACTAGGGAAGCTGGCAGCCCCAGGAAGCTGGGTGCACTTATTCAGGATGTGGTGGAAGTTACTGCCATCTGCTTGGGGGGAAGGGGGGGGGGGGGGGTGGAATAAAATCAAATTTGATTCTATTCCCATATAATTTCTGTAGATTATAATGGCATTGTCTCATGGCTATATATTTTGTGTGTGTGTGTGTGTGGGGGGGGGGGAATAAGATGCCCTGCCCAGAGGACCTGTTTTTATTGTACATGTACACACAATGCTAGATTACCAGGATTACTGTTTTTGTAACCGTTCAAAAAATGATGGGCAATTCCACCGCCATGGACACGTTACATTCGTACATGTACAATCTCTGTGTGTTTAAAAAGTATTCCAACATACATGTACATGTACCAAGAAGCTCAGGAAGTTAATATTTGTGAGGCTGGTACATGTTGTTAACAATCTGGTATTTAACATGACACTAAATCTCTAGAAAAGCTCCAGTTAATTAACAAGATATGAGCTTCAGAAGTGAGCATCATGGACGTTACATGAATGGACACATTGTTTTTTACATTCATCACAAAAACTTTCAAGTTGCAACCCCAAGATTTGTAATTCCTGTTTATTATTATGAACATGGTAACCATTTCTCTAAATTTAAATACAGATTATGAAAAACGCCTTGCTATATCATAGAATTGAAACACCTCAAAGTGAGTGTCATAGATGTTAGTTGTAGACACGTCATGGACGTCACACATTTGAATTTTCAACATTTACATGTACTTGCTTAACCCCTTGTACGTTTTTTTACGGGAGACGTCGTGGTGTCGCGACGGTTCTGGCAGCCAAGCGAAATGACCACAATGTGTTTGTGCAGTCAAGCATAACATACATACACAATAATCCAACAATGGATTGAAACTGCACAAGTAACGGCTGCAGGCGTCATCCGGCCTGGTGGCACAGTTTTTGTTTGCATCCACAGACGTCTTCCGTACGCAAGGTTAAGGAGTTGATGACCCAAAGCCATGGCCTCGCTGCAGCTCTTATCAGTTTTTGTTTGCATCCACAGACGTCTTCCGTACGCAAGGTTAAGGAGTTGATGACCCAAAGCCATGGCCTCGCTGCAGCTCTTATCAGTTTTTGTTTGCATCCACAGACGTCTTCCGTAGGCAAGGTTAAGGAGTTGATGACCCAAAGCCATGGCCTCGCTGCAGCTCTTATCAGTTTTTGTTTGCATCCACAGACGTCTTCCGTAGGCAAGGTTAAGGAGTTGATGACCCAAAGCCATGGCCTCGCTGCAGCTCTTATCAGTTTTTGTTTGCATCCACAGACGTCTTCCGTACGCAAGGTTAAGGAGTTGATGACCCAAAGCCATGGCCTCGCTGCAGCTCTTATCAGTTTTTGTTTGCATCCACAGACGTCTTCCGTACGCAAGGTTAAGGAGTTGATGACCCAAAGCCATGGCCTCGCTGCAGCTCTTATCAGTTTTTGTTTGCATCCACAGACGTCTTCCGTACGCAAGGTTAAGGAGTTGATGACCCAAAGCCATGGCCTCGCTGCAGCTCTTATCAGTTTTTGTTTGCATCCACAGACGTCTTCCGTAGGCAAGGTTAAGGAGTTGATGACCCAAAGTCATGGCCTCGCTGCAGCTCTTATCAGTTTTTGTTTGCATCCACAGACGTCTTCCGTACGCAAGGTTAAGGAGTTGATGACCCAAAGCCATGGCCTCGCTGCAGCTCTTATCAGTTTTTGTTTGCATCCACAGACGTCTTCCGTACGCAAGGTTAAGGAGTTGATGACCCAAAGTCATGGCCTCGCTGCAGCTCTTATCAGTTTTTGTTTGCATCCACAGACGTCTTCCGTACGCAAGGTTAAGGAGTTGATGACCCAAAGCCATGGCCTCGCTGCAGCTCTTATCAGTTTTTGTTTGCATCCACAGACGTCTTCCGTACGCAAGGTTAAGGAGTTGATGACCCAAAGCCATGGCCTCGCTGCAGCTCTTATCAGTTTTTGTTTGCATCCACAGACGTCTTCCGTACGCAAGGTTAAGGAGTTGATGACCCAAAGCCATGGCCTCGCTGCAGCTCTTATCAGTTTTTGTTTGCATCCACAGACGTCTTCCGTACGCAAGGTTAAGGAGTTGATGACCCAAAGCCATGGCCTCGCTGCAGCTCTTATCAGTTTTTGTTTGCATCCACAGACGTCTTCCGTACGCAAGGTTAAGGAGTTGATGACCCAAAGCCATGGCCTCGCTGCAGCTCTTATCAGTTTTTGTTTGCATCCACAGACGTCTTCCGTACGCAAGGTTAAGGAGTTGATGACCCAAAGCCATGGCCTCGCTGCAGCTCTTATCAGTTTTTGTTTGCATCCACAGACGTCTTCCGTACGCAAGGTTAAGGAGTTGATGACCCAAAGCCATGGCCTCGCTGCAGCTCTTATCAGTTTTTGTTTGCATCCACAGACGTCTTCCGTACGCAAGGTTAAGGAGTTGATGACCCAAAGCCATGGCCTCGCTGCAGCTCTTATCAGTTTTTGTTTGCATCCACAGACGTCTTCCGTACGCAAGGTTAAGGAGTTGATGACCCAAAGCCATGGCCTCGCTGCAGCTCTTATCAGTTTTTGTTTGCATCCACAGACGTCTTCCGTAGGCAAGGTTAAGGAGTTGATGACCCAAAGCCATGGCCTCGCTGCAGCTCTTATCAGTTTTTGTTTGCATCCACAGACGTCTTCCGTAGGCAAGGTTAAGGAGTTGATGACCCAAAGCCATGGCCTCGCTGCAGCTCTTATCAGTTTTTGTTTGCATCCACAGACGTCTTCCGTACGCAAGGTTAAGGAGTTGATGACCCAAAGCCATGGCCTCGCTGCAGCTCTTATCAGTTTTTGTTTGCATCCACAGACGTCTTCCGTACGCAAGGTTAAGGAGTTGATGACCCAAAGCCATGGCCTCGCTGCAGCTCTTATCAGTTTTTGTTTGCATCCACAGACGTCTTCCGTACGCAAGGTTAAGGAGTTGATGACCCAAAGCCATGGCCTCGCTGCAGCTCTTATCAGTTTTTGTTTGCATCCACAGACGTCTTCCGTACGCAAGGTTAAGGAGTTGATGACCCAAAGTCATGGCCTCGCTGCAGCTCTTATCAGTTTTTGTTTGCATCCACAGACGTCTTCCGTACGCAAGGTTAAGGAGTTGATGACCCAAAGCCATGGCCTCGCTGCAGCTCTTATCAGTTTTTGTTTGCATCCACAGACGTCTTCCGTACGCAAGGTTAAGGAGTTGATGACCCAAAGCCATGGCCTCGCTGCAGCTCTTATCAGTTTTTGTTTGCATCCACAGACGTCTTCCGTAGGCAAGGTTAAGGAGTTGATGACCCAAAGCCATGGCCTCGCTGCAGCTCTTATCAGTTTTTGTTTGCATCCACAGACGTCTTCCGTACGCAAGGTTAAGGAGTTGATGACCCAAAGCCATGGCCTCGCTGCAGCTCTTATCAGTTTTTGTTTGCATCCACAGACGTCTTCCGTACGCAAGGTTAAGGAGTTGATGACCCAAAGCCATGGCCTCGCTGCAGCTCTTATCAGTTTTTGTTTGCATCCACAGACGTCTTCCGTACGCAAGGTTAAGGAGTTGATGACCCAAAGCCATGGCCTCGCTGCAGCTCTTATCAGTTTTTGTTTGCATCCACAGACGTCTTCCGTACGCAAGGTTAAGGAGTTGATGACCCAAAGCCATGGCCTCGCTGCAGCTCTTATCAGTTTTTGTTTGCATCCACAGACGTCTTCCGTACGCAAGGTTAAGGAGTTGATGACCCAAAGCCATGGCCTCGCTGCAGCTCTTATCAGTTTTTGTTTGCATCCACAGACGTCTTCCGTACGCAAGGTTAAGGAGTTGATGACCCAAAGCCATGGCCTCGCTGCAGCTCTTATCAGTTTTTGTTTGCATCCACAGACGTCTTCCGTACGCAAGGTTAAGGAGTTGATGACCCAAAGCCATGGCCTCGCTGCAGCTCTTATCAGTTTTTTATTTAATGTTTGTTTATCAACTGCATGTTTTATTTCCCCATTTATTGCAATAAAATGAATTCGTGTTTTTAGTCGGGGGGGGGGGGGGGGGGGGGGGGGGGGGGGGGGGGGGGGGGCATTGACATGGAATTGCCCAGATACAAAATACATTGTAGCATCAGGATGAATCCAGCATTCTTTGTTTATGGTGTCAACCTTGACAGATAGTTGACATTTTTGCCACCAAACCCCTATCCCCCCACCCTCCCTGAATAAATTTCAGCCAATATGTCCGATGTGAGCAGGGCAGAGGTATTTTGACCCCCCCCCCCCCCCCCCCCCATTTGCCCTTGAATTTATTACCATATTAATAAAGTTCCATTTTCAAAGGTTAAACGTACATTTTGTACATGTACTGTTAGGACAACCTGCCATTTTATCATGAATGATAAAATGCCTATCAGAGATTGCCTAACCACATGTTTTCATATTTTGTTTGTTTTTTAGTTTTTTTTAATTCAAAATAAAAATGATAAGAAGCTCTACATTGTAATTTGTGTGCTATACAGTAGTACATGTATAACTAACATCCTTGGCTCCACAAAAAAATGTTTACTAAAGTGATCGTTCGCTGTGTTTTCTTCCTCCATGGTTATAGTGACTAATAGTATGTATTGAATACATCAGGTTGGGAACCAAAGAGGATGTTTGTTATAGTAAAGTTCTACTGTAGTCAACTGTAGTCCAACAAATCTGTGTACAGAATACTTTTGCTCTTGGTCAGTGGAATTCTTAGCCGTGTTTCCATTGGACTTTTTCTTCCGTGGCCTCGCGAAAACATACTGCGGCATGCCTTCGCGTAATTCTACCATGCATTCCCATTTGGACTTTCACAACCACAACAGAACGTTTATTCGTTGCATGTTGTACATGTACTTGTATGCACTTACGGGGTCATCGGTTGGTTCGCTCCGCTGCAAAGCGCAACTGCATGTAACCATACCACCATTTTCCCACACACACTAGCCATAATCGCTGTGCACTTGACGTAATATCGGAAGATAAATTGTTTACATAATGGTTTTCTAGATGGTCGCGGTAGTTCTACAGTGCGGGCATGTTTCCATTGGACTTTTTGTCGTCGCTGATGACTTTCCGCGGCCGTGTGTATATCTTCTGCGACAACTTTCGGCCTGGTTGTCTTGCATCACGGGCGCGTTAAGTTGACAGGGACGTTAGTTTACCGCATGTCCCCATTGGACTTAATTTTGTCATTCTGCAGAAAAGTCGCAGTAAATTGACAAATATAAGTCCAATGGAAACATGGCTTAACACACATTTTTGTTTGATGCAGACAATCTTCGAGCAGGAACGTTTGGAGCATGGCAGTTCTTGAAAGTGCAAAGAACAGACCAGTCAGACTTAGCCTTTAAGTACAGTTTGGTTACTAGCTGACATTTTGGGCGTATTCGAAACCCCGTTCTCGGGTAACCCGTGTTCTCTCAGGCTGGTTGCCAAATAAGGAGCGTCAAAAGAGCGTGTGCACCCTATACGTTCCAATGGGCTACTAAATTATACGCTAAATTAAAATAAATTTCCATATAATTAGCTACAGCAGTGCTTGCAAGCAAGAGCGTGCTGTTACATAACATGGTCATTTTCACGGCGTGCTCTTGCAGATTAGCCCTGGTGCTCAGTCATATTCATACTAAAGAAAAGAAAGTAAAAATCGAGTAAAACACAACCACTGAATAAGTATAATAGTTTAGGTTTTCGTCTGTTCTCTACGGTATTTCTTCAGGTTGTTAAAACTCTGGGAGCTGAGAAATGTTTATTCCAAAAGGAACATTCTCATCCCATGAAATTCTTAATTTTATGCTCACTGGCAACATGTTCCCAGTGTAATTTGACACATACTGTGAGTTCTTTCTAAATTTCATTCTTTGACTTTTTAAGATATTATCTGTGTTTAGTCAGTATAATATCATGGACGTCCGAGAGTTCAAAATGACTTATTTTTCAAACTTATAATACATTGTTTACATCGTATTGTTTACGTTGTCAAGGATCCTAATTACTTATGCAAGTATTAATACTACGAATGAAAAGAAAGGAAAATTTACGAGCTTACGAAAATAATTGAAGTCGTGCAACAGCAATAATAATTGGCGAAGACAATCCCACTCCATTGATCCCATTTTTTTATAATTATTTTACACAGTCCCTGGAATGCATGAGAGCTTCCTGAATTTCACAAAAATTAACGCAAGTTTTGGAAGGGCCTTAGTCCGCCATCTTTGTTCTTGACGTTCTTCATCTACTCCCTAGTAAGTGGGGAGTGAAAATCCTGTTCGTGAACACGGTTTGCATTTTGGAAACTCTCTTTAGACTTGGACAAGTCGTTAGACAGCCCTGTTTTGTCCGCAGGCGCCGTCGTACAGCGTGGCATATTGTGTTATTGTGCCAGTGAAGCACACACATGTTGGCAACTATAGAGCGGTTTGCGCTATCCCAGACGAATATAATAAAAACCGTCCAATTACCGACTTGATTTCAAGTCTAAAATCTCTTCAACACGCGAACAGGGTTTCGAATACGCCCTTTATGTCAGTTGAATGTATACATATATTCAGTTATATTCCCAAGAGGAAGAATTCCGGGAAGTGTAGACTACAAGGTACAAGGTACTTTTGTTCAGTGGAATTTTATTCTTTTCTTGTCACCTCTCTCCTCCAGTGTTGAAAGGTCAATTTGCCAGGCCTTTGCCTCGGTCATGCTCTACGATGACAACCAAAAGAAGTGGGTTTCTTCGGGGAACCCGGGAATGTCCAGGGTACACATCTACCAGCATTCGGGCAACCAAACTTTCCGTGTGGTGGGAAGGCTCTCGGCAGACCAATCAGTAAGTTACGATCGGGGCTAATGATTTTCCTGTTGTTGAACAGTCAGCTGTTTGTCGTTTTCAACGAGATTTCAAAATGCTCGATTGAGAAATTTATACAGATTTGAGCAAAAAGTTACATGTACAATGTACATTTACCTTGACATATGTGACCAGCTCTAGCAAAACCCAAAACTTGGGGTGAAATTTCAATTTGGGGTGAAATTTCAACTTGGGGTTTTGGTATCACTGATGCCATTTTTAACGTTGCAGGCCCATACCGCGCAATAGGAAATGCCGAGAAGCGTCAGGTTTTGCCAGAGCCGGTCACAATACATGTATGCAGTGCGTGCACAAACCTCATTTTAAATAATGCATAATTGCCAATGAATCATCACTTAGTGTTCCACTGACAGATATAGGAGTGCACTCTGTTACACAGGTTAGCTCACTTAAGCCAGTATTAAAGCCCTGATCCCGTATTATTAAAGCTCTTGTCACACAAGAGCTTCCACCAAACCCTTGACCGCCCAGGTTTGAGTCTCAAAATTTTAACTGACTGTTCAAACCCCCGTGGTTTCACACTTGGGGTGCTGGTATGCCAATGCGGGCTTGTGCAGCCAAGCGTAATGCGCACAATAGGCAAACAATGGATTGAGTACATGCAGGAATGCGCATATACAATGTAGATGACAACTGGCCAGGTGGTCTTTTTCAAACCACGGCTATGGCCGTCGTCCGTATAAAATGAGTTAAACTAAGCTCTTTTTTTGCCCTTTTTTTCTTTGGGGATAAGGCTGGGGGAGTGAGCAGAACCTGTATTGTACAAACGTTCATAGCCATGGAAATTTAGGTCACACAATAGAGGAATTTCACATTAGCCCCTCTGCGCACCTCCGGGTTGAAAGCGAGAATGTCAGTGGCAAACAAAACAACGCTTTTCAGCACATTCATTCATGCATGAATTAATCAGGCCATAAAAGGCAGCGCAGGCGCACGATCAGCATAAAGTTGTTTACTGTGACATTGAGATCCTCGTTTTCAAATGCGGAAGTGCGCAGATCGGCGCTAAACTCGTCGTTGTGGGATTCCTCTATCATGTACTCCTCCCTTCTCCACCCTTGTCTTTGGTATAACATATCAAATAATGGAGGCACTGAATTGATATGTTGCAAGAATGTACGATGGCAAAGGCTATTCAATGTGTCCAGTCTGTGCCTAGTCTTGTCTACATGTAGCAATGAGAGTCAAGTGACGGCACTTGTAGCAAACTAATTTATGCATGCCGCAGTCGAGCCTCGGGTGATTAGCTCAGACGTTGTACATGTACACTTCACTGTGCAGTAGACTAATCTGTAATTAATCGGCTAATTGGTGAGCCATGCAGCGAGGATGTACATGTGTACTGTTTTCCATGGGATGTCCTAAAATGGAGCCGTCTTGCTTGAGGATGTATGAGCAGTCCAAGGGGATGAGGGGCATGCAGTGTATTTGGACCTATGCATACCTGTGTACCATCCATCACGTTGCACGTTTTGTTGTACGTTCGCTTTAGGTGATGATGTGCTTGTTGTTTGTATTTGTTTGTTTGTATTTGTATTCTTCTGTATTTGCATTTTGCTTCAGTAATATTAAATAGAAAATGAAAATAAAATGAGAACTGAGTCTTTCCAAAATATAATTTTGGATATTAACCTTAACGTCCTAGGCATTCACTTGGGATACAGTACACTGTACTACAAAATACTACTCAATTCTCATAGGCCAGTGTAGTAAAAGTACTGCATACTACAGTTTACTCAAGTAGTGCTTTGTAGCATCCAGTGACGTTTGAGTTAAAATGTACACAGACATTGATTTTGTGCAGCAGTTCTTTGATTGATGTTCCAAAAATCGAAGCACACTTAATGTCATTCTCTGATGATTGTCATCTTTAAACAAACATGCAAAAGTTCATTTGAAAAGCCATTCTCTTGAACCATGTCAGATCTAATGTAACCACCCCACTCAAGACCAGTTGGGAGCATCTGCAAACTTTTTGATCCTGAAGCAGCCAACCCATGATTATTTGCGCACCGTCGCTCCTCCGGTTACTGACCGCTCCTCTCTCTCGTCTCATCCCGGAGACGGGGAGGATCGTTGGAGCAAATCATCCCTGGTCCAGTCATCAGCGATGAGTGACGGATGGAGACTTTGTCTGCATCAGACCAGAAATATCCAGTGTCATGACGGTTGTGCAGTGCTTAAGATAGCACAGGTTTAAAGGAAATATATGCAAGTTCAGCTTGCTTTCGTGTGTAATTACCATGTTTTACAAAAAATACAAACAGGATCTAAATGCTTGTTTTCATTGGAGGTGAAAGGAAGGTGGGTTTTACTATTCTTGGAACATCCTTTCATTGGGTTATGCAGGAAGGACCGCTTTTGTAAGGCAATCTACAGTGCAATTGAAAGTAATTATGGGAAATTGATTCCATGTTTCTCTTCAATGGGAATTTTTATTTTACAAAAGGGGAAAAGTTGTATTCAGAGTGGGAAGATATTTTCTCAAATTTAGCAGACAATTTCAACATTTTTCTCACTTTAATAAGAAAATATTTCCCCCATGTGGGAAAAAAAAACATTTTCCACCTTTTTCTTGCTCTTGTGAAAACCATTTCCCATATTTTTGTGTTTGCAAAATGTTCAAACCGGTTTCACACTTTTTCTCTGACCAGATTTGCTGCAAATTCATAGGGAAAAGTGGGTGAAATTGTATAGGTTTGAAGAAATATTCAATGCAAAAGAGAAGGGGAATTCATTTCACAAAAATTCCCGTTCACAATTTCACATTTGCAGTGTTGACTTTGAATTACACTGTAAGGAAGTCCTTGTCATAAGAGCATCAGAACATTTAAAATAAATCCTTCAGAATAACCTACATGTACCAACAAAAATTTTGCATAAAAAAAAATACTAATAGAGTGCAAACAAGCTATTTTAAAGATTTTTAACATCAAAAATCCAGCATTGAACCTCCTCCAAGAAATGTAGAAAAGTTTCATATATTTGTACATGAAGCTGTGAAGACATTGCCATCGTGCCTTTCGTGACATGCTTGGGTTTATGGATATGGAAATGTTCATCTGAATAACAAAGCAAAATGTTGAAATTGCTCGTAGGATTGCTACAAAGGTGGAAGTTACATGGAAAGAAAATTGTCCAAAGCCGCGTTCGCATTGGACTAACTATTGTCCAAAGTTACCGTGCCTGATTGTTAACATTCCATTGTGGTTATACTTCTGTGCGTCTGCACTTGGATGACATGGCTCGCAGAAAGTCCTTGGCCACGTAAACTTTGCAGTGATCAAAATGCGCGTTTTCATTACTGTGGCTGTCCGCACTGGACTTTTCAGCAACGTAAAACTAGCCACATAGCTCTTCCACTACACGGTTTGCCTGTAAAAGTTCCCACTGCGGAGGGATAAACTGACAACCGAGGATGGACACTTGACAATCTGGAAAGTTAACCCCTTGCCACCGGTTGCCCCAAATACGTGCGAATTGAAAATTGCCACCTGGCCAGTTGACGTCTATGTGTGCCAATCTCTGCATTTTCAATCCATTATTGGGGTATTGTGTACAGTATGCTTGGCTGCACAAGCCTCTTGTTTCCGTTTTGCTTGGCTGCACAACCCGGCCTGGCACTTCGGGTTCTCCCATGTAATGCCCAGTGGCAAGGGGTTAACCGGCTGTCCGCGCTGGACTTAATTTGGTCAATTTGACAACAGTCTCCCTACGTTTTACATGGAAAGTCCAATGCTCAACATGTACATGTATTCAAGACATAAAAATCGCATGCACTTTAATGCCATGCACTGGTCATATTTCCAGCCCTTATTTCATAGGAAGGACATTTCTTTTGTATGTGCCTGTGGCAATTCCATTGTTGCAGTCATTGAGAGATATTGGCTGACTCATCAATATATTTTATTTCTCAGTCGAAAAAAAATAATTCATGATTCATTTTGGGTGTCCCCCAAAAAACAAAGTGGGCAGGCTTTATTAACAAACAAAATCCTCTTAAAGATTACTTGTTTAGCTTTAGTTTTGGTAATGCCTATTTTGATTGCTTATAATGTATTCTGTCTACATGTACTTAAAGGTAAAAGAGTATATGTCAAATATACCAAAATTGTATGTATTTTCAAAGTGAACAAAGAAACTGGCAGGAGCGGGATTGCGACCTCCGGGTTACCGTACCAGAGCTCTACCAACTGAGCTATCTTGCCCTATGTTGGCGGTCTCCCAAATTGTCAGTATGTTCAAAATACTTGGTGGCATTATAAAGCTATTTAATACCATGCTAATATAATCAGTTAAAGAATATTTTTATAACTTCAGTGTCTGTGTTTCAAGTACATGTGTGACTAAGACTGGCATGTGAATTTCTTCAGATGGTAACAAAATTGTTGGCTTAAAAGTATTTTTCAGGCAAATTAATAGAAAATGACTGAAATTGACAAGTGAAAAAATTGTCAGTCCTTTAACTCCTTTTTATCCCCTTGCGTACGGATGACGCCATAGGCCGCAAAAAAACAGTGTCACCAGGCCAGATGGCGCCAATGGCCGCCGTTTGTGCAGTTTCAATCCATTGTTGGATTATTGTGTATGTCATGCTTGACTGCACAAACACAATGTAGCAGTTCGATTTGGCTGCTAGAACCGCTGCAACACCCCGACGTCTCCCGTAAATTACCGTGCTCAAGGGGTTAACGCTGTTCAGTGTGGCATGACTTGAATTCAAAGCCTATAGGCCTACTCACAGTTAAAAGAAGAATTTAAAGCACAACATTAATTCCCCAGACATTGATTTTTTTTACGTGATTACGTGATCATTGGGAACGCAATGCACAGCTGCACATCACTGTTTGTGACTCATCTGTGCTGCTCATTAAACCTCAAGGTCACTGTACAAGGTCACTGTCCTCTCCTGTCAAGCAATAGAGGGCGCTATGCCTATATGAAAAAGTTCCAGATGAAATTTATTTTTCTTTGGCCATATTAACACATTGCTGTTGGCTCAGTTGATATAGTGGTCGGTGCATGTGTTGGGAAAGGATGAAAGACGAAGGAATTCGTCGAGGGATGAATCAGTGGAATGTCCTTCACTGTCCAAATTGTCACAGAGGAATACCTAATTTGCGTGAGGACATCACTTACATGTACATGTTTGTACTGCATGATTGGTTGTTGTTTTGTGTTCAGGCTCAGCACGTCACATAACCTGACGGAACTTGTATAGCAGAATTTTTTTCACAATGCCATGACAACCTGAGCCACTTTTTTTAATCGTGTATTTAATAAATAGCTTTGAATACATACATGTACAGATGTACTTGTAATTATTTGTACTCGGCCTTTCTTGTCAAATTGTAAAATATTCTAAGAAACCCACCATGGTACACTGCTGTACATTATAGTGCCTTTTTTGTAACATAATGTAACCCCCCCCCCCCCCCCCAAATAAAAAAATCTTATTTATTTTTTATCTGTGAAATTGTTGGAAAGGGTTCACAAATTTTCAAATGACTCAAAGAACTGCCAAGTATTTCCACAAAAGTCTCCAAATCAGGTTCTCAAAAATTGTCGTCCAAAAAATGATTTTAGCACCCCCATAAGAATTGGAAGGGTTTTTGCAGACACTAGTGGAAATGTACATGAACATTCAAATCAGATACATGTGCTGAGTGTGGTGTCTGCTGATACATTCATGTACAGTTAGGTACACATGTAAACTGTAGAAATCTCACTTTTAGCTAACAATCAGTAGCATATTCAGGTATTGTGTGGCATACAAAGTGATCAAGTGATGCTGTCTTTAGAAATTGAATTAGTCTTCATTCATGCGCACGACACATATACCAGTGTTGTAGTCGAGACCATTTCTAGACCATGCACAAGACCATGCACAAGACCATGCACAAGACCATGCACAAGACCATGCACAAGACCATGCACAAGACCATGCACAAGACCATGCACAAGACCATGCACAAGACCATGCACAAGACCATGCACAAGACCATGCACAAGACCATGCACAAGACCATTCACAAGACCAGCTTGTAACAGGCACAAGTAACAGGCATAAACCATGACAAAGGAATGCTTTTGTTACAGTTCATTTGAATAGCTTAAGACTTGGATTAAGACTGCTGGTCTTGTGCTGGTCTTGCAGGGACTTGTGTGGTCTTGTGTGGTCTTGTGATGGTCTTGACTACAACACTGACATATATATACATGTATGTGTACAAAACCCTCTAGTCATGACCATGCACAAGATGGCTTTAAAGAATCTGCAGCAGGGAATGGATATTTAATGTAGGTCGATGGGAATTCCTTAAAATTTATTTTCTAGATATGCACTTTCAAAATTAGAATTAAATGCAGGATGAAATAGTTTCGTCAACTTTTCATTTCTTTTAAAACCCTGCTGTTTTATCGTAGGTCGTCATCAATTGCGCCATCGTGAAGGGGCTGAAGTACAACCAGGCAACACCCACATTCCACCAATGGCGGGACAGCCGGCAGGTCTACGGCCTGAACTTCCAGAGCATCGAAGATGCCGAAGGCTTTGCCACGGCCATGAGTAAATCACTAGATGTACTCTCGTCAACAGGTAGGTATTGTACAATGTTGTATTGTGTGGTTGGTATATGAGGGGACAAATGTGGAGTACCCAGTCCCAACCCCCTTCCTTAGTAGCCAGTTCCATCACCTGAACTTTGCACATTTCTACCCCATTCCCCTAGACACCAATTGTCCATTCCTCTCAACTTTGTACAGTAGGCCTTGGTGACTCCGTGCAGGAGTCGGCTCTGTTTGACTCCAACACTGCAGTCAGAAACGCAATTTCATTTTTTTGAGGAGTCGACTCAATTTCTTGATTTAAGAAACTTAGAATAAGAATCTAATTCTTTTGTGCCTTGTGCTAGACACAAAATGGGAGGTCGTCTTATGACGTCAGATTTGTTTGCTGCCCGCAGCAACAACTTTTAGACAAATGGCACCAGCAGGCTAGAAGAGACTTGATAAAAATAGCTCTCAGAAATCACATTTTTGTTTTTTCACGGCAAAAATAATTGGCTTTTATTTTACAATGCACAATTTAAATAAAACTACAAAATGACACAGACTTCTCTCAGCAATCAACATCCTCTTTAAACTAAAATATCCCCCCAAATACCCAGAGTAATTTTATATGTGTAGTTTATGAACACGTCCTCTCTGTTCCTGTAGGGGAGAGCCTTTTGGGGCACTCACAATGGGAACAATGGTACCCCAGAAGTTGGTCTTTGTGTAACAGTACCCCACAGGAGAAATTCTAAAGATGAGGGATAATGGGAGCACAATGCAAGTACCCCACAGATCCAAAGTTATGAGTTTGTGTGGCCTGGTGCAACCCCTTTGTTGTGCACCATCTCCCCCCCCCCCCCCCCACCACCTACTTGAGATTGGTGAGTGAAATAAAAAGTAAAGCTTTTCTAATTGAAGCTCCCCCACCCCGAGAAATGAGTACACTCCTAGGTGCCCTTCTCCCTGCACATTGGACCCTAATTTATGACCAGAATATAGCAGGGTGTTAGCATTTTGAATAAGGTGAAATAAGAGACGTTCAATATGTAAATACCAGCAATCATGGACTAGGGACAAAAGGGTTAGGGCGTAGACAAAGGGTCCACGATTGACCGAACGTCCACGATTAAATTCGTGTGCAAAACATATGGGAGGCCTTCCGAAAAAGTTAAAGTACAAACAAAAGAGGGACAATAGAGATTCCGTGATTGCCGGTACTTACACACTTGAGTGGCTTTGTATAGGTGTGACTTTCAGGCCCTGTCCGAATTACTTGGCTGCGGCTTGAAATTACACACGAGTCTATGGGAAGTGGCTGCAGCCACTACCATAGACATGTGTGTAACATCCAGCCGCAGCCAAGTAATTCGGACAGGGCCTCACCCTCCCCAAATGAGGTCACAGCCCATACGATCTGGCTGAGGTTTGCATACATGGACATGTATGGCCTACAGTCCTTTCACCTATGTAAACTAGGAAGTGGTGTTTAACCAACAGCCATTACCCTACCTATATTTGATATTACCCAGGACTTGGCACTCAAAGGCGTGATAATACATACATACATGTATGTATACATTTGCTCTGTAATAGGATACTGTTGGGACAGGGTGTGAGGATTGCGTTACGCATTTCCCACAAAAGTACAGGTCCACTCTGGCAACTGGGTTGTTGACGTTGGGGTTATTCATTGATTTTGTGACTCCTGTTGGTCCGCCTTCATTAATTATACATTAACCCTAACATCACCTAAAGCTACAAAATACTACAACTTACAAGTAGTAAAATGTAGTATGCAGTACTCTCACCTACTTGTGTGCAATGCCTGTAGTAATTTTTAGTAGTTGATACTTCACCCCAAATAGTGTACATAGTAATATCATGGAGCTATCCTTTTTATAGCTCCATGGTAATATGTAGTACTACTGTTTGTTGCTGGGTTTGGAGGCAAAATGTCTGTTTTCATCTAAGGCGGAAACAAAGCTTCAGATCAGATGATACAATTGTTTTATTTTAGCCATCCAATTCATTGACACATATATAATTTACCCAGTAACTTAACTGTATTAGTATTACATAGAAGTAGTTGCAAGTATCTTGACTGCTGTCATGATACACTCAATCATCAAAGACAGAGAGACTCAGTGCTACAGAATACTAAGTAGTATTTCGTAGTACACAGGTCTTCATCCACCCCAAATGAATGGCAAGGATGTTAGGGTTACAAAAAGGAATGTGTTTAGTGTACTGTACTTGAGACAAATTGTGTTAGTTGTCTGTGTTTGTGTTTCACTACAGGCCAGTGTGCATGATTTTTTTATGGGGTGGATGGTGGTCCATACATGTGTACGCAAATTTTCAAAAAAATGTACCCTGAAATTCATTGGCCTGGCAAATACAGGTATTTTGAAAGGGGGGTGGTGGGTTCCACTGTTTTAATGGTAGTCTTTTCAATAGCTTTCAACCCCCACACACCCCCTGTGCCCTATTATCCCATGACACGTCTGTAGATATGCATTTTGAAAATCAAGTAGGCCTCACTGTAGTGTTATTGAAACCGTGCACGAATGTGTATTCAGACCAGAAAAGTGTGCAATTGGTACATTTGTTCATTGTGACACGTACAAAGTTCATACTTAACCCTAAATCCATCAAAATCCAAACCCTGTTTTGGAGGATTTCGGCGGATTCAGGATACCTCCATATTGAAAACTGGGGGATTTGGATGGATTGAGGATTGTAAGCCTAGCGGTACCGCAGGATTTTGATGGATTCAGGATACCTCCATATTGAGCAGTCACCAAAACCAACTACATGTATTTGTGCATAACAAAATAGGTGGATTTTGGCGGATTCAGGATACTTTCTAGTAAAGTTACCCAAGGGGTTAGGGTTAATCCAGTCACTGCAGAATCTATGTATAATGATTTCTTAATCCGAAACAGCCACGCTTTTGGACCAGGTACATGTACAGGGTACATGTACATGTAGTTAATTCTGCACCTTTAGATCATATTAATCCATCAGGTGGATAGGATGGATCATGGATGGATCAACTTCACTTTGGTCCATAGCCACAAGTTTCCAGGCCACATTATATGACCGAAGTTAGAAAACCTCTTCGGCTTGAATGAATCAAAGTGCATGCACAGTTTGCATTCCTATATGATGTACTTCTGCATTCTGGGACCAAAAGAAAAAATATACAAAAAGTACATTGACATCTGAATATATACTCAGTTTTGTAGTTTCTATGTTTGTTTTTTCCTTTTCCGGTTTTCTTTCCATTTTGCCAAGCACTAATAAAAATTGTTTCTCCTGATATCGGAACAAGTTCAGATATCAAGCGTGTTCAGATATCAAGTGCGTTCAGATATCAAGTGTGTTCAGATATCAAGTGTGTTCAGATATCAAGTGTGTTCACATAGTCGTACTTCCCCAATATGTCCGAGGACAATGCTTTGTGTTTCCTATTGTTCCTTAAATATATCCAACCCCCATAGAAACCACGTATCCTTACATTCGAGGACCGATTTCAACAAAAGACTCTACGTTCGAGGACTGAAAGGTTTCTTTGTGTTTCCTTTCTTCTCTTGTCCTCGGAGATATATACAGTGCACGTACAAGTGGACAGATATTTGGTACCCTGTATATGTGTTGAAATCGGTCCTCGAACGTAAGGATACGTGCTTAGTCTATGGGGGTTGGTTATATTAAAGGAACAATAGGAAACACAAAGCATTGTCCTCGCACGTATTAGGAAAGTACGACTGTGTGTGTTCAAGTGTGTTCAGACTATTTGTTATATCTTGTCAGTAGAGGGCAGCATTACATGCTTGTGTCCATAGAGATCAGTATGCTTGTATTAAATGTTCAGCAAGTGGCGTGTTATTGACATTTTTTTGGGGGCAGTGTTTATTGTGAAAGTAAAATGGTGCGATTGAATAACGCAACTGTGATAAGTCTGGATAATCAATGAAACCAATTAAGCCTGGTTTCCCTTTCAAGTGTTCATTAAAGTTTGTATATTTTTTGCACAGTGTTTATACATGTATACATGTACACTTGATCTAGGTTCAAAGTTATTTATGCCAGTGTTGGTTAGTGATGTGATTAAATCATTTGCTGATTCGGCTGACTGGACAGTCAGTTTATAGTCTTCTGGCTGGCTGTTTGTCTGTATATAGCTGACTGGTTAGTTTGTCCATTGTTTGTCTACATGTAGTTGATGGTGTTGATAAGAGTTTATTTATTTATTTGTTCATTTTTATTATTTGGCATTCAGCCGGGATATTCCGCGAAAGTCTTTTAGCTTATTTCCATGAGAGAAGATGAGGAAAGAAGTTACAGTTTTAGACGTGAATAAATTCTGGGAATAATTCTGGAGAAAACCCACCGAATCAGGTCGGGACTAAAAACCCAATCCACATGTTGGCCCCAGCCGGGATTCGAACCAGGGTCACATTGGTGGAAGGCGAGGAAAGTACCACTACATTGTACACCAACCTGATTCCCTAGTTGGGCAGCTATCATTCTGTTATTTGGTTGATTGGCCCATAGGGTAATCTGTTCAGTACTTGGCTTGATGGTTGTTGGTTTATTGTGGGTTATGACAGTTTGATAATAAAAGGAGCACTAGATATGGTCATGTCTGATTCAGGCGTGTGACATGGCATTTTTTGTTTGTATTTCCTGTGGGGTTGTCTTGAGTTCTGTTAACTTGTGCATATATGTGCAAACAGGAAAACCACTTTTTGTATTTATTTTGGGGTTTGATGTGACAGTTGTGAATAAACCTGCCACGTAAATAAATTCAGTAACAATTTAAAGTTTGTGGTTATGGCTTGAAAAAAGGGTGATAAGTCATGATTCCTCTGTTGAATCCAGTTCTCTGGTGTCCAATTAATGTATGTGGAAATGGAAAACAATGCGTCAACAATTTCAATATTGACTTCTTCCAAACCCTTTACTTGCTATCTTTGGATAATTTGAACAGAGATGGAAAAAGTCTGTTTTTGTTTTGTTGGAATGTAAAGGCTTCAAATTTCAGTGTTGCTGTATTTTGCCTGATCGAGTAGGAAGGGGGTTAAGGAAAAAAATAATGGCTTTTCTTTCTAGTAAACTTAATAGATATTAAAACCCTCCTACTATTTAAAAGGTCAAAATCAGACATACTTTTACACAGACATGATCAGATTACATGTGGTTTTGTACTGTGGCAGGAGGGTAAAAAAACAATCACCTTGACTGATTTTGACCCATACAACAACATGGCTCAGAATGTATGTTTGCATAGGAGTTTTTTTTTATAGACTTAACAATACAAAATTTGACTTACCGCAGTTTTGTATTGAACATTTTAAAAGCTTTTCAGTCATATTTTTGCTAGCCCAACTTGCAGTTACATACAAATGTATGTACCATGTATTGACAAGAATGTTTTGTTTTTTTTGGTTTTGGTGGTTTTTGTGGGTTTTTTGGTTTTGGTTTTGGGTGTTTATTTTGTTGGCTTCCACCTATTGTTTTTCCTGACTGGAAATTCCCTTTGTAATTCTGCATGCACATCTTGTTCAAAGGGAAAGTAAATGTGCACGTGACTTTCATTTTGTAGATTAAAGTATTGAGATACGTTGTAATGTCAAAAGAGTACGTGTAAACTTTTCTTCTTCTTTTTTGGTAGTTGGTTAGAAACAAATAATGTATGAAAGAGTTTCCTCCAGAGTTTGTTTTCAGTTTTTGTCTCTTTGTTTTTGGTTAGTCGGTTACCAAAAAAAAATCAGTATGGTACAATATTCAAGTTCCTTACCTACTAAAAATTAACTTGCTCAGAATTTGACTGTAGCCTATCCCTGTAATTAACCCACCCTTCCTCTATGGCTGATAAATACATACTGTACGGACAGCAGTGATGTCATTCTAAATATAGTTTGTTTCCTGCATTCCAACTTAAAAAGCATCGGAATGCCTGGTCCGAATCACTAGGACCCTCAGGACACCACTGTCATATTTTTTTTCTTGATCTCTGAGCGTCGGGGGAAATCAAAGCAGAATTTGGACCAGGGAGAAGCGGAGAGATACCCAGACGTAACATTCCAGAGTGGCTGGTTTGGCCATTTTCTTTCCAAGTTGCGTGATTCATTCATATATCCACTTACTGATTGAATCCTATTGCACGTTTGTACCTGTGAGTGATAATTGGTTTTTGTATGTGACCATGAGGATATCGACCGTCAGCATCTCTTTGGGTAAGACTAAGCAGGAATTTTTTCGGCTGTATATTCAGGAATTTGCGTCGGGGATGATGTAAATATTAGAAGAGATTCTTACCCTTTCCAATCTCTCTCTTCTAAAGGGGAAATCTCTCTTCTAATTTGTATGTTCTCTCGTTTAGGATTAGTTGAAGGGACCATTGCCTTGGAGGCGCCCATTTGGGCTACAAAAAGTATTCGTCCTGAAATTGCTAAGATCATTCAAAAATAGAATATAGAAATGTGCACGACAATCCCTTAAAAATGCAGCGTTTGTCTTAAAAAAAAAAAAATTTGAGCGCGTGTGTATGCAGTGCCCCATTACATGCTATTGCAATTACATATGTACACGTACATGTACATGTACATACTAATGCCCAACCAAAAAAACCCAACATTTTTTTGCTGGACAAAAATGCATTTTTATTGTCGGTATCCACAGTGCAGTCTCAACTGATCAATGGAAGCTAATAATCAGATATTTTGCTGCCCTACATTACATGTAATTTATCCCATAGAAAACCCTGACATTATAAATGTATTTGGAGTTGGGACTCGAACCTGCGACCTTCGGAATACCATATCGGTGCTCTTCCGACAGACTAGTGCCCCTTGAACAAAGACACCAACAACTTGGGAAGACCGCCGACATAGGGCAAGATAGCTCAGTTGGTAGAGCGCCGGTACGGTATTCCGGAGGTCGCAGGTTCAAATCCCACTCCTGCCAGTTTTCTTTGTTCACTTTGAAAATTCATTTAAAATTACCTAGTCAGTTTTCCTCGTGGTTTGTTTGACGGTACAATCTCAAAATGGTGCAGGTGATTCATGTGATATATGTCAGTCAACATTAATGTTTCGTTTGGCAATGTGCCTGTCGCATTTTTAACATGGACTGACTGAATGAGTTATAAATGGCTATGGAACTTTCAAAGAATTTCCATTTAAATGTCTTACCATGGAATGTGGAGCATAGTATGTGTGTTGAATCAGGGACCTTTTGGAATTATACTTAAGACGGGGAAAGATTATGGTAGCTATAATTAAATGAGTACGGCAGAACCAGCAATACCATTTGGGAAAGACACTTTTATTCATTGTCTGGATCTGATCGATTAAATGTAGTATACATCATTTGCTTTTGCTGTACTTTCCACAAATAAATGGATTTGGGGGTTAGTATTTTATAGCATGCTAGCAAATATTGTAACACTGACCTGTTTAACCCCTTGGGCACGGTATTTTACGGGAGACGTCGGGGTGTTGCAGCGGTTCTGGCAACCAAATCGAACCGCTACAATGTGTTTGTGCAGTCAAGCATGAGATAAACAATAATCCAACAATGGATTGAAACTGCACAAACAGCGGCCAATGGGGTCATCCGGCCTGGTGACGCTTGTTTTTTTGCGTCCACAGATGTCATCCGTACGCAAAGGGTTAAGGTTTTATGTGCATAGATGCTGGGAAAACGAGAAAAAAGTTATGTTTTAGTAGTCTGGCCATACTTTAGACAAAACGGAGCAATTTATAGACGTCGGGGGAATTATCAGGTCAGGGAACTAGACTATTTCCAATGATTGTTGGCTAACAGAAATGGTGGCCAATGGCGTCATCCGGCCTGGTGGCACTTTTTTTTGCGTCCACAGACGTCATCCGTACGCAAGTGTTGGGGAAACTGGAGGGGGGGGGGGGGGGGGGGGGGGGGGCGGCGGCAAGAATAAAAAAACATAGCACTATCACTGGGTGTGGGGGTGTTGCTTTGCCCTTCAAAAAGTGTCCCAGTTACAAATGTATATATGCTTTGTATTATTCTAAGAACCATTCAGCAATGCATGTATACTTGTAGTTTGGAAAGAAATGATTTTGTTTGTAACATACATTGATGATTCATTCTTAAACAATGCGATTCCTACAAACTGACATTTGAGTTACTGTAATATGAGTATAACCACATACGTTGTACATTGTAGGGCCTACATGTACATGTATGTATCCTGTCAGTTCTCTGAAAATTAACAACCGTTTACGGACTTTGTACTACAATGTACAGTACATGTACATTGTATGTGGTTTCAAGGTACATGTACTTTTAGGAACATGTACAATTTTGTCACATAAGTAATTCTGTGTACTATGTACTGAAGTGTTGTATTCCAATAAGTATAAATAATAAACCGCATGTAAGTCCACATGTATATATGGTGTACAAATGTATTCCATTGTACCGCAAGGTTTTAGCCAGGATTTGAAAACAGGGTGTCCATTTGTTGTAAAAATGACAAATAAGTTGTCCAAATTACTCAGTTGTAGTACTTTTACATGCAAAACAGGGTGTCCAAACAGTCCAAAAAAATGTAAGGCCATGTCCGAATTACTTGGCTGCGGCTGGAAATTGCACACATGTCTATGTGATGTGGCTGCAGCCACTGCCATAGACTTGTGTAATTTCAAGCCGCAGCCAAGTGATGTTGTACAGTTAACCTTTGTGAGATTTTAGCAATCAAAGTGGATTAAAACGTCAGTGCATGACAGCTGTGATAAGACACTGTCTGTGCCAGTCATTATCAGTCAAACACTTCTATATCACTATACAGCAGTCAATACAGGTTGATTGGTTTTGATGACTTTATCAAATGCTTTGTGATGTGGTTAACTTGAAAGGAATGATACATAGACTATCCCTTGTATTTTGCTGGGGGGGGGAATTTGGCTCAGATTTATCACCGACTTTTGTGACTATTCTACATGTACCACGGGCTTGTGGTTGTATTCATAATCATTACCTTATGGGGAATTTTTCTTTCCCCTCTCCCCCCCCCCCCCCCAAAAAAAGGGTTATGAGCCCTTTTATTATTTTCTTTTCTTTTCTTTTCTTCTGTATTTCATGTTCTTTTATTTCTATTTTTTTATTTTAGGTTGAAGTGAACATGTTTAAAAACACCCTATCTCATGTAATTCAGTTTACAAGCTTTTCACATTTAGTGATGTGATAGATCTGATCTTGTTCTATATTTTATGTTATCAAACCAAGAATGCCCAAACTCATGCGTTTGTTACACCAAACGTCAACCTCTGGTTCTTTTTGTTTTCTTTCTTTTCCCCCTGATTTCCGGGGGAGTGTGTGGATGCTGAAGTTGAAGGTGTTGAAGTTGAAGTTGTCGCATACTCCTACTCTGTTTTAAATCGATCACAGTTATTGCCATATTTTAACTGAACTGATGTTATTAACGGGATTGATATTATTTTGCTGCCAGATAAAATAACTTGCAGACAAAATTTGTCCTTAGTTGATGTCTGATTTAGGGTTTTATGTGATTTTTTTAAAGTTTACATTTCTGTAAAACAAAAATTACCCCCAATACGGCTTATTTCATAAAGGTTTACCCAGATTCTTTGTTGCTGTGGAAGTTTTAACAATAAACAATGTAATTCTTTCTCCCAAAGTTTTATGGGGATGGGGGTAGGGTGGGGAGCACAAGTGGTGGAGGGGAGGGGAAAAGGCCTCAATGGTGGAGGGGGGGGGGGGCGTGTCACAATGCCCCCGTACCATTACACCACTCTAAAACGGTATAAGGATAAGTAATTTAAATACATTTTTCAATATCTATTAGGGCCATCTCTTTCCAAAAAATCTTGAAGAGTTTTGAGGGCAGAAGCCGTTTGGTACTTTGATGATGATAATGATTATGCAATGACGATGACGACGACGTCCTTAAAACCCATTTTTCTTATATTTTTGGTCATAATCTTCATTAAGTTTTCGCATTTGCCATTTTGTATTAATTTAAGTTGAACATTTGCAAGGACCCTTTCCCAATCTTTCAAAGGGTATGATTTAGCTCAGGTGTCGGAAATACATGCCTTTCAATATAAATTGTGCATCCCTTTTGTTTTTCAATTAAGATATTTCCCCAAGGTTGATTTTGGTTGAATTTTTATTAGAGGTAACCAAAATGTCAGGGTCCTCGTCAATTCTTACTGGACTATATAGGAGGGTTGGCATAAATACATCAAGCTATTCAAGACAATAATACACATTATACATAAGTTAAAAAGTCATAAATACGATTTAGAGGTTTGCATGGCGGGTACGATAAGAGAAAGACTGAGATTGCGGGTAACACTATGTGAAATAAATCTCTTTTAGGAAGATGTGTGGTTCTGAAAAGAACCGGGATGAGTGTGTAACTCAACGTTTTGGACAGTGTGCTCTGTCCGTTCTCAGGAGTGTGAGTGATGTAATGTGGAGTTGCTGAAGCTTTTATGCCTTGTGGGTGCCTGGTGGGGTGACGGCTGGATGCTGTTGTGTGCATTGGGGTGTGGCAGTAGCTTGTTGGGTAGCGTGGGTATAGGATGCGTGGTGCTTGATTAGTTGGGACGAGATGTCGTTGATTTGGAATCCGATGTCTTGAGAAACTGTGTTGTGTTTGCGGATTTCTATGGCCTCTCTGATGCGTCTTGGGTGCCAGAATGTGACTGGGGCAATGATCTTGGCTTGGTTGCAGTTGATGCGGTGGTCTTGTTCGTGTGAGTGTTTGATGATTGCTGACTTGTCTATTTCTCCTTTCCTGCCGTGTGCTTGGTGTTCCTTGAGTCTTGTGTTGAGGTCTCTGCCAGTTTCTCCGATGTATACCTTACTGCATTCACAGGTAATGCGGTAGAGGCGTCTACCGCATTCCCTGTGAATGTATGGGACCATCCCTTGAAGTGTCATTTGTCTTAAAAAATGACAAAAATCATTTCGTGAACACCGGCTTAGTTCAGAAAAGTCGATCCATTGGAAAATTCAGAGTGGTGCCCTTGGTCTGCAGTACTTTGGCTATGTACAGGCTGCTCTGTGTGTGGCACCAGTCTGGATGGCCAGATGTCAATGCTTCAGGTTTTCCACATTTCTCCGTAAATATTACACATTGCGGTAGAATTTTTACTCTTTGACGTTGGAAATAGGTTAGGTTACTAACCAAAGAGTGTAGGACACAAAGGTCATTTTCCTGTGGTTTTGGTAAGGGTTTAGTCATTGGTTACAGTGTAACTTCCAGAACATTTAGTTGTCGATGTACCACGTGTTCAGTCAATTGAAGTCATGCCAACTTTCAAGACATCAACAGGAACAGGTTCATCAATACTACGTTTATAACATTAAACACATGCTACATTGTTGAGTCATCAACCTTCTATGCCGAGGATTTTAACTCAATCTCCCCAGGCCATCCTTCATCCTGAAATGCAGTCAGTCAAGAATGCGAGGTATCCCTTGGCCTAGACAGGTAACAACAGTTGGGATGAGGCAGGCTGTATCTGGTCTGCATCGTCCTAAACCACACTTCATCGCCATGTGATGAAACTTCTGGAGCTCTTGACCCAATTGGAATTGCAGATATGAAGGATTAAAGGGAAACAACCTTGTGTTGCTGCTTTATGTCCTCATCCCAAGTCAAAGGGTCTCACATGATGCGATACGTGGGGGTTCTATGGGAAGCACGTGAAGCAACACATGCATGTACTTCATTCGTTTCTACTGCACTTCCTGGTCCAGATGACGTCACAATATAGGATACTCTTGAACCAGTATTGTCGAGAATAAATCTGAATGGGTCAGAATGAGTCTGAAACTTTTGTGGTATTCCAGTAGTTTTGTGAAGATCAGAATGTCATTTTAACCAGCAAACTTTTTCACAGAACATTTTGTTGTCGCACAAAGAAAAGAAAATACATGTACTCCTTAATAATGGTCATGACAATCAAAAACACTACATGGAATACAGACCCACTTCTCCAGTAGAATTTAATCAAATTAGCCAACATTGAAAAGAAAGAACAATTTAATAATTCCACAAACTTCTACAAAATGAATGAGATATCTAAACAGCTGCATGTCTTTGATGTCATTGAAAATAGCACACCAAACTTCTTTATTTTGGGGAGATCTATGGACAAATTTATAAATTTGGCATTTTGCAGGTCTGAGTTGATTCTTGAAACTCATACCAGCTGTTTTTACAGATATTTTCAAAATGTTTAGAGAAGAAATGTGAAATAGCCTTTATTCAACATAACCTTACTAAACACTGGCTTACCTTAAAAAAGGACTATTTCTATGGAACTATTTCTACAAATGTAACATGGTTTGAGAGTGGATAGTTAATAGTTTCTCAACTTCCAGTATCGAGGGAGCTAATATCAACTTTCCATCCATAGGCCATGTAACACTCCCGTTATTTTGTGTCACCTACCCGACGGGGAACTGATTTAAATAATCACTTTATACAGAAAATCAAATAATCGGTGTTGTCATTGCAATTGAATGAAACAAGGGGGTAAAATCAGCCCTTGAACCCCCCCCCCCCCCCCCCCCTTCGGCCCTTTAATTGTACGTCACAGGCGACCATAGAGTACCGAAGTGACGTCAATCAATGCAATGTTTGGAACCAGAATACATTCTAAACTGCATGTGTTTGGAACCAGTTGCCACGGCAACTGATGTCAGACTTCGGTACTCTATTTCTTGATACGTATGGACAGCCATTTGGACAAACAAAAATCAAATATGACAATAAGAATCTTTTTACGTTAAATACCATAACTTTTACAAAATTAATATACAATTCCATATTTTCTCTGAAAAGGGTACATGTATATTCTTAAAATGCAACGGAAAATACATTGTTAATTCTATTATTTATACTTAAATCCACCACTTTATTTTTGGAAGATGCGATGTTCCATACAAAGCTGTCGACAGCTCGTACATGTAGATGCGCTATCAGGCAGACAAATATAGCGGCCCCCGATGATCTGCATGTGAGTCAACTTTCTCGTAAATGTCATGTTTTTGAATATGCGTCGCATTTGGCCTGAAAAGTAGGTCATGTTCGGTTCTATTCCGCGTTTACAACGTTCGTTTTTTTTATTCAGGACATCAAAGTGAGTAGGAAAACTAGTTCCCAACTGGTACCACGGATGTCACTTTCTGAACGTTTTTACGGCAGTGTAACATGGCCTACCAAAATAAACCGTTATATTTGTAGTACTATAACTCATACATATTCAGCTGACTTTTTTGTTGTCCTTAATTTTATAATTTCGTCAAGACCAATATCTTGGCATGTCATGGTGAATTGACAAGTTGGAATTCAACTCTCATCATGAATATATGCATGAGTATTGTAATTTTAGTTGCCCATTCCAGTAAATAGGAATTTATTTTTGATGGGAAATACCAAGGATACTTCCTTTTCTTGAGAACTTCCAATATCAAATCTTCCTCAAGTCCCAGCTTTCCAACCCCTTTAAGACTCATCAACGTGCAGCCTGCTGTTTTCCTCCTAAACTCCCAGAATAAGATGATGACAACATCCAGTCTAAGTTTGTACAAACGATCTCCCACCACACCAGCTGAGAGCATGGAGGTTGTATTACACTACCTACGTACATGTAACTCATCTCAAAGAGTCTGAGGGCTATATATAACAGGATGCGTTGCTTAGGATCAGTGTCATAAAGACATCTACATGTACTGTGGAGAAGTTGTCTCATGTGCACACACTCTATTCGATGTGCCCTGCTTGTGAATAATCTACGGTGTCTAAGCTATTTTACCAATGCAGACTAACAAAAGAGCTTTGTGTGCCAAGATTTTCTGTGTTATCTCTAGGAGGAAGTAATAAGCAGTATTTTTGCAAGCCTTTGTAGTATCAGTCAGGTCATCGGAGGATGAGAATTACTTTTGAAACTGATTTGGTTGTGTGAGGATCGCATGCATCCCTTGCTTAGCCGGAAGAGTTGAAGGATTTGGCGATGACTGCTCAGTGACTTTTTTGGAGGGCATCGGCATCTACATATCTTTGATCAAGTTTGAGCTTTTTTGTGTGTGATTGAGTCATTCCGAGTTTTCCTAATTTACAATGAGTGTCAGCACCAAGCTGGAGTTCCCGATGAGTAACCACGGTGCTGGCGGTACGACCGTCAAGACGCGGTCTGTTCTCAAGCTAACTCTGGCAGACTCTGATGATGAGATACTCAACGAAGGTGCAGTATGCAGTCAGTTGTGTTTCGATCATAGCAGAATCTTTCTGAAAGCTAAAATGGTTTACTGTTAGGGATAGGGGTGTGCATTTACGGGTAGTAAAAGAACCGGGTACCCGATTGAAAAAATACGGGTACCTAGGTACCCGTTAAAGAAACCTAACCCAAAACTTCCAATCCCGGAAGTTGCAATAATGTCTTTTTCTGAGATTCAAAAGTCTGATTTCAGACAAAAGTCTGAAAAATCTCATGCCTGTCCAGTAAACAAGATCACTACTCCGCCATTACATGTTCCGGCACGTGCATGCGCCGGCATATCACAAAAGACAGAAGCTTTATACAGTTGTATTTATTGTGGAATGAGGCATGCTATTATGTCTCGTAGAGCCTCTTTAATCATACCCAGACTACAAAAACCACAACTGGTAAATTCCCTTTATTGCCAATTTTCGTGAGCGTCATAAACACGAAATCTGTGCTGGTTTCCCATGTAGTCGGGTTTTAATTTTGAAAATTCCCAAACAATAACATTCAAAAAGTTTTCTTTTTCATTTTCTGGGAAGTTACTAGGCGATAATGTAAAGTTGTACGGGTGATCGATTCCATAATCTGGAACCGGTTCCCGACATGAACGGTCGGGTACCTGGTTCCGATGCACACCACTAGTTAGGGATAGGGTTAAATAAAACTGTTAATGGGAAATTCTGCAGTAACGGAATTATATTTCAGAGGAATTTGGGGTTGTATTTTTACATGCTGTGAAGTACATAGTCTTATGGCCTACATGTACCTGATTACAAACACTTTTATATGGTCTGGTTATACATGTACCTCTGCTATCATATCAAAATAAATACAAATTGAAACTTCCTACATGTGGGAAGGATCCAAGGCCAAAAAGGTATCGGTAACAAAATTACATCAGAAAATTAATTTTGTTTTACTTTAATCTTCAAATAAAATTCTATGAAATCTATATAACCAATAAAGATGTGGTTCCTTGCTACAAGTTGGCACGCATTTAGCCACTCCGGACATCTAACTTAACTCTGCAGTGTGCCATGGTGCTGTTTTGTTAAGTACATTGTAGGTCACCATGGTGTAAACAGTTTATATTGTCATGGCACACTGCAGGGTTAATTAACCCTAACAGTCCTGAATCCTCCAAATTTAATATGATTTTCCACACACCCTAGGGAGTTCGGGTTTTATTGGTGATTTGATGAACTTTAAAATTAGTCATTGAACTCATTTGGAATTGCCCTAAAGCAAAATGATAAAGGTTGTGAGGGCCTGACATTTCAATTGTTGCAGAATCTTTCTCAAAGTCTAAAATCCAAACCTGAACTTTTATCTAAGTTAGTTGATACATTGTAGTTTGACAAGGTAGAAATAGTATACACATATGGACTGGCAATGAGGTCACTAGTGCACGTCTATGCACCCAGAGGGACTGTGAGTGACCAGAAGAGGGTCCTATTTCCTGAGTCCGAAAGGTCCGAAGTGCCCGATCAGGCACTATACTTTGGAAATTATGCGCGCGTGATGTCTTGACGCGCATATACATGTATATACGCGTCTTTGTTGTGCGATATTGAGGTGCATTTTTCTAAATACGCACAAATCAATGAGCGTCTCGTCGCACGATTCTGTCGCGTAAATGAAAACGCACCAATTGATTTGCATGAATTTAGAAAATTGTCGCGCGACTATGTCGCGTATGTGTAAATTGGCCTTCACGCTGACGCAAATTGCATGCACTAGCCTATATTAGTGAATCCCACGTGACCGTGTTTCAGCCAAAAAGGATAAAGAACCATGTTGTGTGTTATAAAAGAGGTATGATATGATTTGAAGCTTTGCATGGTGGGTATGATACGAGAACGACTGAGGTTGCGGGTAACACCATGTGAAATAAATCTCTTCTAGGAAGATGTGTGGTTCTGAAAAGAACAGGGAATCGGAACTAGAATCTCATTTTTTTCTGGTATAGAAATAGAAATTTAGCCTTTGATTCTCGATTCTTCACCGAAGCATATTTCTATTGGCAAAGTTCAGTCTTTAAAAATATTATTTTAGGAGCAGTTTTGGTATTATATAGTGTATTTATTGAATACCTAAAATCCAAACAAAACTAACTAAACGTTGTTTATAGAAGCGGATGTTTGTTTTGTCCAGCTTTTAAAAGCTGATATCAACTCTATGCATTCTACATGTACATGTTATTTCATCATCATTGAACTGTTTGAAAGTTTGGTTATTCTTTTTAATTTTTCTTCCTAGATGCTAATAACACATGTTGCCAAACTGCCTGAGAAAAACTTGAGAATATGGTCATTTCCATTGTGGCAGACATACATGTAGCTCAAAATGTGGTTTTGTTTAATTAATTACCTACAATGTATACTGATTTAAGTCTCATCAAAATGAATGGGTGTCAAATGAAAGAGGAGTGAAATTCTATTTGTCGGGTAACAATCAGTCCTACTTAACTTAATCAAACTATTTTTATATTTTGTATCAGAAAGTGATTTTCCTACAAACAATTTAGGTTTCCCTTGCACGAATAAGCCAGTTCGGTATCTCAAAGTTAAGAGGTTATTCGGGATAAAATTGCCGACGTAATGTCACGCCATGTTACGCGAATGCCCATTCTGATTGAATTTAACACGTGCGCGTTGTGCGACCACCTTTTGCATTCACACGCACACGTTAGGTCACGTGGGTCATTCGGGATAAAATATTGACAGTCTTGTAAATATTGACAGTCTGAGACCCCTTGTATGTAATTGCTTGAGCACTTTTGGCAGTATCCTGTTGCTTGATATCATTGGAAACTGGCATTTATTGCATATAATTAAACTAAAACTTTGTATTTCTGATATGTTGAGCATTTCTACACACCCAGAAGATAAAGTGGAATGGAATATTGCTGTAATGTAAATTAACACATAACAAATAGTTTGTTTCCTTCGTATTCCTAAATGAAAATGTTCTTTGGATTAAATTTGTCAAATTTATTGAAGTATTTAGGTATATTTTCTGTAAGGGATATTTTATATAAGGACCCTTCAGATTAGACATGATTGTTTTTTTTACTGGAGGATACATTTTCATATGCTATCTTCAGTTTAATTAATGGGCTGTACGTACACGTAGTATAATTATTAACAAGAGAAGAATGCTAAATTATTATAAAGAGAAGAATTCTTAATTCTGCCTTAAAAGGTAAGTTACCTTAAAATTGCCCATGAATATGCCTGAGGCAGTCTTTCACACTGTGGAGATATTTGGCTTACAATTTGTTCATTATGTATTTGGATAAAAATTCTAATAATAAACTGTGGAGGAAGTGAAACTATATTAATTACGCTGTAAAAAAAATGAATTGTACACATGTACATTCAAAAATAAATACATAGAGGATATAATCTTTACCTCAACAGATTTTCAAGATTTTCTGGAAAAGTTTACCAACCATTAAAAATTTGGTTTTGAGAATAGTATATCCATTGATGTAGTTTTCATTTTAACTAATAACACAGATATATTACACATCAAGCAATATCTCTTCTTTTTCCTCTACCTGTTTAGCTGGAAATATATTCATGTATATATCTTTCAGGCATACAGAAGGTGTCATTGTCATCTAAGAGTTTCCCAATTGGGACCTGGTGTGGGAAAACTAGGGTTCCAATCAGAAAAAAAATACATCCAAATTGGATAGTTTAAGTTACAGCAACTCTGGAGGAGACACCTGTACTCACTGTGTATTTTCATGATGAAAATGAAATAATTGATAGTTTTATTATTTGTTTGCCTTTTTTTTTGGGGGGGGGGGAGCAAAACTGATTAAGGAAAACAAAAGTTTGTTCAGCCATTTTCATTTGACATGAACTACATGAATGGAATGGAACGGAGGATTATCAAAAATGGAAAATTTGAAATATAATAAATGGAAAATTATAGGATGAATAATCTCCAAGATTTAGCAGATTTTCCTAAATCAAAGAAGCTCATTTAAAAAAAAACTGCCTAGAATTCCAGTTGTCAGAAAAAAACAACGTGTTTACCATCACACATGTACATACATGTAATGTACATAGGTACGTGTGCTCTACTTGATATTTCAAAAGAATTCCACAATACTATCTGAGCTGTTTCTTTTTTGCGCAGATACATATGCACCACATGCCACACAAAGTCTAATTAATAGAGAACAACTATTTATCTGCCCAGTTGGGTAGAATTGTTGTCATCCTTAGCTCAGTCGGCTGGCATATTCATGTCTGGCCTGTCATAACTGGGCATGTGGTTTTATTCATACTCTACGAGCGGCAGCTATTCTTGCTGTACCTCTTTGTGTAATTGTCAGTCAGTTATTGAACCTTGCTCTGTTGAAGATGGCCTAGAATTACCTGACTATATAAGGACAGGGCTTGTGTATACATGTACATTGTACATGTACATGTGGAAACATAAAATGTTTATAAATATATGTAAATTATATTTTCAATTTATTTTCAAAACTTTTGTCCATGTTGTTTAGCTCCACCAAGCCAGACAGCTCATAACTTCCAGCAGCAACAGCAGCAACAACAGGCACAAGCAGATGAGGAAGCCAGACAGAGGTTAGTGTAAAGCACAGTGTTACTACAAGACTAGGCTTCACTGGCTGATTTGTTAGAGTGTAGGCTTTTTTGTTGGAAATTTGTTGTTGTAGTGGGGTGGGGTGGGGCTGTTCTCTTCTCTCTCCTCTCTCTCCTGAGAGATGCCTGTAACATGAGTACTGTCACACAGTAACAGTGACCTCCCAAGTACCTATTAATGTCTCTTGATGAAGAGAGGCAGTGAGCCAGTTCGGTATCTCAAAGGTCAAAGGTTATTAGGGATATAATTGCTGATGTAATGTCACGCCATGTTAGGGGAAACGCCTATTCTGATTGAATTAAGCACGTGCGCATTCTGCAACCACCTTTTGCGTTCTCACGCGCGCGTTAGGTCATGCGGGTCATTCGGTATAAAATGTTATTGTGCGCATGCGCAGTTGAAATACCGAACTGGCTTATTGCAGCAATTTGTCTTGCTCACGGACACAAACCACAAGTTTTCATGATTTTTTTAGGGGGAGGGGGTTAGTGTCCTTTTTTCCCCTCCTGGTGAACAACACCAATAACTTAGAAGGGTTACTGTCACAGTAATGAATTCACAAGTGCGCATTTGTACGTTAAAGAAAGACAGTTACGGCAAATTGACCTATCGCGGTCGAAAAGCGTCAACGCAGCTTGTGAATTATTGTCCAATCACATCAATTATAATTCCACGTGGAACGCGCAAATCTGAGACAAACAAAAATTACCACACACAATTCCCATAGGGTTGTCTAAGGGGCTTGGTTAACTCGTAAACGGCGATAGGTCAATTGCCTTGCTTAAGGATACAACCCCCGGCAAGGTTCAAAGTAACCAACGTTAAAAAGACTGCATCGCTCACCGCTCACAAATCCAGGATCGTAATTTGGGACAATGGACTCGGGACTCATACACATACATGTATGTCGCCACTGTAGAAGGAGTAGTAGAGAAGGGGGATTTTGGACATGTTTAAATTTTTGCTGTATATATACACACCAAATTTCTGTAAAAATTTCAAAAAGCAAAAACCTAAAATCTCAAAAACTCAAATTTCTCTCTCTCTCTCTCGATTTCTCTCAAATTTTGCTGTATATACCCACACCAAATTTTTGGTGAAAATAAAAAAAAAGTAGCTTTCTAAGACTCTTCCGATTTTTAGTAAATGTTGCTGTATATGCCTACACCAAATTTTTAGAAAAATCAATAAAATAGAACTATTTTTCCCACAGCCCCACCTGTATCGCCATCGTATCAAAATTCTCGTGCAAAAAAAAAATCTCAAACCCCAAACCCTCAACTCTCAGAAAACCCGAGTCAAGCTATATTTTCAAGTCATATAATCTAGCCCGCTGTATATACAGCATAAATTTAAAATCATCGACAAAAAAAAATATTATACAAATCACGTCATGAAAAAATGAAAAAAAAAATTAGATTTTTTTAAATAAAATAAACATCTATTATAAAGATGGAAAACATAATGATACCAGCGATAGGCTACACACGTTGGCCAAAATGCAGCTTGAAAAAATACATCGACAAATACGCCATTACGTTGGGCCCACCAACCGGACGCGATGGTGTATATATCAGACGAGACTTTCTATCGGCCATAAAAAAGAACGAAGCGCTTTATAAAAATTTACGATCAAAGTCTAAAGAATCGTTAGAACATTTAATCGCGGATAAGCATATTCCGCTGGGCGATCCTACCGGAAGAAGGAGTCAGTACATTAAAAAAGATTTAGAATCCGCCATACGACGATACTATAAAAAACCCGACGAAGAACTGGCCCCCCTGATTTTTAACGAAACAGCTCCGAGACCATTCAGAAATTATTTACGTAATTACGAGATGAATATCGACAGAATTCTCGTAGATCCTCTAGCATTTTTTAACGAAAACGAGCAAAAAATTGTAGAAACATTGAAAGGCGCGCTAAACGAATTTAGAAGCTTTAAATTTCAACTCGCATTAAAAGCGACGTTGAGAAAATATAATCTTGCGAACGATACTTTTGTCGAAGACGCGAGCATGTTTTTTGGGTTTCAATCGACCGTATTAAACGAAGACGAAATAGAAAACCAAGCACGAGAACAGATAGAGTTTATAATCGAAAAAATAGAGCGCTTTCAAACAAACGGAAGCGGTTGGGTCATTTACGATTTAAAGGCGCTCTACATCAACGTTTCTAGATATCAGCCGATAAGAGGCAGTTCTTACATCAAATTGCCCGAGCACATAGCGCATAAAAAGGCAGTCATCAATATAAAAAATAAAGATCAAGAGTGCGTCAGATGGGCGTTGAGAGCCGCTTTAGAGTTATTTAAACCCTCCGTCAAAGAATCGATTAAAAACAACTCCAACTTTAAAATTCACTTTGATCAAACTTTTATCTACGAAAAAGAAGACGACGGATTAGACTTTACCAACGTAGCGTTTCCAACCCCCATCGCGGATATTGGCAAGATCGAAAAACAGAACGGTCTATCCATCAACGTATTCGGTTACGAAAACAACAACATTTTCCCGCTGAGAATAACGACCGGCGAAGTACCAGCCATCAATCTACTACTGTTTTCAAAAGGAGATAACAATCATTATTGTTGGATAAAAGACTTGTCTAGATTGTTGTCTAAAGAAACTAAACATAAAGAACGCAAATATTTTTGTACGAGATGCTTACAACATTTTTCGAGACAAGATATTTTAGACAGACACGAGATAGATTGTATAGGCGTTTGCCAAACCCCGGCTTTAGCGGTATTACCCGACTCGACCAACGACGTTCTCAAATTCAAAAACTTTAAAAATAAACAACCGGCACCTTTTACTATATACGCCGACTTTGAAAGTATCTTAGTTCCACTCCGCGGCGAAGACGGGTCCACGAAAAAGACTCACGAACACGAAGCTTGCGGTTACGCGTATATAGTAATCGGGCCCGACGGGCGAGTCCTAGGTGATCCCCAAGTATATAGAGGAGCGAACGCGACGTCGCATTTCTTAACCCGTTTACTAGGCGAAAAAGACAAAATCAACGAAATATTCTCAAATCCTAAACCCCTCACCTACACGCCCGAAGACGCCAAAGCCCACAACGACGCCGACACCTGCTGGATTTGTGAGAGAGCGATTTATCCAACACACGCGAGTAATTGTCAGTGTTACAAGCCCGTAGAGCCCAAAAGTAAAAAAGAACTGAAAGAATACTCGCACGAAAACAAAAAGGGATACGTCGAGAAAACATGTATGTTATGCCAAAAGAAAATTAACGCGTTTAGAAAAGTCAGAGACCACTGCCACATCACCGGCAAGTACAGAGGAGCCGCGCACATGTGCTGCAACTCGAAATTGCGAATCGTACCCAACAAAACGACGATACCGGTCATCTTCCACAACTTGGAGAATTACGACGCCCATTTGATTATGCAGAGTATTTCTGAAACCGACGGAAAACTAAAGTGTATAGCTAAAACGTCCGAAAAATATATTTCATTTTCGATAGGTCAACTCAGATTTTTAGATTCGTACAATTTCTTATCCACGTCGTTGGAACGATTGGTAGCCGCGTGTCCGATAGACGCATTTAAGTACGTCGGCTACGCAAGTAGGACGACTAAGACGACGAGTAAAGCGACCAACCCAGAGTCTGTCAGCCCCGCGTACGAAGACGTTGACGCGGGTACTCTAGAGACGGCGATAGACCCAAACGAAGACGAAGTTAACGATTACAACGTAATCGGAAAACTGATAACCTACTTGGCGGACGACAAAACAGTTTTGGACGTCGAAGACGACGAAGTTGGCGAGCCCATACCCGACGGAAACGACGAGAGGTTACCCGACGACAAACGAGATCTTCTTTTGAAAAAGGGTGTATACCCCTACGAGTATATGGACAGCCACGGAAGATTTGACGAGAGAAAACTACCGGCTAAGAAGCATTTTTACAGCTCTCTTTCGGACAAACATATAAGCGACGAAGATTACGAACACGCTAAAAAAGTATGGCGAACCTTCGGCATCAAAAACATGGGCGAATATCACGACCTCTACGTATTGACCGACGTGCTATTACTATCCAGCGTATTCGAGAATTTTAGAAAAATCTGTATAGAGAATTACGGACTAGATCCGTGCCATTATTTTACATCGCCCGGCCTGTCTTGGGACGCTTTGCTCAAACATAGCGAAGCCAACTTAGAACTCTTGAAGGATATAGACCAACATTTATTCGTAGAGAAAGGAACCAGAGGGGGAATATCTAGCGTGGGCTCATGTAGATATGCCGAAGCCAATAATAAGTATCTAGCTTCTTACGATCCGAGCAAACCCAGCTCGTATATTTCGTATCTAGACGCCAACAACCTCTACGGATGGGCCATGAGTCAACCATTACCGATCTCAGACTTTAGGTGGATCGACGAAAAGAAATTAGGTCTGTTTACCGCCGAATATATAGAGTCTCTAGCCGACGACTCTTTTTGGGGTTGGATTCTCGAAGTTAACCTAGACTATCCGGACGAACTACACGATATACACAACGGTTATCCTTTAGCACCCGAGAACCGAGTTATACCGCCGGAATCGATGAGTACTTTCCAGCTCGACCTGTTGGAAAAAACGGGAGCGAAACCGTCGAACGAAACTAAGTTGGTAGCGACGGGCGGGTCGAGAAAGAATTACGTACTCCACTATAGAAATCTAAAATTTTACCTCGCTCACGGTTTAGTTCTCAAAAAAGTATGTAGGGTTTTAAAGTTTAAACAAACGCCTTGGATGAAATCTTACATCGACAAAAATACCCGATTGAGAACGGAAGCTAAATCCGACTTCGAAAAAGACTTTTTTAAATTGATGAACAACTCGGTATTTGGCAAAACTATGGAAGACGTTAGAAAGCGAATGAACACCCATTTATGCAGAGCCCACGAAGAAGATAGAATTATTCGTTTGGTGGCCAAACCCAGTTATAGCGGTAGAACAATTTTTGAACGTTGTAATCTTTTGATGATAAACATGTCGAAGACGCGAGTTGTTTTAAACAAACCCGTCTATTGCGGTATGAGTATTTTAGACTTATCGAAGCTTTTAATGTACGAATTTTATTACGATAAACTGAAAAAGACTTACGAAGACAAAGTCGATTTGATTTATACCGATACGGACTCGTTGCTCTTACGTATCGAAACTGAAGACTTGTACGAAGACATGGCGAGCGAGAAAGACGACTACGATTTTAGCAACTACGAGAAAGGCCACTTTTTATACGACGATTCAAACAAGAAAGTTATCGGTAAATTTAAGGACGAATGCGGAGGAAAACCTATCAAAGAAGTGGTTTGCATCAGATCAAAAATGTACTCCATCTATATGGACGATAAGAAGAACATTAAGAAATCGAAAGGAGTCAAAAGATACGTCGTTACCAACTCGATAACTCACCGAGATTATAAAGACTGCCTGTTTAACTCTACGGTTTATCGACACGATATGAACACGTTGAGGAGCGACAAACATATCGTGAACTCTTTAACTCAAAATAAAGTGTCTTTAAATCCCAGAGACGACAAACGGTATATCTTAGACGATGGAATTCATACCCTGATGCACGATCATTACGCTATACGAACGAACGTTTAAAAAATACTTAAGAGTAAAAAATATCTAAAGCTTACAGGCTGCCTAGCTACGTCGTGAGTAGGGCGTACGACCGAGTAGACATTCGCTTTCTAACGCTGTATAGGAATACACCCTACAAGCAACATATTTCAAAAGGGAAACCCCCTTCGCGGGCGTAAGACCGAGTATCCATTCGCTTTCTAACGTTGTATAGGAATACACCAGAAATTCAAAAAAATCAACAGATTTCAAAAGGGGAAACCCCTTTGACGAAAAAAATGAAAAAAAAAATAATAAAATAATCATATATATAAATCATGTGCAAGTGGTTAAATATCGGAAAGCTAACTACGTGCGAAGAAGACGGAGACCCGTGGTGTCTCGATCATTTCGCCAGACGAGATCTAGCGCCTAAACCGTGTTTAATTTGTGGCTGCGGAACTAAATCAACTACGCAACTTTGTACGAATCATGCTACGAAAGGAAAACAGCGGCTACAACTCATCGAAAATATGGCTAAAACCAAGTATAAAAGAGTTATAAAAGAACTCTACTTTAAATTTAACCCAGAAAAATGTCGATGCACTTGGTTACTTTGTAGTAGCTCAAAACGCTGTAATAAGCCAACTGCTAAGTCTGACCCTATATATTGCTCTTTACACGCGTATCGTTTTAAAAAACTCGGTAGAGCATTAGATCCCTGCGACTGCTGCGGCCGGGGTACTTTTTCTAAAAACGGTAAGTGTACCAAGTGTAATAAAATTGAGCGCTGTAGTAATAAAATTTATTCAAAGTCGATATTCTCATATCGACACCCAAGTCGTAAAGAGCGTATGTTTTTCTAAATTAGATGACTGATAGATACCTGATAGATGATTTATAGCTAGCTGATAGATGACCTATAGATAACTGTTAGATGATCTATAGATGATTGTTAGATACCTGATAGATGACCTATAGATAAAATATAATAGAATATCTAGTTGATTTTAAACTAATACTTTTACTCGACCGTTGACCTTTAGAACGTTGTATAGATATACGACTAAACCTACAAAAATTTAAAAGCATAAACGTATAAACGAATAAACGTATAAACGTAAAATGAGCTGCGAAATATTTAACGTGACCATAATGAACGGTTATATTCTAAAGTCTGTTATAGATATGTTGAGTTCTTTTATGCCAAAAACTCAATTCAGAATCGATAATACCGGTTTATATCACGTATACTACGACGAAAATACAAACGTTTTCGTAGATATAGTATTTCCTAGAGATCAATTCTTCAAATTTGATTATACAAAAAATAAACCAACGTGTTTCTTTCTAAATTTAAAGCATTTACAAAAAATTACAAAAAGTATAAAACGTAAAGAATCTGTAGATTTGAAAATGACTTCCGATAATCTAATTATCACCGTTTATAACGATTACACCAGTTCTAAAGTCTATAAAATCGTTATAGGATTGATAGAAGAATGCGAAAAGACTCAAATACCCGACCACTACTTTAACGCCCAAGTCGTAGAAAGTGTATGTTTTTCTAAAATCAAAAATATGATAAACATGAGTAAATCGTTAGACTTGCGCGCACATAAAAATTATTTATCGATCTATTGCAAAGAAGGTCAGTTATATAGTTCTTCTTTAAATATTGGAATTAAAGATGACTTTCCGTTATACGATTGCGCGTTCGATAGCAAAAGCTTTGCCGTCGTATTAAAAATATGTAATTTAGAAAAGCAGATTCGGCTGTACGCCCCAAAAGATGAAGACGATCCTCTTAAAATTGCTATATTAGCCGGTAATTTAGGAGTCGTAACTTTGTATATAAAAAGACTAGCTATTTCGTAGGAATCCATTTCCAACCTAGGTACTCGAAAGCTTTCATCATAGCTTCTTCGTGTTCTTCTTCTTTGATTTTCGTTTTTAAAATGTAAAAATCATCCTTTTTACACTTGTAAGAATTTTTTTGTAATAATTTATACAATTTATAATTTACGTTCAACGAATTTATCCTAACGTTATTATTATTACAATATCGTAAAGCTTCTTCTAATTTATCAAAATCTAGCAATAAAACGTCGAGGTATTTACTTATATCCGGTAATTAAATTATAAATTAAATTTATATCGTCGTAAAAACTGCCTAAATTGTTTTCCGACAAAAACATATAAACTTGATCTTTAGTGATACAATTTTTATCTCGCATATTCGCCGATAATTTGTGATGTTTTATTTCGTTGTTTATGATTTTTACGACGTTGTATATTTTCGTTTGATCTACGTTTTGATCTCCTTGAAATTTCTTAATGGCATCCTTAAAATGACCTTTTCTAGTATACGTATATTTATTAGATAAATTCGCTCTATCTACGTCTTTAAAACTAGGGCAGAAATCTATAATATTCTGTTCGGTCTTGCATACTGAACAATACGTCCCATCCTCGTCTCTTATAAAGTTCGTATTTCCACACTCGCAGTAGATGGGCCGAGTTTTTAATAACGCCAAGTCGATATCTATATATTTCGACGCAATCAGTAAATAGTCTCGTTTTATTTTTTGCCTTTTGTCCGAATCGTTTTTATAACTGAGAGACTTTTTATAACCGCTGTTTTTCCATCGATCGAAAATTTCGCAAGTTTGCCAAATGAAACAAAATTGTTGATGACTCGATAAATTGTTTAGAATTTTTAAATTTAAATTAGCGATATCTATGGTGGCATCGATCTCCATCATTTAAAGAGCGCGATAATTCAATTAACAACTTTTTTATAACGTTAAACGATAAAGTCTTCGCCAGAATCGTTTGGCTCGTAAAGTTTAAACGTTGACTCTTTTATATTACAGCACGAAAAAAAGAGCGATATAGTAGATTATTTGATCTATAGATGAACTGTAGATGACCTATAGATAACTGATAGATGACCTATAGATGAACTGTAGATGACTTATAGATGACCTATAGATACCTGATAGATGACTGATAGATGACTGATAGATAACTTATAGATGACTGATAGATACCTGATAGATACCTGATAGATACCTGATAGATAACTGATAGATGACTGATAGATAACTTATAGATGACTGATAGATACCTGATAGATGAACTATAGATGACTGATAGATGACTGATAGATAACTTATAGATGAACTATAGATGACTGATAGATAACTTATAGATGAACTATAGATACCTGATAGATGACCTATAGATGAACTGTAGATGACCTTCAAGTTTATCTAGGTTAAAAAAGAATTGTTTATTATTTCTTTTTAAAAAAAAAAAATAAAATGCAAAGACTATGTAAAATTAGGGGATATGATTATCCAGGTAAACAAATACCTTCGAAATACAAATGCGTTTTATTATCTAAAATAGATTCAAATTTACTATATCTAGATATAGAAAATCAAAAACTAGGAGTAAATCTCAGAGATATTTATAAAGAAATAAAAGCTCTAGGATTAAATTATATCATTTTAGTTGCTAAAGAAAAACCTACACCTTGGGCAAAGAATACCATAGATATAATAAATAAAATTGGAAATATTAATATACAATGTTTTACCAGAGATGAATTATCTATAGATATATTTAGTCACGATCTAGTAGTACCGCACGAGATTTGTACCGACGCTGAAAAAAAAAATATACTATCCGAATATAATATTACCGAAGATAAATTACCAAAAATATTAATTACCGATCCAATTATAAAATTAATAGGAGCAAAATGCGGACAATTGATTAGGATAAAACGAAACGACGAAATATATTATAGAATTATAACGTGAATTTTTTAAAACTCTTAGAGTGTTAAAAATATAAACGGATGACTGATAGATAACTGATAGATGACTTATAGATAACTGCAGATGAGCTGATGCGAGGTTTATATTTTCAAAAGACATCGTTATACGCTATAGCTAAATCCGATCTGCCTATCTGATGCATGATGCGACGAAATATAGTATTTATATCGTCGTAATTCCTATGGTCCGAATAAAATTTATAACAGGCCATAAAAGCTTTTTCGGTCGTTTTTTTATAATCGGCATCTATTTGTTCTACGCAATTATAGTTCATTCCGGCGTATGTACAAAATTGTCTCCAATCTATACCTAATTCGTCGGCTAGTTTCGTTAAAGTATCCATTATACCTCGTTTATCTTTACTTATCAAGTAAGTCGGCGTCAACGGACCCATATATCCATAGACATAGCCAGCGTCGTCAGATACGTTGATATTTCTAGATCTAGTTTCGAAGAATTTCAACTTGTAAGTATATAGATTTAGTCCGGAGCTGATCAAAATCTTCTTGAGATCTTGTTTATAGTCTTTATCGAAACATGCTTTAAGATACCAAATATACGTTATCATTCTAACTTTTGTATAATGATTATACTTAGACGACTCGATGTACTTTAAGAATTCTACATTTATTCCCATAAAGATTGCGATACGAGCAAACCCAACTCGTATAATCGCTGTTATAGCAATTTCGTTCAATAAGAAAAATATATTCTCTTCTTCTACATTGCGATCGGTTATAACGTCTGGCATTTTTATAGTATTATCGTACAATCTACATTTATTAGCTACATCCACAAAAATATCGTAATACTTATCCTTTACTTTTAAATTAGTTGGTCTCGTTACGTTACTTAAAGCATGATTCGTACAAAGTTGCGTAGTTGATTTAGTTCCGCAGCCACAAATTAAACACGGTTTAGGCGCTAGATCTCGTCTGGCGAAATGATCGAGACACCACGGGTCTCCGTCTTCTTCGCACGTAGTTAGCTTTCCGATATTTAACCACTTGCACATGATTTATATATATGATTATTTTATTATTTTTTTTTTCATTTTTTTCGTCAAAGGGGTTTCCCCAAAAAAATCTAATTTTTTTTTCATTTTTTCATGACGTGATTTGTATAATATTTTTTTTTGTCGATGATTTTAAATTTATGCTGTATATACAGCGGGCTAGATTATATGACTTGAAAATATAGCTTGACTCGGGTTTTCTGAGAGTTGAGGGTTTGGGGTTTGAGATTTTTTTTTTGCACGAGAATTTTGATACGATGGCGATACAGGTGGGGCTGTGGGAAAAATAGTTCTATTTTATTGATTTTCTAAAAATTTGGTGTAGGCATATACAGCAACATTTACTAAAAATCGGAAGAGTCTTAGAAAGCTACTTTTTTTTTATTTTCACCAAAAATTTGGTGTGGGTATATACAGCAAAATTTGAGAGAAATCGAGAGAGAGAGAGAGAAATTTGAGTTTTTGAGATTTTAGGTTTTTGCTTTTTGAAATTTTTACAGAAATTTGGTGTGTATATATACAGCAAAAATTTAAACATGTCCAAAATCCCCCTTCTCTACTACTGAAGGTACATGTACATGAACCCAGGACTGCTGTACAAAGTGCCAACGGGGTTAAGGAACTAGAGGTTAGCTACCCAAGACTGAAATTTACTTTTTCATCCTAATTTGAAATACAGCTACGTATAAACATGCCTCACCCAACATTAGAAGCAAGCAGGTGCGTTGCAAACACTTGTCTAGAAGTATTGGTGTAGGCATGAGGAGGTTGGTGGCAGTTGTTGCTGTAACCCACTGAGCACAGTTGGCTCTTGAGATTAATGTCGTGATTTGAGTGTTATTTTCCACATGTTCAGCATTTTATTTTAACGTCGGATGAGTCAGGTGTTTGTACCAGCCACTAGATAGAATTTTTGGCTAACATGTAAAATGGCAGAAAACAGGGCGGGGTCACTTGTGTCCAGCCCTATGATTGCAACTTCCACGCGGGACATTGGGAGTGGGTTTCAATTTCAAGTGCTGCGGCCTATAAGACCTAGTGGTCTGGTGCATCGGACTCAAAGTCTGGGTGATGCTGCCGATTGTGGCTTTGATCCCAGCCAGGGATATCAGCCAGGGATATCATGGTGTTTTTGTCCTTGAGCAGGGTACTTTGTCATAAATTGCTTCTCTCCATCCAGACGTAAATGGTACTTGTGATGGAAATGATGGTACATGTATGGGTTTGATTTGTCCATGCACTAAACATGGGTGGTTGGTTTTTCAATATACCGGGTATTCAAGTTTTTTTTTCAATACCGACTAAAACCAATTGACTCATTTGGAATACTGAAATACTGAAAGTTGGTTTCCCATTTGAGTACCACAGTGTTTCCATTTGAGATTTTTGAAATTGAAAATGGTAAATTCAGTCTTTTTAAAGACTTCGGCAGCTTGTTAATATCTAAATTTGAATATTCAGTTGGTCGGGCTGTTCAGTAGCTAGCAGTGATGTAGTGCAGACCATCACAAGACCCTGCAAGACCAACAACAGACCATCACAAAACCTTCAGTCTTAATTCAAGTCTCATGCTATTCAAATGAACTGTAATAAAATCATTCCTTTGTCATGGTTTATGCCTGTAACAAGCTGGTCTTGTGCATGGTCTTGTGCATGGTCTTGTGCATGGTCTTGTGCATGGTCTTGTGCATGGTCTTGTGCATGGTCTTGTGCATGGTCTTGTGCATGGTCTTGTGCATGGTCTTGTGCATGGTCTAGACTACATCATTGGTAGCTAGCATGATCCTAAGCTTATGTAACTGTTCAGATGGCCATATAGCCAAAGTCTACCTTTTTAATGTCCTGGGCAATCGCACAGAAGGTCTGTAAGTCGGTTGTATCTAGGCTGTAGGCCTACACGTACATGTAGTGTTATTTCCAATGATGTTATCAACCAGTACGGTTAATGTTAATACCACCTATTCAAAATTGAATACCGGCACGCCCCTAACAGGAAGTTCAACATAATTTGTGTTTTTTTTGGGGGGTTTTTTTTTGGTTTTGTTTTGTTTATTTTTGTTTTGTTTACTGAATTTGTTTAATCAAACATTCATCCGGATTCCTCATCGTGGAGCTGTCGGTTGAAATATCTGTTTTGGCCACACCATGCTCTGACATTCAGCTCATACCAGGCATGCCATTGTGGTTTAAATGGCAGGCATTCCATCATTCCACAGACACACAAGCAGATGATTACAACAAGCCTGCCAGGGAAAAAGAAAAAAATATAGGCATCCTTGCAAAATGTTAAACTCACAATCATGGGAGACAAACGGGCCTTACAAGAGTACTTGAAGCTCCTACGCAGACGTCAGTAAATTACAGTTTTATAAATTTCAACTTTTGAAATAGAAGCAGTATTTTCAGCCAGTTGTTCCTCTTAAAAGCCTAAAAACATTTATGGTTAGAATAGGTGATTATATTCAGAATCCAAATATGCGTGCATTTGAAGACCTTTGCAAATTTAGTGTGGATGTGTGCATGTGTGTAGCTTTACGCATTCTCCATAGAACTCCAAAGAATTGAATATTTTGTCTTTGATGAAAGAACTAAACCCATTGAATATGGATAACGACTATAGCCGTGGTTTGAAGAAAAAAACACCCAGCTGGTTGACGTCCATACCCGCATTCTGCTGTGTATTAATTCCATTGTTCGCCTATTGTGTGCGTTACACTTGGCTGCACAAACTCATCTGGCATACCGGCACCCCATTAAAGAAGCCGTACTAATGGGGTTAATGGTACATGTAGTACACATCATTTGCAAACATCAAAAAACAAAACTACTGAATTATTACGAAATACAAAAATGTACCATACTACTTTACTAGACTAAGTAAATAGCAGTTTCAAGCATCCTGTGAAATCATGGCACCTGGTGTGCTGTCGTTTTCAAGAAAAGTGTTAATTTATATCATTTTTCAACGATTGTCGGCCGACGGTCATTGGAAGTAGTCTAGTCCCCCCGACCTGATAATTCCCTGACTCTATCAATTGTTACGTTTTGTCTAAAGTATGGTCAGGGAACCAGACTACTAGAACATGTTTTTTGTTTGTCTGTTTTCCCAGCATCTATGCACACATAACTTGAAACAGATCGGTGTTACAGTATTTGCTAGCACGCTATAAAATACTAACCCCCAAATCCATTTATTTCTGAAATCAAAGCAAAAGCAAGTCATGTATACTACATGTACATGTACCTTTAAGTTGAGTTGGGAATGTTGTTAGGCCAACTAATTTTGTTCAAATACACGTATACATTAGAATACACTGAACAGACCAAATACCAAGATGTTTCTGTTGTGCAGGCCAACTGATGAGGGTGCCACTGATGAATGATACAATCTCATGCATATGTTACATGTATATACCCTACACCGTAAATTTACACTGTTTACCAAGGGAGGAAAGACTCCCTGCCCCAAAAAATGCATTCAACCTTAATCCTCCAAAATCCTCCAATTTTTGCATTTATGTTAAAAATGAAACGTACATGTATACCCAGATCCTCAATCACCATTCACCCTCAATCCTCGAAAATCCTCTCTTGAAACACCATTCATCCTCGATCCTCCAAAATCCTCCAAAACTGCAAGGAGGATTTTGGAGGAGTGATGTGGGTTAGGGTTTTTTGTGACATTAGGGGTTTGTTGTTATTGTTGAAGTTAACACAGGTATGCTGACCTATCATTCTTGGCCATCAGCATTGGCCGAGAGCATTTTTAGGATGCCTGCCAATAAGAGGAGGTGATGATATACTGTAGTGCAATTTCTTTTCAAGGATGTGATTTGTGAGAGAACCTGCTCTTGTTTTATCATCAGACTCCTCCCCCCCCCCAACCTTTCACCACAAGAATAATATCAGCCTTCTTACAGTTTTATACAGATATCATTGTCCTTGATCAGTTCCTGGGCAACAAAAGGCCTTTTCAAATATCTCCGTGTTGTACCCGGGTCCGACACGTGTTGACTTTTCACACTACAACATTTTCAACATGGCACTGACCGTGCAGAGCGCTTAACCCGGGTTGAAACTAACCCTGCTCGGGAGGTGGGTTGAGAGCCCTCGACCTGTGTAGAGAAGTTCGACCCGTGTTGAAAACACCTCTGGGTTGAGTTTGGCCCGTGTAACTGCGTTGAGTAGTGTGAAAAGGTAGCGTAATCGACCCGTGTTGAAATTTTTAAAAAGTCTACACCGGTTGGACCCGTGTAGATTTTGACATGGGTCGAACGTACATAGTGTGAAAACGCCTATACACGACCACATTAGGCAGAGTTATCCTTAGATACATGTACATGTATGTACTGTACAGTAGGTGCTCTGGGCGGGTATAAACCAAGTGTACCATTAACCCTAACTACCCCAAGCCTTGCAAACTCCAACAGCAGGTTTTGTCAAGTTTTGATGGGCTCAGTACTGCAGGGCCTTGGCACAATTACTTTACATGGAGCTACATGTACATGTATGATGCCCCAATCTGTCCAAGTCCAAGGAATGTGCCCTAGGTTGACTGCACTGTGTTGGATTTTGGCAGGTTGAGGAAGCCCCCTAGTAAAAATGCCTTGTAGGGTTAATTCTGCTCTTATATAGATTTCTGTAATACTCCAGCATGGTACTGTAATAGTGTGAAATGCCTGCCCAAGGGCGCAAGCACTCTGTCTCCCATTAGCCTTATTCAGCGAGGCTGCGTGCACAATTTTTTCTTGAAGTATGTGTAGCTATTGAGTGCAACAGGTCTAGAAATTCATGTACATGTACATATAGCAGTCCCATATATCACACATGAACCATGTTGTTCTCCAATGAATGAGGGCTTATGTTTTGGATTCAAGCTACATGTAGTTGTGTTATTTCCCAAGAAATTGATAAAATATGAAAGAGAAGTTGCTCCTGCAAAGTTGACAAAATGAAGCAGATAATTTGGTATTTAATTAAAAGACCATTTTATGCAATGTATGTAACTAAACTGCATGTGCGCACACACACACACACACCCAGTCATGTAAACAGGTGCAATCGTGGACCTCCCATTGTTCCTCTTTTGTTTATACTCTAACTTTTTCGGAAGGCCTCCCATTGGTTTTGTACACGATTTTCAATCGTGGACGTAAGGTCAAACGTGGACCCCTTTGTCTACGCCCGAATTCTTTTGTACTAGGTCCACGATTGCCGGCATATACAAACTCACACACACAGTCGTACTTTCCCAATACGTGCGAGGACAATGCTTTGTGTTTCCTATTGTTCCTTTAATATAACCCAACCCCATAGACTAAGCACGTACTTCTATGTGCGAGGACCGATTAAAAAAAACATGATGTGCAAGGACTGAAAGGTTTCTTTGTATTCCCTTTCTCCTCTTGTCCTCGGAGATATATACTGTTTTTATACAGAACCTGTAAACCAATACATATATGGATACACACATTGATGTTATGATACATTGTAAACTCATGAATAAGGCCAATTAGATATTATTTCTAAGGCAGTGTCATTTTTTGCTTTCAAAAAAGGAAAGTTAGGATGGTTTGATGCTGGCAGAATTGTTCTCAAAGACTTAGAAATTATACTAGGATCGGAACGTCAGGGCCCTTCTGACTTGGATCAGTTATTTATTTAATGTCATTATATTTTAAGTGGCAAGCAGTTTGTACAAGGTAGCAGTATATTATTTTGTTTTGAAAAAAGGAAGATAGTTTAGGTGTTCTTTTTTCGTCAAACAAACCACAAGGGAAACTGACTTGGTAATTTGAATGAATTTTCAAAGTGAACAAAGAAAACTGGCAGGAGCAGAATTTGAACCTGTCGTACCAGTGCTCTACCAACTGAGCTATCTTGCCCTGTCAGCAGTCTTCCAAATTGTCAGAGTCTTTGTTTGGGGGGGGGGGGGGGGGGGCAGTCAGAAGCCAAAAACTCTTGATGCCATGTAGCCAGGGATCATGCCAAACTTTATGATACAACCTGGGAAGTGACATTTTGGGCTTCCGACAAGCGCCCCTTGAAAAAAGACACTGACACTTTGGGAGATAGGGCAAGATAGGTCAAGATAGCTCAGTTGGTAGAACACCGGTACGGTATTCCGGCAGTCGCAGGTTGAAATCCTGCTGCCAGTTTTCTGAATTCACCTTTTTTTTTTAAACAAGTCTGACTGAGTGAATTTAATGTACATTTTGTGCTTCCCTGGTCACAAGTGCAACCATTGACGCAGAATGGAATTGTCCGTTCATAGCACACTCGATGTGAACATTTGATTTTAAACGTGTCCACTGCACTGAATCTTTGCAGAGCATTGGAACAGCAGCGGGCGCAGCAGGAACAGCTCCGACTGCAGCAAGAACAGCTACGGCAAAAGCAGCTGCAACAGAAACCAGCCAATGAACAGCAGCATTCTGGGGAAGTGCCGGGTAAGAACTGTAGCAACTGAAAGAATCCTTGGTATTGAAGGCAGTGTACATGATTGGTCATTGTTGCAATTTTCAGAAATGGGCGGATTTGAGGGTTAGTATTTTATAGGAAATATCATTCCACTGACCTGTTCAAAGTTTTGCGTTGTTGGATGGCGAAAAAACGAGAGAAAAACGGCACTCGTTTTCAACCGTCGGGCAGATGATAGCCTTTAGTCAAGGTGTGCATGGCTACCTGGACGCGTGACATGCCCCGAATGCCAGCATGTCCAGGGCGCGCCACTCGGATCGTCTGGGTATAGCCACGCGCGCCTTGACAAAAGGCTACATGGCAGTTTTCCAACGATCGTTGGAAAATGAAATAAATTTCCACTTTTCTTGACAGAGACAGCACACCTGGTGCCATCATTTCACAGTATGATTGAGACTAATATTAACTTACAGTCTAGTAAGGTACATGTATTTCGTAATAATTCAGTAAAAGAAAATTGGAGGATTACCAATCGTGTACACTACCTTAAGTTAAACATATGAAGTGTCTTTTTTTCAGTGGGCTCTCAGAAAAGCATGAAGTTTGTAGGTCTTTTGCAATGTCAAAAAGCTAATGTACTTTTACATGTAATTAAAATTGGACATTGTGTGTGGGATGTGCCCGATTCAGCTTCTAGAAGGTTTAAAGCCGTGATATTGTTTCGGTTGAAAAGATCTTTCAAACTAGGTACAGATGACATACATTTTGTTGTACCATAAAGCAAGGGCCTTGCTGTGTAGATACAGTTACTCCCTTGAAGATGTGCCCTTTTTATGAGTATCTTATGTTTGTCTAAATTTTGTGACCGAATCATATGTTTATGCTATTCTATTTTCTACGGTACCAAAGGGTGATGTCATTCAACATTGTTCTGGTTCATGCACCTTTGTAATGTGCAGAAAATATGCACTACACTTTGGTACTCAGTAATGGGTTTATCCTTGTTTTAACTACAGTTTAACCAGAATAAGAAATGACTTAATGTGGTACGCCTACAAAAGCAGAAATTGTTTGATTTAGGTACATTTAAACTAAAGCAGCTTGTCTGTTCAGGAATAGCCCCTGAGTGGATAGACTTAATCCGCGTTTGCATTGGACTAACTCTTGTCAAAAGTTACCGTTCGAGATTGTTAACATTCCACTGCGGTTATTCTTCCGTGCGTCCGCACTTGGATTACATGGCTCGCGGAAAGTCCTCGGCCACATAAACTTTGCAGTGGTCAAACACGGAAAGCACATGATCAAAATGCATGTTTTACATTACAGTGGCTGTCTGCTCTGGACTTTCCAGCTACATGTATGTAAAACTGCCACGTAACTCTTCCGCTACATGGTTGGCCCTGTAAAAGTTCCCACTGTGGAGGGATAATTATACGGACAACTGACGATCGACACTTGACAAATTGGAAAGTTTACGGGCTGTCCGCACTGGACTTAATTTGGACAGGTTGACAACAGACTCTGTACGTTTTACCAAAAAGTCCATAGCCTACAATATGTGACCCGCTCCAGAAAAAGGTGATATAAGTCGCGCTATGCATTTACGTGTAATGGCCCTTTCAACGTTGAGAGGGTGAAATTTTTCGTCAAAATTCATTTTTTATTTTTTTTTTAATGACATCTTAATTATCTAAAGTTTCAGGTTTGGTGCACAACAATGTTGATTTCAGTGAATAAAGTGAAAAAATAACCTTTTTAGAGTGCATTGTTCCATTGCATTGTATTAGAACTAGCTATTTCAAAGCCTGTTTTTTCTGTTGTGCAATTTGAACTCCATAGAACTAATTAATATGCAAAAACGCGATATCTCCAGAACGGAAAGGGCTTTGGAGCTCTATCATGTACCAAATGAAAGCCTACATTGTGGGCTTTCCAAACATAAATAAAACTCATTTTATATATTTTGCGACATAATATACCTTTTTCCGGAGCGGGTCACATATAACTGCTATAAGTCGCACACAGTAGAATTTACTGCAGGAAATGTGTCCAAGGTTAATAGTTATTTTCCTCAGTTCCTCCTCAAAGGGTTCTAAACTAATTTTTCTTTTAAGATTGTAGCATATTATAGTTTTTCTGTTTGGAAAAACTTTGAAAAATGGATAAGGGGCAACTTAAAAAGATAAAACTTTCCGAGACTTCAGAACAATTTGTCGCTTAAAATTTGCCCCTGGCAGAGTATTGATACGTAGATGTTGAAGAAAAAAAATAGTAAGAAAAAAATAATAAGAAAGTTTGGACTTGAACTGGCACATTCCAGAAATAGCTTAGAAATTTGTGAAAGATATTGGAGAGAAAACATCTGTATGGTCATGGCTAAGCCACAGTCTCAATTATACTAATTGTGAAAACATGCAACCGATTGACAGCGATGCCACCCGTGCATTTAATCAGTTCCTTTTTTTCTACTCCTCAAGCCCCATCAATTGTTGATGCTGGCTATAATCTACTGATCATTACATAATTTCGCCCCAGGATGTTATCACTTTGCCTCGGGGAAGTGCATGTTTGTGTAGAATGTGACAATTATTAATTTAATATAAGTAATTTAATTCACATGTTCAATAAGTTATTTAGAGGAAGTGACACAAATATAAGAAGTTATCAAGTCAGTCGCCTAAAATAATCTCGGTTCCTAAAAGCTAAAAGAAAGCGGATGCAGTGCTATTACTAATGGACCGGCATACATGTGTACATGTACATACAACTGCCTCAGGATGAGAACTGTTGGCATGTCAAGTGATAGTCGTTATCAGGTTGACTATTGCACATACATGTATGTCAGTTATTCCTAATCACTCATCAGAGTCACCCATTTGGTAGTGAGTTGGTCTGTGTTTCATGCTGGGCACGTAAATAACGGCATTAGCCCGACTACATATGTAGGTTTCTGAAGCAACGTTGAGTTTGTCATCTTGGGCTCAAAACGTACATGCACATGTAGCCTTTTAATAAGCCAGTTCGGTATTCCAACTGCGCATGTGCACATCAAGATTTGACAATTTTTCTTTCGGGAGAAACAATTCATCGTATGCGTAAAACGTTTGGATAACAAAGTGTTTTCAGGTGTCTTGTGTGTCCAAACTTTTGTTTGAACAAAAGTTTCCATCGTCTTTTCAATTGCACCAAAAAATTGCACAGAATGCAGATTCGGTTACCACGTCCCCCATAGCCTTGTGTGCATTTATCTGCCATGTTTGTCCTGAGAGAAAAATCGTTGAATCTCGTTGTGCACATGTGCAGTTGGAATACCGAACTAGCTTGTCGTCTGCTTTGTCTCTTTGGAAGCTCACTATGTAACATGTTAGAGGTACATAATTTATAGGTACATGTATGTTTAGATGCTGTATATTAGGTTATAGGTACCAGTATTTCAGGTTTGTTTGCATGTACAGAAATCACTGTTGCAATCCTGTCAATGTCAATTGAGCTACAGTGAAATCTCGATATTCAAACCTCAGGGGAATGGGCTCCAATTTTGAGTTAAGCGGAGTTTCGAGTTACCCAAGGTCCCCCTTTTCCCCCCAAAGATTACGTACGTGAATACCAAGCGAATATCCAATGTAACGGCCGTGATGAACTAGAGCACAAAATCATGGCAGTTTTAGGTGATCTTTGCTTCGCTTTTAGTGTGAGGGAATGGTCCGACAAGAGACAATAAAACAGGTCCGTTTCATCGGCATTAAAGATGTCTCTTCCGCCAAAACCTTGGGCAGTCCGTTGCGCAGCCATCGTTTGTCATCTCCATAGTCATGACAGCACCCTCTCTCGAGATGGCATGCGCACTCTCTTGAGAAAACGGGACGATCCCGTGCAGCACGCACAGCGCGGTGCCGGCGTGCTTTGAAATTTTTGTTCAACTCGAATGCAACCTGTGCGCATGCAGTACACACGCCGTACAACCAATCAGAGCGCCATGCGACCGCCGTACAAGCGCCGTTCGATTCGCGCGAATCGCATAAAAGCAGGGCCTTTTTGCGTTGATCTTCAAAACCGCACTTGATGTTCGACAGTCAACAAGTATTCAACACAACACAACGATGCCACCGAAGAGTGATGGCAAGCAGGCAGGCAGCAAGAATGGCAAGGCCAGGTTGGACGGCAGTAGCACCGCGCTCGCATGGGGTCACACCGCACTTGCATGAGATTCCTACAACTTGTACAGCAGTCTGATGGCAGTCGCACCAGGCTCTCATGAGATTCGCAAATGTTGCACAGCAGTTGCATGGCAGTCTGATGGATGTCGCACGGGAGTCGCACGGGGTCTGCTTTGAGTCGCACGGCCGAGCCGTGCGACTCTCTTCAGACTCCTGTGCGACCTATCAGACTGCTGTGCGACTGCCGTGCGACCCCTATGCGACCAATGCGAACTATGCGAACCATGCGACAGCCGTATGGAAATTTTCTATATTTGAAAAAACTTGCACGGGCATGTGACCCGTCCGAATTACACACGACACCTCTACAACCTGTGCGAATCATCAACGGACTGCCGTGCGACTCCCGTACGCCCTGTGCGATTTGGTAGTCGCACGGCATTCGCGTAGAAAATTGTTCAAGTGAGAACGGGGTATTAGATAGCATGGTCACGTGGGACAACATTCCCTGCTTTGTTCCTTTCTAAAGCACACATGTAAACAAAGCGTGACATCATTTTTTCGTTGGTCTATTGTAGTGTGCATGCACCAATTTGAATACTGAAGTTAGGCTATACGGGAAATGGCTCATGGTGTACTGAATGTGCACAAAACCACATTGTACATTGCACACCATTTGTAACAGGATATAGCCAACACAATGCTGTTATTTCTGTCTTATCACCACCACCAGGATCCTGTTGATGATATCAACAGAGCCTATTGGTCCCCGAGAGCTTAGATTGTTACAAGCCACAGTGGCAAACATAATTTGTTCTGTTATTAATTATTCTGATTTCTGTTTAATATTGAAATCACCCAGTACAAGGCTAAACTTCACTCTAGGTAAAGGGTTGCAATCAGAGGTAGGTGATAGGGTTGGCAACATTTTGAATTGCCAAACCTACACGCACCACCCTACTCTAAATAGAGGATAATTCTTTAACAGATTCTTATCAACAGAAATTATCCCAATTTTTGTAGACCTAAAGACGGAAGCGGGATAACTTCATTGTTGGTATGACCAACTCAACCCCCTTGATTAATTAGTTACTGATTCAATGCTCAAATTAACACAATATATTTTTTCTCGTTTCTCCGCAGCATGCCCAGCCCAACCCCCAGCAGCCCCGCCCGCACCGCCTGCCCCGCCTGCCCCACCCGTACCGAGCATCCCTTCACAATCCCAGACCTCGCCAACCCAACCCAGTGCTGGACTCCCACCAGGTGTACCTCAACCACCCCCACCCCCACCTCCTCCTGGAGTAGGGGGTGGCCCACCAGCACCCCCACCCCCACCAAGCGGTGGTGGTGGACTAGCCGCAGCTCTGTCTGGCGCTAAGCTCAAGAAAGTTTCAAGGGTAAGACAAGAAGTGTTTTTGGTGTTCCAACTGCACATGCATGCCTTAGCTCAGAATCTCTTTTGACCTACATGTAGGTCATATGAGAGTATATCTGTATAATACATTATCTGTATAATACATTATCTGTATAAAGTCCAATGGTTATACTGAATACCGGTCGAAGGTTATATGGGAAAGATGATCTCTGGATTTGAGATAACGAAAACATCTATATCTTATCTACATGTGCACTTGGTACAATGCTAATTTGTTATTCTATACTTGATCCTGTGTAATCAAACTTGTATCCTGCTACATTTACAGTAGAATGATGACTAAAGGCCGGCTCATACTTCACGTAAAACAAATTTATGAAGCCAGCACCAAATATTCGTACTGCGAAGTTGCAAAAGTTGGTTGTATTCAGAGGTTCAGTATTGGTCATCCAGCTTGTTCAGTCTCATAGGTCATGCACCCCATAATACTACTTAATATTCCAATATGAACATTTTAAAGATGCAAAAAGAAGATGTAAGTTTCATTTCAAGTTCAAAAAGGATATCCCATATAGGCTGACATGTACATGTAAGTATCCATGCAAAGTATGCTTTAGGTAGGGATACGTATTACACAGGGCCTTTAACAGTTTGACAATATAAGTTATCCCACGAGCGCCGAGTGGAACACGGAATAATGTAGTACGTCCGTGTCCCATATTCCACGAGGCCAAAGGCCGAGTGGAATATGGGACACGGACGCACTACATTTTCCGTGTTCCACGAGCGCGAGTGGGATAACAAATTTATCTTCAAGCAAACTTGACGCGCAGTAAAGATGGAACACGCACGGCGCTGTGCGCGAAACCTGTACCACGTACACGCACACATCATTAACAGCCAGCACTATCCTAGCCTGCAGGAGAAACGGGAGCTATCTGGAAAACGTAACAAGTGTGCGCCGAAGACGTGACGATCCACATGGGACGCAAACGCGCAGCTTTTGAATTACCAATGGATTGTGCAGCACTGCGTTTTGCGTATCGCGCAATTCGCAGAATTAGAACAGCGCAATTCGGAGTGTGTATATGGGCCATGTGATATGGGTTTTTATCACACTCTCAGCTGCCACGGATCGACCAATCAGGATCGAGGATTCAAGTTTGCTTGAAGATAATTGTCATTGTTATATCTCCATCTTGAATACTGTATTTTGATTGACCTAGAATGATCACGTGTCCGGTCTATAAAAACGACTGGCACACTGCAAGCATGATATCACACATCAGCCAGCTAGCTATTGAGTTGTATCATTGGTACCCATGCAATTTTCACCTACACTGTTGACGGTAGTAAACTATAATGGGAGCAGTGAACAAGCAGACGATCAGCTGTTTTGATCGCGTGATTTGTTTTGAGTTAATTTGGCAATATTATACAAATAATGAATGTTTATGAGTGCGATGGTAATAATAATTTCATGAGGTGACAGATTGAATGTTCCATTCCACGAGGCGAAGCTGAGTGGAATGAGACATTCCATCTGTCACCGAATGAAATTATTCTTACCATTGCACGAATGTGAAACATTCATTATTTGTTTTATACAACGCCTGAATAAATCCTTGACAGATTGCATGCATGGATTTCTTTGTGTACAATGTGCCGTTTACCTTCTCAGTCCCGCATAAAACCGCGACAAAAAGTGGTCCAGTTCCGAATCAGTTAAAGCTTTAATTGTTGTTCCTGCGTGTCTTGCAAATTCCTCTAATCGTTTGACTGCATATTTCATTTGTCTCTTTGTGTTAGCAGCGTCAGCATTGCCTACAAGTTCCAATATTTCGTCGTCTGTTAGGAGAACAAACCGCGGTTCGGATCGGAAACACGGTCCGCCATTTTGTGTGAATGACAGCCTAGACTGGTTCCCGGTCCCCATATGTATATAATATACATTTGATGTCCAAAGGACAATGGAGGGATCGGAAACCAGTCTGTTGTAGCGGCACCAACAGTGAGCGTGAAATTAGGGAAGTTACATCGCACGCCCTAACCAAGCGATGTAACTTCGCGCCGTGCAATGGGACGAATAATTCAATGCACATGATCGACGATCCACCAATCGGATGGCGGGGATTTATTCAAGCGTTGTATAAAACAAAACAATTGTTGACTGCTGTGATTGCCTCGGGTGCTATGTGTCCCTCAGGTGTTCAAAACATCATATCCCACATCACAGCAGTCAACAATTGTTAAATCATGACTGTTGAACAATGGCATATTTAAACTTGAGTCCAGTGACCCTGACTAATTCTGTGACTCATTCCATGTCCAGGATGAATCGTCCAATGGTTCCAGTAGTAATGCACCCAGCAAAGTGGGAGGGGGCGGAGGTGGAGGCGGCGGCGGAGATCTAATGAGTGAAATGCAGAGGAAACTACAGCTACGTCTCAAAAAGACAGTAAGTATACAAATCTAAATATCATAGAACGTGGTGTTCTGATCCTTACCTATATGCAGAGACCACTGTTTACCCCTTGAGTACGGTATTTTACGGGAGACGTCGGGGTGCCGCGGCGGCTCTAGCAGCCAAGCGAACCGCTACAATGTGTTTGTGCAAGCCAAGCGTAACCTATACACAATAATCCAACAATGGATTGAAACTGCACAAACAGCGGCCAATGGTGTCATCCGGCCTGGTGGCAGTGTTTAATCCAACAATAGATTGAAACTGCACAAACGGCGGCCAATTGCGTCATCCGGCCTGGTGGCACTGCTTTTTTTGCGCATATTTGCGTCATACGTACGCAAGGGGTTAATGGACAGATGTTACCATCAGTGCGATTCATTAATAGCAGTCGTGACCTTCCTCAATCATGATTGCATGATTGACATGGTAAAGATCCGGTTATTACACCTTCATCCTCTCAATATTTGCTTTATTTACAGACATTATTTATTAACAGACATGCAACTTTGCTCGGATCAGCTGATTTCCTCGTTTTACACTTCACACTTATGGCATTGAAAACTGAAAAGCACTGTACAAAGTCTTGTAAAGATTAGAATTTCCTCGTTCTTTTTTGTTAATTCCAAGTTGCATGCCCAGCTGCAATTTGACTAACATTGGTCCACCACCCTCTGCTTGTCAACTTATATTTGTTTTTTATGGAAAAAAGTTTATGGATAAAAATGGTGAGCACCATGCCAAAAGACAAGTCACAGGTGTGCCACTGTGTCTGGCAAGCCTAAGAATGCAGGATTAAGATTGGTTTACACATTGTCGGTTGGACATCAGCCGGGTGATCCTAATGCTTGCGTCCTTGGTAAGGCCGAGCATCCGAACCGGGTACCCGAGTACCCGACCGCAAAAGTCAGAAACTGGTGCCAGATTATGGAATCAACTTGCCATTTATAACCGAAATAACATTGTTACTTAGTCATTTCTCAGACAATGAAAAAGAGCTCACTATAGAGCTCACTGTACACACTTGCATCTTGTTGCATTGATGCACCGATGTGGTAGTATTAACGTGCGGACCTTAATGAACAATATGAACAGCAATTTCCGAGATTTAAATGCACACCCCTAGTCATTGGGCAAGATTCTTTGCCATAATCTGCCTCAGTTGTACCAAGTTTGGCTAGCTTGCTTGTAACGCCCTATCCTCGAGAGGGCCCCTTTACCGAAAACCCACTCAGTTGCATTGTCATATGAATATTCAACACCATGAATACCCGAATCTTTGCATTGCAACAAAATTGTGATTTTGGAATGAACACAAGCAATTTTCTGCAATGACTTAACCCTAATCTTCATCCTAACCTTAACCGTATTCTAAACCCTTAACCTTATTTCTTACCCTGATCCTCACACCACCCTGCATTTCTCATTGGTTTGGGAGTTTTTTTTTTATGTAATTAAAAGGAGTCTGCTTTTAATGGAGTCCAATCTTAATGTGACACCGTAACTCCCCACACACTTAGGAATTTTCATTCACATGAAATATTAAAAAGGCATTTATTGGAGTGCTCGTAAAATGACCTCATGCACAAAAGGTGTGCCCCCCCCCTTTTTTCCTTAAGAGATCCCGGCTTAAATTGTGAACACATTTGGCCTGCAGGATAGCGGCGAAACCAAACAGCAATCTGCAGCTCCATCAGGGAGAACATCGCCACCGAACCCCGGACATCCTAGGACTGGTAAGTAGACTCCGCCCCCTTTCCACACCCACCTGATTTTTTCAACCAGCCGGTAGGCCAACAATCCGTGTTTTTTTACTTGTGTGTTTATTTGCTTCTTATAACATCTCATACAGAGATTCTGTCTCTTGATTCGCTTAGAGCATGTCACATGGTTTTCTCTATTTTTACTATATCGCCAATTTTTTTTTTTTTTAATTGTGTGTGTGTGTGTGCTCTTGTATTGTACTACGTTCGAGGACAAGAGGAGAAAGAAAATACAAAAGAATCTTTCTTGTCCTCGAGAGTTGGTCTTTTGTTAAAATCGGTCCTCGAACGTAAAGATACGTGCTTAGTCTATGGGGTTGGGTTATATTAAAGGAATAATAGGAAACACAAAGCATTGTCCTCACGAGTATAGGAAAGTACGACTGCGTGTGTATGTATGTGGAAGTCGACCAGTTCAAGGCTGAAAGCCACTCTAGTTAATGGGCTACAACAGAGGTGGTGGGGTTGGCCATATTTTAAGTTGCCAGCCCTACCACCCTTACAGTTTTCCTGGGTCCATATCTAAATAGAGGATAAATCTCCGATAGATACCAAAGAAATGATCCCAATTTTCAGACCTATAGACCCAGGCGGGGTAACTTCCACCGTTGGTGAGACCAACTCACCTCCCCTTTAAAAGTTCCTTTCCCGTTTAAAAGCCATCCACTCCAAAACCGACTATGCCACGGCCAGAAAAGAATGATCTCTTGGCTGCAAAACATGTAGTACCCATATTCCGAGATGCACTACATACTAAACGGTGCAGTGTTCTGGTGCAAGAATTTTATGGGGGAGGGGGGGGGTGGTTGGTTTCTCACAGAATTTCAACAATCAAAAAAATGCATAGGTATAATGGCTAATTTATTGCATAATTTGTAGAAGAGGTTTAATAATAAATAGCACCTCAAGTGATTCCTGGAGCATTCTATTTTCCCTCAGCTGTGCCTCGGAATAATAGAACGCTCGATGAAATCACCTTGGGAGTCATTCTACTGCATGACTCGTAAACATTTCCTATTTCTGTGCTGTAAATATTGGGATGTTGTTATTGTGATGCAGCTTCAGATACATCCATTAAGAAGCCATGGGAGAACAAGCAACCAGGTCCACCAACAGCCAGTAGGTTTGGACCCAAGACCAATGGCATGTCCAACGATACTCAAGTCAGTTCACCAAAACTAAAGTAAGTAGTGTTGTAGCAATGCAGTTTCATCGGTCTGACTGTTTTTCAAGTTGCTCGTTATTTTGTTCCCGGACGGAAGCTCAAGTTTGAGACAGCGACTGAAGTCGAGCAATGTTGTACCATGCCAGTGTGCCACCCTTAACCCTAACTACCCAAAGCCTTATGAACTCCAACAGCAGGTTGTGTTGAATTTTGATGTGTTCAGGACTGCAGCGCCTTGGCACCATTACTTTACATGGAGCTATGATGCCCCAATTTGCCCAAGTCCAAAGAATGTGCCATAGGTACATGTACACTGCACAGTGTTGGATTTTGACAGCTTGAGGACACTTCCTAGTAAAAAGGCCCAGAGGCTTTAAGAAATTAATAATGTACAAACATTTAGGAAAAACTAATCATCTTAATTTTTTTAACCACACCCAAAGCTCACTCTGCAAGGCATAAAACAATAATATAAAAAAAAATATCCCTGAAAGACTTTGTGAATCCCTCCTCCTTTTTTTATAATTGATGTAATCAAAAATGGCAGTAAACAACCAAGTCCATAAAGTCCTTTGTAAAATATACTGTCAATCATACATGTTGAGCAGTAGACGGGAGCTTTAACCCATTGAGTACGGATGACGGATATAGCTGCGGTTTCAAGGAAAAAAACACCTGGCTGGTTGATGTCTATACCTGCGTATTCATTCCATTGTTTGCCTATTGTGTGCATTACGCTTGGCTGCATACCCGGCACCCCATTATATAAGCCGGGCACAAGGAGTTAACAGTGATTGTTAAATGTAAACCTTTAATGCCTTGCCTCCCGCTGTTATTGATGGGGTGCTGGTATGCCAAGAACGGGCTGTGCAGCCAAGCGTAAACGCAAACAATAGGTACCACACTTGGAACCCCCATTCGTGTGAATAAAAGCTTTGTTTGAAAAAGCTCCATCTATTCATTACACTTCCATTCAAGAACAATAGAGTTGAAACATGAATGGATTGAGTACGCACAAGAATGCACGTATAGACGACAACCGGCCAGGTGGTCTTTTTCAAACCGCGGCTATTGCCGTCGTCCATATTCGAGAGGTTAACATGGTGATTGTAAAAGTTTTTTAACAGCTCAATTTCCATTCAAATGACTGTTAATTTTGTATGGTGATACGGTGGTGATACAGTGGAAACTCAATAATGCATTTGAGTTTCCACCGTATCACCACCAAATGTATAGAACATGTCATTCTAATCATTTGCTTTTTGAATTTTTCAAATTCATGCACTACTTTTCGAGTTATTCATAAAAATATTAAAGGGGAATTTAAAAGTTGTGATTCCTGTATGTGAAAGTTTGCTGTAAACGTTTATAAATAAAACTTGACGTCATACCTTAATTCTGACCACTGCGCTTTCTCTCAACAGACGGCGGGGCTCAAATCAAAGTAACGGATCTTTGAACGAGACTGACTTTGAGAGACTCAAGCAAGAAATCCTGGCAGACATTAAGGTTCAGCTGAACGAGGTCAAGCAGGAGATAATTGAAGGTCAGTAGCTGGCTGGTTTAACTCAATCCTCTTCCCTCCCAACCTCTTTAAAGGTAGTATACATCATTTGCTTTTGCTGTAATTCTCAGAAATAAATGGAATTGGGGGTTAGTATGTTATAGCGTGCTAGCAAATATTGTAACACTGACGTGTTTAAAGTTTTGTGTGCATAGATGCTGGGAGAACAGAAAGAAAAAGATTTTGTTCTAGTAGTCTGGTTCCCTGACCATACTTTAGACAAATCAGAGCAATTTGTAGTCGTCCGGGAACTATCAGGTTGGGGAACTAGACTATTTCGAACAATTGTCGGCCGACAGTCATTGGAAAACGATATAAATTTCCACTTTTCTTGAAAACAACAGCACATCACCTGCCATGATTTCACAGGATGCTTGAGACTGCTGTTTACTTAGTCTAGTACGGTATTTTGTAATAATTCAGTATTTTTTTTTATGTTTGCAAATGTTGTATACTACATTTAAATGCATGATGTAGCTTTGGTAATGATAAAAGGAATGATTAGTTTCAATCTGAAAGTAGGAAAGCTTACTGTTTATAAAGATGATACCTGTACCAAACCACCTGAGAAATATTCCCAACTGAAATGCTGTCATCTAGAAAAGTTATTTGAAGACCTCCAAAAAAGACATGACTTATTACAATTTGACAAATTGAAATACGTATGAACATGCACAAAATCTTAAAATGGAAATGTTTTTTCCCAGTATTTTTTCGTGACTCAGATGACGGATTAAGCTTAAACTTTCACAGGTATATTTCATATATGTTGAATCTTGTGTTGTCATCATGTGTTACCCTCCTCCCTCCAGTGAATTACTATTATATTAATCATTCTTAATAATTCTTTAGATTTATAAAGCGCACGGACCCACTAAATCACGGTGCTCAAGGCTCTATATTATTACCCCTGCTCATCAGGCCCACCAATCATTCCTGAATCCATCTCAGCTCCCTGGGGAGTACACAGCCCCGGCTGCAAGTTAAGCACATTGTGCTAATCAAACACACAGGTATCCCGCATTGACTCCTGGGTGGAGAGAAGCAAGTTGTGACAAAGTGTCTTGCTGAAGGACACAAGCGCCATGACCCCCCCTTTTCTGGGCTCGAACCCACAATCTCAGTCATATCACTGAGATCTTAAGTCCAGTGCAACGAGGCCATGACACCCCACAGTTTCTCCCGAGGATATAGAGACCATAATGTCTGAAATGTCAAGAACACACCTCACTATTGTACCCTTCTTCCAAGCAAAGCTTCATACTGATTATTAACAGTGATGTACAATGTAGTCGAGGCCATCACAAGGCATCACAAGGCATCACAAGGCATCACAAGGCCACGCAAGGCCAGCACAAGGCCAGCACAAGGCCAGCACAAGGCCAGCACAAGACCTTCAGTCTTAATTCAAGTCTCAAGCTATTCAAATGAACTGTAATAAAAGCATTCCTTTGTCATGGTTTATGCCTGTTACTTGTGCCTGTTGCAAGCTGGCCTGTTGCAAGCTGGCCTGTTGCAAGCTGGCCTGTTGCAAGCTGGCCTTGTGCAAGCTGGCCTTGTGCAAGCTGGCCTTGTGCAAGCTGGCCTTGTGCAAGCTGGTCTTGTGCAAGCTGGTCTTGTGCAAGCTGGCCTTGTGCAAGCTGGCCTTGTGCAAGCTGGCCTTGTGCAAGCTGGCCTTGTGCCTGGCCTTGTGCCTGGCCTTGTGCCTGGCCTTGTGCCTGGCCTTGTGCCTGGCCTTGTGCCTGGCCTTGTGCCTGGCCTTGTGCCTGGCCTTGTGCCTGGCCTTGTGCCTGGCCTTGTGCCTGGCCTCGACAACATCACTGATTATTAAGTACTTTTTTTTCATCTGCAGCTGTCAAAGCAGAGCTGAGTAAAAGATAAGGACGAGTAGCCGTCGACCAACCCCGTCAATTTTCAGTGCCTCAATTTGTAAACAGCGCCACCGGTCTGCCGAAACATGTATGCGTAAAGCTCTAGAGATATGTATAGGTTGCCTTTTTATAAAATACAACCAAACTGTATCAAGCAGCAGGAGGCTTTGTTCAACTGTGAAAAACACAGCCAGATTTTCAGGCTGGTGTTTGCTGGGTAGTATCATACGACTGCCTGTACTTGTATGTCAGTGCTATTGTACGTGTATTGGGTATTTTTTCATAGGGGAACTGAAGATTCTGAATGGTACAAATCCTTAATTAAACTAGGCATCGCATGGTTATAAAATATGGTGCAATGAGACTTTGGGTTAATCTGTTATAGTAATACAGTGGAACGCCACTATAATGAACACCACTATACCGAACATTCGGCTATACCGAACATTCGGCTATACCGAACATTCGGCTATACCGAACATTCGGCTATACCGAACATTCGGCTATACCGAACATTCGGCTATACCGAACATTCGGCTATACCGAACATTCGGCTATACCGAACATTCGGCTATACCGAACATTCGGCTATACCGAACACCATCCTTGGCTCGCAAATTTTGTGTACAAAACTTAATACCGAACATTGTTGTTGGGGAAAAAAAGGCATTTGGGTATTTGGGTTGTTTGCAATTCAGAACGGCCACAGCTTTATGTTGAAGAGTGACAGGTGGCTATTATTTCCTCGAGGAATAGAAGGGAAAAGCCAACTGTTGCTTCAGAATTCGGTAAGCTCAGAAAGTATGAACATGTAATTCACATGATTCAATGGCCGGCACATGTTCATTAACCAGCGGCTGAAAATCGCTATACCAAATGATCGCTATACCGAACAAAATCTGTGGATCCCGCGATGTTCGTTATAGCAACGTTGCACTGTATTGGATTCAGTTTTGGGGGCTTAGCTTTTTGCAGAGTACCGTGCTTACGACAGTCAACATTCTGTGTTTACCCTGCTTTGCAGGTGCAGTCACTATATGAGCTCAAGTTTGCACGGGTACAAATCTTGATTTACATGTAAGCATGGAATTCTTTTTTTTTTTAAATGGTAGGAAGAGTAATGGAATTTCTCCCCTTTTTTTAGGGGAGGAGGGGGGTTGGAAAGAGTAGAAATGATATAGAAGTGATGATTCCGAAGGTCAAGATGCATGCGTGAGAGAACTTGCCACACCAGAAATGATTCCACCCTTTTTGCTGTCCATTTTGCATTCAGCCAGTTAAAAACTAAATCTCCATTGTGCATAGGGGCATTATACAATGCATGAACAGTCCTAGTACAATTCTTCACAAGCTAATCCCTTATAGTAGCTCACACTTCAGAAGATGCTGACATATAAATGCCTTAATATTAAAACAAAATTAACAATTGTGTAATAGCTGTATTTTCATTTATACGAACATTTCAATGAATTTTCTTGAAAGATTGTTTCACTGAAAGATGAAGTGTGAGGGATGCTTCCGAGTATGGACAATTGGGTTCATGGTTTTCTAAATTGAAAAGCAAATGACACTCAGTCTTTCTCATTGAGTAATATCAATTTTGGAAATAATTTTGTATTTAGATATCGGTAGTAAAAAACATAAAGTTCAAATCAAGCCTAATTTCTCAATTTTGAGAACACATTTGCTGTACAGTTCATGCTGTCGTTACATATTTAGTCACCAATCATGAGCATATATTTACTGTTTGTCTAACTAGTGAGTAGTATATATGGGTGGTGGAATTAACCAATTTACATTACAAGGGATTACAGGAGTAGAATATATACAGCGTATACTCGATGTATAACAAGCGCATAAATGATTGTCGGCCAAAATGTTCGTCTGCACATGAGGCCTTGGCGACCCCAACATTTTTGGAACTCGACTCTGACTCGAGCAGGAATCGATTCCACACATCATGCACCAAACTGGGCATCCATGGCGTAACCTTTGATTCCGAGCAGCGTCGTGGCTGATTTCAGGGAAGAAACAGCTAGGTCTGTGAAGTGCTACATAATGCAGTCTCTTCAGGGAATATGCAATCTGAAATCTACTCCCTAGGAAGCAAGAATTGGCTACCTCAAGGAGTCGACTCTTCCAAAACAAAAATAGATTCGCGATTCCGATTCGAGTAGAGTCAACTCCTGCTTGTAATTGCCCGAGCCTACTGGGCATGCTTGCAGCAACACATGGTATAGTTCATACCCACCAAGCATCATGTGGGAAGCAAAAAAAAATGCCTCTTGACATAGCATGTAAACCCACAATGATTAACATAATCCATGACACACCTATATCTAGGCAAGGGGTATACAGTGCAAGTTGTGGTGAATTAATTTTTTTTTTCTTTGAAGGGGAGGTCCTGTAGAATCATTGACATGTATATTTCTTAATTTTTTGACATCATCCACTGTGATGGTTCATATTTGGTAAATTGATTAACTATGCCAGTCTCAGAGAACTGTTCAAAGAAAAAACAGAGTTGGAGAATTTATTATAACCAATAAAGGTTACGCATATAGTGTGCTAAGCCGAACTCTACATGTAAGGCTAGATTGTACACATAGTTATAAACAGTTATTTTACATACAAGCAGTTGTGGTAAAATTTACCAAAGTTTGAATGACCGTCAACTTCTGAAAGTGTCCATCATGAGTATGAATGATTGATTTTCCCAGATTCCTTGGCTTGACAAATGATCAGACTATTATATCAATTGTTTTGAGCTAAAAGGTCTTTCAAGGTTCTTGTCAATGAATTATAAACAAAAATGCTTGGACCAAGAAATAACTAGGCGGGACACAGATCTGTAAATGTTTCATTTATCTGAGAACATGAATTTAATAGCATATTTGTCAGTGGTTACTTAATCGTAATTGATTTATTGATTTAGGATAATGGGCTGTACATTTCTAATATAGTCAAATGTCCAAATATAATTAAAATTCAATTAACTTTTAAAATAAAACGCTTACTCAAGTACATTCGTCTGTACCACTCATTTTATATGTTGCCGGCCAGACGTTTTATTGTTTTTTTTCGGGGGGGGGGGGGGGGGGGGGGATAATGGGACTATGTACCCCTCTCCCTTCAAAAGAATGAAGGGCACTTTTAACAAATTTCTCTTCTTGTTTTTAGTGACGTTTACCCGAGACAAATGAAATTAGCCCCACAATGTTTGGTTAGCTTCTGTAAGGATCATTTTCTGTCGGTGTCATTTGTTCATGACCCGATGCTCAATACCAGTATGCAACAATTCATGTGTAATACCTTAAAGTGTGATGTTTCCAACCCTGTGCCAAGACCCAAGAACAGACTGATCCCTTGACCTACTGACCAATCAAAGCCGTGACTATGGTCCAGCATGCGTGCCTGACAAGTCCTACATGCGTGTGCATCTGGTTACTCGGCATGTCAAAGGGCACAGCTTAATGCATCGATCTATTGTTTGGAAGCCTGCATTCTCTCTGGTAGAAATGAATTGCCTTGTCCACATATTGGGTAAGAATACATAAATCTCTTCAAAATAGTCCATAATTTTCCATTTTTTGTGTGACATGAGAGAAGGCCCTTCTGCCCCACACCCCCCCCCCCCCCCCCCCCCATTCATTCCTTTAAATTTTAATTGTTCAGATTATATCCTTATACATATTTGACAGCATTGCATTCTGAATATAACCCTTGTTACGCAGATATTCAAACAATCGGGAAATAAACACGGCTTGGAAACCACCCCTTAAAAAGAAGCAACCAACATTTCATTTATATGGGAGGTTTAAATATTTTGCCTACACTTTGTTCCATTTTGTTTTTAATATAACTATTGTAAAACTTACAAATCATGCATACCGTGCTTTTTTTGTACATAGGTCAGTGAAATATATAAGCGTATCAATACATATTATACTAATGATTTCAGTAGACATTATCGATTATCCAGATTTTTGTTGTTGTGGTTAGCGCTCCTTTTTATTTAATTAGTTGTTTTGTATATCTGTAATAAAGGGATGCTCCAGAGAAGTTTATATAAGCAAATTATGATTTCTCTGATAATCAGAAATAATGAAAAGATTTTGTTTTTAAATACTAAACAGCTTTATAAAATTGACTATTGTACCATTCATGCTACCCTCTAGATCAGAGGTTATTTGTCAATGCTACCATATATTGATAATTGTTGAAGTAAACCAGGACTCTAAGAACAAGTTAGTATAAATCCTTATTTCCTGCTCAATTGACCTGTTACAGTTTGCGAATTAACTAGCTCCCCTAACCCCTGTGGATTGCCGCATAGTCAATTTGGTTTGTCTCCGTATTTTCACGTGCCATGTCAAATTTTAAGAGATGTTATGGGACAAATATCCCACTGGCTGCATTCACTGATTCAACCATAATAGGTCGGTTGCCTTCATGCAGTAGATTAATAAGTCCACATTTTTGACCAATTGAGAACCCTGTCCAATTAATTTTGGGGTATACATAAAAGTAAATCAGTACTTCAGTTTTTCATTTTTGAAGAAGTTGTGATACATTTTACAGGTTTTTTTTGTTTTGTTTTTCAGTTGAGGTAAGGTTACAAAAATATGCAAAAATATATCAATAATAGTGCAAGTACTACTCTATGTATCTCCCAAACCGGGCCCCTCAGTTGTTCAAGAGTATGGCCCACTGCTCTTATAGTTAAGCAACATTAAGTTAGGTCTTATTAATTTAAACACAAATTGCAAATGACAATATTTTGCTTGCCTAAATAGAAAAAAAGCTGGCGGAAATGGATTGGTGGAAATTATCTGGTCCTTAATCCACCTGTCCTCTTCGTAAGTGTGACATTTCAATAACAACAACAAAAACATGCCCAGTTGGCATGGACTTGATCCCATCATGATCTACAGTCCTGCAGAAGTGCATTGCAGTAAGTTTCCCCTCACAATTTATGAAAGAAATAAGAAAACACCTAACCCGTTTTCATTATTATGCATTGAAAGGTTACATTCAATACACACATCCATTTCTGCAGAATAATGTACTTTTAATGAGGGTGAAACGAGACACAGTAAACTAGAGCCTTGGGATAGGGAGTTAAAACAAAAAAGTACCACAAATGCGTGCACGTGTTACACATCTGTTTATGAAGATGTTAGAGAGGTCTATATGACTGGCCAAGCAATGAAAGGAATTGGTTTGTGTGCGTGTGTGTTTGTTACTTGTCAATATGCATTGAAAGTTAAGTTGTGTGAGCACAAAGTGCATACAGTAGAAAAGCTGCAATTTGAAGCACCCTCGCTCAACAGTAATTTTAATATTCTCACTCCTAGAGGGCCATATTTAAAGTATACATTGTTGTGTAAACAAAGTGATTTGTATAGGTTGTGTATCATTAACCAAATTAACAAACGCCTATGATATGAGTATTGAAAAGTAGGAGTTCCTTTATGAACTCTCTATTGACTGATATATTAAATATTGAATCATTACCCAGATGTATTATTACCTTTTAATCATTTTAGTCACAATAACTCATACCATCCTCAAAGTTGGTTCAACTAATTGTCTTGGGTTTTGGGGTGACTGAATCTCTAATGAATATGTTTTTAAGGATCTCTGAATTGAAACAGTCCATCTGTCTTAATTGAATTAAACTTCAAGTTTAAGTACAAAATGAAATAAATGTGAACACTTTGTAAGTATGACGTCAGTTGGCGTGACAACTGGCTCCAAACAAATGGAGATTTCGACTTCCTTTGTTAACAGCCAGTCATGCAAACTCATTGACACAAAATAACAAAAGTATTCTGGTTCCAAACATTGCATTGACGTCATCACTTCGGTACTCTATACAACCCTGCTGATAACAAAAAAAAAAAAACATACATTGTCTCCAGATGTTTGTTGCTTATTTACAATGGTTTACATTCTAGCATGAAGGCTCTGATTTTTTTCCCACTATGTAATTTGTCATGATTTTAAGGTGACCCGTATCACACCAATGAACTTAGTGTCAATCTCTTGTAGCTTTCATATTGCTTAAATTCACTCAGCGAAAAAAAATAGCATTAAGCAATAATAATTGTAACTCGTGACAACAAATGTATATTTTTGACCCTTAAGAAAAGAATTCTAAAAGCATGTGTGAAATGAAAATTAATTCATATTGTCGAGGGTGATAATTTCATTTTCATATTAATGTATGGGTTCATTATTTCCTTGGTACTTTACTGAAAAGAACATCATAAAGTAGCAAACCTATTTTGTAATTATACCCAAGGTTTTGGTTTCCTCACTTCTGTAAGTGAATAATGACTAATTACTATAGATTTTGAATTAATTATTTATCTGTTTATTAAAGTAGAGTCATAGTTAAATAATTGAACTTAAAATTTGTAAGTATTAATAAATGCAAGCTCAATTTTCTTTTTCAACAATGCAAGACTACAAAGTTTGTTTTGTTTTACATTGTTTTACTGAATTGAGATTGAATATAGTGGTCTCCGTTTAATAATTAATTAATAGTTAGTCCAATGCGAACGCGGCTTTGGACAATTTTCTTTCCATGTAACTTCCATCTTTGTAGCAATCCTAGGAGCAATTTCAACATTTTTTTTATTCAGATGAACATTTCCATTTATTCATAAGCCCAAGCATGTCACGAAAGGCACGATGACAATGTCTTCATAACTTCATGTACAAATATATGAAACTTTTCTACATTCCTTGGAGGAGATTCCATGCTTGATTTTTATGTTAAAAATAGCTTCGTCAAACAATCCACAAGGGAAACTGACTAGGTAAATTTAAATACATTTTTAAAGTGAACAAAAACTCGCAGGAGCGGGACTTCTGACTAGCGCCCACCTGAACAAAGATACTGACTATTTGGGAGACCGCCAACATAGGGCAAGATAGCTTAGTTGGTAGAGCGCCGGTACGGTAACCCGGAGGTCGCAGGTTCGAATCCCGCTGCTGCCGGTTTCTTTGTTCACTTTGAAAATGTATTCAAATTTACCTAGTCAGTTCCCTTGTGGATTGTTTGACGAAATTTATTTTTTACGGTTCACCCCAAAAGCAGGGATAATATCAGCTTTAAAATCCAAACCAACTCAAATATCAAAGCACCCGAATTTTTTATTTTGTTGGGGGGGGGGGGGGGTGAAAATACATAAATAGGGCAATGGCAGCTAATGTTGATCTTATCATACAGCAATGATTTTTGTCTTTCGTATTAAATCTTGGTGATCAGTGTTTGCCATAATTTCATCAACATTTTCTACCTGTCTGGACAGATTTGTTTTAAAATGTTGGAGAGATTTAGTTTCAGATAATTGTCTTGGCCTTGTTGTTGCCATATATGATTTGCTCGTGATTATAGTTCCTCCAGCGTGTAGTGTAAGCGTTGAATAAGGCAAAATAGGCCTATTCAAGTCGAGTTGCTCGATCGGATCGGCCGGGTGGCTTCGTGCGTGGTAAAGCGTCTGATTGTGGATCTCGTGCACCGAATTCGATTGTCTGACTTCTTATTTCTTTTTGACAACTTTTCTGTTAAAACTGTTTAGAGTAAAAGATTGCTCTTTTTCTTATTCATGTTTTTTTTTTTGGGGGGGGGGGGGGGGTTTGAGGATTTTTTTAAAGGAAGAAAGTCCGATAAACCAGTCTTGCAGCTTCCATATCCGCAAAGTACACAAAATCTCGCTAGCCAGTCACATGGCAACAAGAAGGCTCCTAATATACGAACAGTGATAACGTTGTTTCTGCTTAGGTTCTACCATGGTTCTACTTAGTACTTTTAGCGGTTCAGAAATTATAGCTTAATATTTTATCTCCATGCTTCTATGAAATGGTCGTTAAACGTTCAATAACAGATGTTTGCACAAAAGGCACACAATGAGGTAGGTCACACCATTTCTCCATGGTCACACTGCATATTGTCATTGATCTCCGTTATATCATGGAGACATTATGGTTATTATAGAGATCATGATCAATGATTAGGCCAAAAAAAATTGTGTTACCCTTAAATGGGAAAAATCGGGAGGGAGGGCGATGATACGGTCGCGCTCGCGGTCGGTCGGTCGATATTTTTTTGGCCATCCATGAACGTCGATAACTCGATTAAAGGGACACATTGCCTTCAAATGTCATGAAATTTTGCTGTTTGGAAATGTTCCTTATCTTTTATAAGAGATGTTCATGCAAAAAAAACACGTATAATGTGTTGTAATTAGTGAGTAGTACTAGTAATTATAAAACAAAAAATTGGCCGCTGCCCCCCGACATCTGACCCGCGAAACATAGACTTATTTCCAGTAGTAAATACCACCGTCTAAATATTGCGCAAAATACGCTGTAAGAGTCTTTAGGCTGGCGCCGCAGCCAGTGGCCTTGTAAACCTATCAGATGATCGCCAGGTACAATTCTCTACGCGCGCGCCGCACACAGTACATCAAAATGGATCAACAGAACGTACTTCAACCAGATGCGACTGGAAATACGACTGATGAACACGGTCCGCCATTTTGTGGAGTCAAAAATATGGTTCTACAAAATGGCAGACCGTTATTTGTCACGAAATTAAACAAAAACCACGCAATTTTAAGGGATAGTTATGTGAATCTTTATATTCTACTAGTTTTAAACAAGCTTCCCAACCATATCCATTTGAGTTTTATAGCCCAAATCGCAAAATCCAAAGCAATGTGTCCCTTTATTTCTCCATGCTTTAACCATGGAGGAAGGTGGTCGAATGCTCGAACATTCAGAAGTCGGAAGCTTATTTAAAAGTTAGATGGCGAAGTGCACGATTGTGCCGTCGTAGCTGTATTTAAAGACAATGATTTTAATAAAACGTGTGTATTTGGTGCAGGGAAAAGGTGAGCTTTTTAAAATTCCTTTAAAAATTGAAAGTAAAAAAAAAAACCGTGACCCGACTTTTGTGACTTTTAGGGTCGATCGCGGAGGGCAACACAACTATTTTTTGGGGCCTTATTGTATTGACAGGTGCAAGTGGATATTAGCATAAATCTTAGTCATTGGCCAATCAGCGAACGATACCCTTGACCTTTGTTCCAGGCAGCCAATCACCGATGTTCCCGCTGTAGAACCGCGAATGTAAAATTACCGTTAATTTTTGGTGTACACATTTTGTACGCGTACGGTGCTCCTGCCTGTTTTTTGAATGAGGTTTCGTGAGTACAGAACATTTGATGTTTGTGGGTTTTTTTACACTGGAATTAATAAACTAGGGTAAGTATAAAAAAAATTGAATTTCATTTTATCGTTTATTTTATATCAATTGAAGTGTGGTTATTGAAAACATGCATGAAAAATTGTTGCGTTTTTAAAGTGTCGGAATTGCATGCTTTGTGGTAGGCCTCGTTTGTTTACGCGCATTAGGAATACCTCCATGATGTAATCAAGCGCATGTAAAACCATTGCATGCCATGCTAAAACATGGATTTCAAAGTTCCTGTGCAGTTTACTCATTTTATAATTTATTTTCAAAAATTAATATGCCTCTTACAGGAAAGATCAAAATGAAGGGAAACATGAACCGTGCCACTGCAAGATGATATTTTTAAGATAAAAAAAAGGAAAGATTTTACTTAATTTTTTTAATAGGCCTACCCCCCACCAAAATCGGTCAAGAACAGCAAAATCTTGGAAAATAACCAACCCTCCATGATTTACAACTGTCTAAACATGTGGCACAACCTGTTATTTATGTCAGCACAATCTGTAAAAAATGAGGAAGAAATCAACATGAATGTGAACACTTTGGAGTGACTACTTCCTCCATGATGTAACATGGTGCCAAGAAAGTTCTAACACAGAAAACACAAACTTTCTTCCCCTATATTGCACTAAAATGTCCCAACAAAATTCTCAAAATTAAAGGTTGTGCCAAGTGTTTATACAATTATGAACACAAATGGATGGTTATTTTCCAAGATTTGCTGTTCCTTCATTTGTCCTTACCGATTTTGGTGGGGGTATTAAACTTAAAGTAAAATCTTTCCGATAAAAATTATTAAAAAGCTTGGCATGTTGAAGAACAATTCAACAAACCAAGTCCGAGCCTTTATTAGCTAAATAAATTTTAAGGCGATTAGGCCTAACGTTATGTTGTGTAGGATCCTGTTCCCTATAACTTATAAATATAAGGGAACAAAAATCCACTTTTACAATGTTTTAGGTTATTGGAATTTCCAAATTAGCGACAATTAGGCCTAGGGCCTACATTGTAATTTACAAACCAACAGGCTATGCCATAGGCTAGGCATAGATAAAGGGGCAGGTTTTTATTTTTTAGGGACATTTTGGGGTAAAGCGACAAAATGACATGCGAAAATAAAGATGGCGATCACTGTGACCCACATTCAAATCCGCATTGATTCACATAGCAACTGCCATAAAGCGTGTAAGAAAATTGAATTTTCTACTGCAATAAACTGTTCAAAATTACAAAAAAAGATGTCAATAGAATAAGCACTTTCACGCTAATATATGTGCCATCTTGCTTATGCAGCAAATATACACTCGTTACTGTGTACGCATCATCAATCAAAAACTTTGGCACTTCCAAGTCATCATGCGTTCATTCCAAAAAGTGCTCGCGTCTAGCAACGCGTGTTCTTTTTGCCCCGTGAACAAGATGGCACATATTACCATGAAAGTGCTTATTTACCCTCCAGAGTCTAGGGCATTTTTGCTAGAACCCTGCCAGACGCATCAGATTGCATACTTTGTCACATTGACTTGTGTACAGAGTCTAGCAAAGTAGAGCTGTCAGCACATGCACTGTGCTGCCGTCTGGCAGGGTTTTAATTTGTTTTGCCTAAGTAGACAAGCTCTATAAACTGGCCTTTCTGTTGAGTCGGCAAATGGCCGAGTGGTTAACGCTCCTAGCTTGTTAGCAGAGGTGCTACTCCGTACAGTTCAACACCATGTGGTTTTTTTGTGTTTTTTTTTCTTTTTTTTTCTCCAAAAAAGTGATTGCTTTTTCTTTTCTTTTTTAAATCCTGATTTAATTGCAGATAATAAGCATATTTTTTTTTTTTTTTATTCATCTCTGATTTTGTTTTAGGGAATTAAAGTCGCATTTGGTCTGATTCCCATCCCATACAAAGTCGGAATGACAATGAGGGCATGGAACCAGATGAAATTTGTTATGGTAAAAATGTCCAAGTCCCCCAAAACACTCACTACCCACGTTCAGTGCCGTGCCGTTCAAATAGCTAAAATAAAGCTTATGCCGGTTTACAGTCAAATAACCACTGCCTTTTCAGAATGCACAACTTCCCCTAGTCATTTTTTAAACTGGCTTCTGCCGACAGTGTAATAAATAAATTTAAACGATAAACCCTTTTACTTCACTAATTTTGCATTCCAGACATCAGGATGCCGACTAAAAGTAGTAATAAATTTGAAGTCGGGGAGGCTGTGATGGTCAAGTGGCCAGGGAGTTCACTCTGGTACCCAGCCAAAGTCATGGCCATCAAAGGAGACGACTACAATGTCAAGTTTGAGGAGGGCACAAAAGATGAGGTCACTGTGGACTCTATCAAGGTCAGTATACTGAATTTGAAATCCCTAGGCCAAATTTGATGGAGTTTAATACTTGGCAGGAAATATTTTGCTGCACAAAAAAAATCATGTGAGAGTTTTCAGCATCGCATGATATTTTAGTCTGTAACCTGTGGTCACTAAGCAAAATGTTTCTGTGCTATGCAAAATAAGCTCCATCAAATTGGTACCTGAATTCTCATCCGCTCTCGGGCCTGAAAGCTCCAAGAGGGAACAGAGGCAATTGCTTCCGTAGCCCCTGGTCTTTGCCTTAGCGCCTACTGAAATGTTCCCAAAGACAATTTGATATTCTAATATGAGTGCCCCTTACAAAAGAAAACAATTGCCATACCTCTCAAAGAAGGAAGTTTCAGCCCTGAACCCTTTTTATCTATTTATTTATTTATTTATTTATTATGCAAGTCCTCTCTGAACAAGGGTAAAAGCCAGTGTTGTATTCGAGACCGAGACCACGGCTTTCGAGACCAAAACCAAGATCAGCTCTTTCGAGACCAAGACTTCCGAGACTTCCGAGACTTATGCAGACCGAGACCGAAACTTATGCAGAACCAAGACCACAACTTCCAAGACCGAGACAGGCGAAACAGGCGGAAAGCCAAGTTTCTCACACAAACACTCTAACTCTTCATTCAAATTGATGAGGACTTCATGACAGAACTTAACTATCTTTGAAGTTGAAGTATCGAGCATTTCTTCAGTGGTTTAAGTGATACGGGTATCACTCGCCAACTGAATATTCAAATCATAAACCAAATATTCAAATACCTTTTTATTAATATAAATAAAAAAACATGTGCATGCACAGATACGACTTTAAATGCTATTTTAATAGAAAAGTTATGGCTTAGCAGTGTCAAATGCCGACTTTTGATCGACAGTAACTTTTTGTGAACAGGGGTTTATTGTTCCCCTTCTGTAAAACCCTTGACACTTATAAAATAATTAAAACGCAGGCTGGAGTTTAGTTTCTTGTTATCAGAACGTGATCTTGCCAGGTGCATGCAAAAAAATGTTGATCGGTCGGTCCATAATATCAATCGCCGCACGTAAAACGCCGGTGTGCTTTGCATGCAACTCTACCGGCGCAGCATGCAGTTGCATCGGATGCGTGAAAACGTGATTGGCGAGTATTGAATATTCAGTCAACCCAGTTAAGAATAATCAAATACTGAATTATTCAAAAATGAACAGCCCCTATCATTTACCAGTGATTGGCATCACCTTACAGAGTGTAGCCTCATTCAGAAAGCGATCTCCCTCCAAATCTCCATCCCGGCGCCGGTCAAGGTCGAAATCACCGGCACGCTCCCCATCCCGGCAGCGCATCTCTCGCAGCCCAAGCCGCAAGGCCACGATGACGGCACAGACTTCGGTCAGAAGACAGCAGCAGCAGACTAGTACAAAGAGCACCACAGTGATATCTCAGACCAAGAGCCTGCCGAAGCCCAACCTGACACCCACGAGGACACCTAGCAAGAGACTCATCGCCGCCAGGGTTAGTTCAGAACATTATCCAAAAAAATGAATGTTTATGAGTGCAATGGATGGAATATTTTCATGAGGTGAAAGAAAGATTGTTCCATTCAACGAAAGATTGTTACATTCAACGAAAGATTGTTACATTCGCTCAGTATTTGACGCAGTGTAGACTGTGCTACACAGGATAGTACAGAGATGCCAACCTGTTACACGGTGTGTCGGGGGAGGTCAGCCATAACTTTTAGGGAGGATGACCACCCTGTCTGGGAGGTTTGAACAAATTTGCCATTTTGCCAAATTTATTTTTTTGTAGTACAAATATTGACTGCATGCTAATAATGCACTAGTGGTTTATCACTTTGATAAAAAATAGTTACTGTTCTTCCACAGCTGTAACTTTTTGCAATGTTTGAGTCTGGAAACATGCGCTTGAATATCTTAGAGGTAAGTTATGTTCCACAAGAAATGATGTGAACAAAAATAAGCCCGAATGGTGTCGAGGTTGCTGAGTTCATTCTAATGAAAAAGTGATGAAATCGGTTTTGTTTCCTTCTGCAGAGCTGTGTACCGGTACTCTTTGTGTTTTTTTTTATTATTTTTTTTTAGTTTACGCGGCTTCTGCAATCATCTTTGCCACAATGCAAAATAAAAAAATCCACACGGCATGCCGTACAAAGCGCATGATGTTGTCCCCGCAACAATGACCGGCAAATTACGGCTATAGTCGTCTTTGAATTTCTGCAGCCATTTCTACCTTTTTCTTCGGCGTCTCATGCTCTTGGAGAAGTCTCTTTCCTAGGTCATGCCAGATACTTGTCGTCGTCGGCCATTCTGCTTTTAACTTGAGCCTTACTATTTCGTATCTGTCAAATTCAACACGTGCCTTGTGAACTGATTCATTCCTTGTGGCATTGCGTGCGTGCTGGTCTAACTATTGTCAAAAGTTTCTGTGCATGATTGTTAATATTCCACTTTGGTTATTGATCCATGCGTCCGCATTTGGATTGCACGGCTCGCGGAAAAGTCCTTGGCCACATAATCTTTACAGTGGTCAAGCACGAAAAGCATGTGATCAAAATTCACGTTTTACCTTACAGTGGCTGTCCACACTGGACTTAATTTGGACATGTTTACAACTGTCCACACTGGACTTAATTTGGACATGTTTACAACAGTCTTCGTACGTTTTACCCAAAAAAATCCAATGCGGACACAGCTATAGATAGGGTTCAAAGTAAAGATAAAAGGCAATTGAATGGACCGTAAAATAGGATTTTTATGACATGTAAGTGCTAAACCTGATCCTCCAGATTCGGTTTAGGGTTCTGTACAGACTTTTTTTCCCGAACATCAGTTCGGTTCGGGTTCGGAGGTACAACGTACATTAAAGAAATTCTCTCCGATCACGCCATTGCATTGTGTAAACATTTCAAACATCTTTACATTTCAGAGAAATGGAGTAAAATCAGAGATGTTTCTATGTTTTAATGATTTCCATACTAAATAGTTTATATGGAAGCTCAAATAGCATTTCTTTTAAACTTGGTTGGTGGTGACGTGCTGAAAATTTCTATTAACATAAAAACCAAAATTTTATAATGTTTTTGTAAAACTTTCATTTTATTGTATTTTCCCATCTTTAATAATTTTTTTGTAATGCAATTGTTTTTTTGTTTTTCAGAGTACCACTGAAATGCACACTTACACGACGAGGTCATCCACTAAATCGGGACAACAAATTCTGGAGCCTATGGTGGATTTCAAGACAGGAAAAGTCCCTAAAACTCACAGTTATGAGTTTGGAGGACCCATCGGTATGACATTGTCTCCTGTCACTTCATTATTTTCACCTGTTAAATTCAGTGGTGTTAAGAAAAACCCTGAAGTTTGTTTGATTGAAATAACCAGATGTAACAAGTGGGATTACGCAGGTTTGGTGTAACAAGTGGGATTACGCAGATTTGGTAAAGCAGGGGTAAGATTTTTCCGGATTTTAGGATTTTTGATGAGACGTGTTCCAGATTTCCATGAAGATTTTTTGGTCCTAAAATTGTTTTTATCATTTCAAAATGTCCTCTGTAACTTGAAACAGTCTTTTCATTCTATTTTTTTTGCAATTTTGAACCGTATCTTTTAGTAGAAAAAGCAGTTTTCTTGAGCATTTCTCAGCAATGCCATACACATTAAATGCCTCCGACTATTGCATGGATTTTCCATTTTCCTAAAATCTCACCCCTGATAATGGTTCTGTAGCAGCAGAATAGATTGGACCAGAAATGACCCCCTCACTAATACTCAGATAATTTTAATTGAATTTTCAAAGTGAACAAAGAAAAACTGGCAGGATAGTCAGGGAGCTTATGTCGTCCCGTGGGCACTGAATGATTAGAAGATCCTATCTATCTAGTCATGTTCTTTAGGTACTAGAGAACACAAAAAATCATGTTGGCAATTTTGAAAGTGTTGCAGAGGGCGGCCATCTTGGATTTCAAAATGGCCGCCATTTCAAGCTTAATAACTCAATAACTCTGGCTCGAAATATCGTACAAAGCTGATTTTTTTGGCAAAACCTACATTTCCCATGACAAGGAAGCAGTAAAACATAGATCTGAGATGATCAGAGCATTTTATGTTTGGTTTGTGTTTATTGGAAGGGGGCGTAATCATACATGCAGACTATGTGTTACGATTTTGAGTCAATGTGATATAACTTTTGTTTCAGGGCCTTGGTTAACCGATTGTTCATTTTGGTTGAACTTTTTGCTCTTTACAAGATGAAGTGCTTTTTAAATTTTGAGAATAGCAAGAAAGAAAGAACCGGTGTGTGCAGGCAACATTCAAAGAGTGATCAGTTTATCTTATTTGTTTTATCATCTCAGGAAATAGCCGCAGTGAGTCAAAGTTCGTTTATAGGGGTTAGGGAGGGTGGGGGTTGTTAAAGGCATCAACAAAATCTCTCTTTCCATTCTTTATATATTTGTGGGAAAGGTTGGAGGAAGAAAGATTCTGTTGAGCAAGGTCTCATTATCGGTTTTTACGCAAGTGACTGGTCTTGCAGAAATTGTTTTTGTATATATTTATACGAATAGGTTGGTGGGTATGCCAGCCGTGTGGGTGTGTAACTGACCCACCCAAAGCGTAATTTCTTTCGTTTTTAAAATGGAATATGCTTCGAGGGAGTCAGTTTTAGCCACTATTTCTGCAAGATGACAGTCCTGGTATGTGCTGGCTACGTTAGAAGAACAATAAGTGGATTCTTTTATGGATCATTCTAAGAAGTAGCCGCAGCGAGTCCGAACTTATCTGGAGGAGGGGAGGGGGGGGGGGGGGGGGGGGGGAGGGAAAGGTTTGTAAAGGCATCAACAAAATCTCTCTTTCCATTCATTATTATTTGTGGGAAAGGTTGGATGAAGAAAGATTCTGTTGAGCAAGGTCTTGTTATCCGTTTTTACGTAAGTGACTGGTCTTGCAGAAAATGTTTTTGTATATTAACGAATAGGTTGGTGGGTATGCCAGCCGTGTGTGTGTGACTGACCCACCCAAAGCGTAATTTCTTTTCTTTTCTTTTTAAAAATGGAATACGCTTCGAGGGAGTCAGTTTTAGCCACTATTTCTGCAAGATGACAGTCCCGGTATGTGCTGGCTACGTTAGAACAACAATAAGTTGATTCTTTGATGGATCATTCTAAGAAGTAGCCGCAGCGAGTCCGAACTTATCTGGAGGAGGGGGGGGGGGGGGAAAGGTTTGTAAAGTCATTATCAACAAAGCCGATCCTCATTCTTCCTTGTTTTTTCTAAACCAACCACCATAAAACATTGGTGAAGTTGGAGGATGAACGACTCTGTTGGTGGTTCTCTCCTATTTAATAATTTTATATTGGTGACTGGTCTGGCACAGCCTTGTAGCTGTACAATCGACTCACCCAGAGCGTGGTTATTAATCATTTCTTATCTGTGGAGCACGCTTCATGGGAGTCGGTTTATGGCCACTGTTTCTGCAGAGTGTCAGTCAGCGGGTTAGTTTTGTAGCACTGTCAATACACCAAACGTCCGGGGGCCAATTATTTATGTCTTTCCCAGAGAGCGGGAGTTTCAAAAACTTGTCTCTGGTCTTGGCCACGCTAGGACATGTTTGTGCGTAACAACATGTGGCTTCTTGTTTTAATTTACTCAATGACTTATTTTTACTCATCTTGCAGATATAGTGGCTAAGACTGACTCCCTCGAAGCGTATTCCATTTTAAAAAAGGAAAGAAATTACGCTTTGGGTGGGTCAGTCACACATCCACACGGCTGGCATACCCACCAACCTATTCGTAAATATACAAAAACAATTTCTGCAAGACCAGTCACACTTACGTAAAAACCGATAATGAGACCTTGCTCAACAGAATCTTTCTTCATCCAACCTTTCCCACAAATAAAAATAGAATGGAAAGAGAGATTTTGTTGATGCCTTTACAAATCGTTTCCCCCCCCCCCCCCCCCCCCCCTCCACCTCCCCCAGATAAGTTCGGACTCGCTGCGGCTACTTCTTGGAATGATCCATCAAAGAATCCACTGATCATTCTTCTAACGTAGCCAGCACATACCAGGACTGTCATCTTGCAGAAATAGTGGCTAAAACTGACTCCCTCAAAGCGTATTCCACTTTTAAAATAAGAAAGAAATTACGCTTTGGGTGGGTCAGTCACACATCCACACGGCTGGCATATACCCACCAACCTATTCGTAAATATACAAAAACAATTTCTGCAAGACCAGTCACTTGCGTAAAAACCGATAATGAGACCTTGCTCAACAGAATCTTTCTTCATCCAACCTTTCCCACAAATAAAAAAAGAATGGAAAGAGAGATTTTGTTGATGCCTTTACAAATCGTTTCCCCCCCACCCCCTCCCCCCCTCCCCCTCCCCCAGATAAGTTCGGACTCGCTGTGGCTACTTCTTGGAATGATCCATCAAAGAATCCACTGATCATTCTTATAACGTAGCCAGAACATACCAGGACTGTCATCTTGCAGAAATAGTGGCTAAAACTGACTCCCTCGAAGCGTATTCCACTTTTAAAAATAGAAAGAAATTACGCTTTGGGTGGGTCAGTCACACACCCACACGACTGGCATACCCACCAACCTATTCGTAAATATATACAAAAACAATTTCTGCAAGACCCAGTCACTTACGTAAAAACCGATAATGAGACCTTGCTCAACAGAATCTTTCTTCCTCCAACCTTTCCCAGAAATAGAAAAAGAATGGAAAGAGAGATTTTGTTGATGCCTTTAACAACCCCCACCCTCCCCACCCCCTAAACGAACTTTGACTCACTGCGGCTATTTCCTGAGATGATAAAAAAAATAAGATAAACTGTATGATCATTCCTTGAATTTTGCCTGCACACACCGGTTCTTTCTTTCTTGCTATTTTCAAAATTTAAAAAGCACTTCATCGTGAACAATCGGTTAACCAAGGCCCTGAAACAAAAAGTTCCATCACATTGACTCAAAATCGTAACACATAGTCTGCATGTATGATTACGCCCCCTCCCAATAAACACAAAAACAACATGGCTGCCATTCATTAGCTTACCACTGAAACTGAAAGCATCAATTTTCAACCTTTGACATAAACAATTTGGGGTATAAAGCCACCAAAATTGATTTAATATGACATTCACAAGTTGAGTGATAGTCAAAAAGGGTTTCCAAATGGCGGCCATTTTGAAATCCAAGATGGCCGCCATCTGCAGCACTTTAGATTTTGCCAACATTGTTTTTCTTGTTCCTTAGGGTCTAATTAAGGTATCTAGCTAGGTGGCATGTTCTAATCATTCGGTGCCCACGGGACTTTATTTCATGACATAAGCTCCCCGACTAGGAGCAGGGTTTGAACCTGTGACCTCCAGAATACGGGCTGTTTTTAAAAATTTCCTTTTTGGGTGGGGGTGGGGGCGGTGGACACAAGTTATGAACCCATAATGCCGTATAGTCAGGGATCATGCCCTAACTTTACAATACAACCTTGGAAGCGACATTGTGGGGATCACTAAATGAGGATACAACTTTTTAACATCAAAGAAACAAGGGAAATTGACGAGGTAATTTCAATTTAAATTTTACCCCACACAGAATGTTTTAACATGAGAAGTTTTGCGAATACAACATGCGAAGTGACTAACTCGAAAAGAGACTCGTAGTTCTGAGAACGAGAGGTATTGACTCGACATTTCAGTAAGAACGCTCTGTCATCTAGAGAATGTCAGCCAATATCTCAGATTTCCAGCAGCCACACTTCTCCCCATGGAGTTAGTCAGTACACATCACGTGTCTGCAGAACCTTTCTGTAGCTGTAGTCACCGCCATGCAAAACCTCAAATCACACTTAAAATTAGTTAAAGTTGGGGACTGGCCCAGGTGAATTATTTGGGTTTGTAAAAACCAATTGCTTGTGACTGTGAGTGGTATTCTGTTGTTTTTGCTTTGCTTGAAAACCACGTTTTTTTTGCCCGTACCTGTTTATAGTAAGACATTTTTTGCTAAGCAGATTTTTATGCTAAGCAGCTCCTGTCTGGTGGATATTGTATGAAACTTGAATGATTTTTTATTTTTATATATATTTTTTTTACTAACTTTAATTTCTCCCTATCAGGCACCTTCTTAATCATGATGTCTCTACCGCTGTTCATCTACTACCTGTACTTCACCTGTAGCAAGAGTTTGTGTACGCTTCAGCTTTTGCCGGCCTTTTCCCGTGACTGGAGGGATTACTATGATCGGGAGGCCTACCTGATCTTCCTCGGCTGGATGGTCCTGCAGGCGTTCTTTTACATGCTGCCTCTTGGATCGGTAAGTCTTTCCGTCACGGCAGATTACCCATTTTCTCCTGAAATATCACCATTTAGTGACTGTTCAAAGGGTGAAATTACAGTAGGGGGTTTTCTGACCATTTTTACTATTTGTCAGAACAAAATATGTTCCGAGATTTAATTTTTTGGATTTGCTTTCTTTAACGGGTACCCGAGTACTCATACTTTGTTTAATCCGGTACCCGATTCCCGTACTACATACCTATTATGCACACCCCTATGGCTATGGTTTGTGTGATTAAAAGCCCGAGCACTTTCTGTGTCTAGTTTCACCATTCTGCTCTTGGTTTGAACCCCAGACAGAGAGGCCTTTGGTTTTGAAAAAGGAGTTTTGTATCTGGTTGATATCTTCATAGACAACCTTGGAGTTATTCTTGCAGGCATTTAGAATCTGGGGACATTTAAAAACAGTTATCATATTTAGAAATAAGGTGAATCCATATCTTTGCATCTTTAACAGGTTTCCCAGCACTTGGGACGTTATTCACATTATTGTGGTTCTTCCTTAATATTTCATCTTTCATTTTGATGTTTCAACAGGTTGTGAAGGGCCTTCCACTTCGCACTGGGCAACGGCTGGCCTACAGGCTGAATGGTAAATAGCTCACAGTTACAACCCATGTTGATTTGTTTATGACATATAGTAATCTTTTAGAAGATATTTTGTTTTCCCACTGGGACGCACAGATCTTCTCCACGTTTCATGTCATGTTTGCTTGTCTGACGTCTGACACAACTTCGTCTTGTCCACCAATTAGAACCAGCCTACAGGGCTCCCCCCCCCCCCCTCCCCCACCCGTTATTAAAAGCAATATGTGACCGGCTCTGCAAAAAGGGCTATTTTGTCACAAAATTGGAAAATTGAGTTATATACATAGTTGAATTTGTCACATCCTAAGCTTTAATTTGGTGTAGGTTTGACCCCTGTGGTATTTTGTGTTCTCAAGATATCTTGACACTTTTATACTCCTATTTTCCCAATTTAAGTGTGTTTAGAGATACAGGCCTTTAAACACAAAAAGTGCAAAGAAATCAGGTAGAAGTAATTTTTATCAACATTTATTTTTTCATCTTTATTTATCAATATTAATGTTTCTGAGAAAAAAAATCCGAAAATATAGTTATAACAGAAGCCAAAAAAAACACAAAAAAATCACTTATGTGAAGATTTTTTCGCTCGTTTCACATAGAACTGCCCTGTGTGTGTTTTCACATAGTGCGACATAATACCCCTTTTTGCAGAGCCGGTCACATATGTGTTGTGCTAAACTGACAGGTGAAGTGGGGACCGGTGACACAATCATTCAGGCTTTCCAGTATTCCTACTTTTCCTCCCTTTTTTCTTGAAATTCATAATTTTTCTACTTTTTCCTACTTATTTGTCCCACAACTCCAAAAAAAATTAAATCTCATTGAATTGTTTTCATAATAGTGTTATATACACTGTCATATGAAAATCAATCAATGAAGTGCCTGGGTGCAGGAGTTGTGTAACTTAACTTCCAAGAGCTTGGTTGAGGATGAAGCACAAGTGTTGTGTGAGTACAGAACGTGCCAAATGAAGCTTGTGATGCTGTAAATATGGGTGACTATCAAAGAAAACTACTGAAAGCCGAGAAAAGTCCTATTTTTTGTTTTCCAACTATTCCCCTTTTTCACCTGGATCTGCTTGAAAGCCTGAATAATTCGTCACCGTTTTCACGAACTGACACTCACGCGCACCTGGGTGTCAGTTCGTGAAACCGCGTACTGAGTAATTTTCGGTTTCACGAACTGACACCCAGTTGTACGCGCGCACATCGGGCACTGACTCCCTAGAGAAGACTTCGTTTTCACGAATTGACACGCAAGCATGTAGCGGAAATACAATTCCAAGAAAAACGCTTTAAAAGCTTTGACACGAATCTACTCCATCTGTATACTTGTGGGTTTATAGAAACATTGAACTGAAAACCTCTAAACTCGTGAAATTAAGAATGGTTTCAGTTCGTGAAAATGAAAATGTGGTTAGCGTGCGCTCCCCTACTTGGGTGTCAGTTCGTGAAAACGAAAATTACTCTGTTCTGTAAAATACGCGCGCGCCCTGGCACTCATGTGTTAGAGAGTGTCAGTTCGTGGTGTTGGTGACGAATTGGACTAGCCATCATGTGCACTTGAAGAATAATGCACCTGTTGCTGTACACATCGCATATCAGCCACTGGTAAACCAATGCTCCTAGCTCAAACTAGCTCTTTGAATGTAAAGTTTGTCATCCCGTCTTCTCCTGGTTCTTCTACCTCGTCCAGGTTTCTTTGCCTTCGTCTTGAGCCTGATCATGTTCGGTGGCCTGGTCTACAAGAAGTACCCAGTCATTGTGATCTACGACAAGTTCCTGCCGCTTCTGACAGCAGCTCTCCTCTTCTCCTTGCTGTTCAGCATCTTCCTGTACAGGAAGGCCAAGTTGGCACCGGGTTATGCACTAGCACCCAGCGGAAACTCAGGTGAGTGAGTAGTCCATAGGAAATTCTGGCATTCCTTGGTCTAATGCAGAATTAGAGAGCAAAATGATGATGCATCCCATCATGGAAATGCAGTACAGTAGAACTTCACTGTAATGAACACCAATATATTTGGCTATACTTTTGGCTATAACGAACATCATCCTGGCTCCTAAATTGGTGTATTCAATACAGACCATTATTCACTATAAAGAACATTATAGTCCATTTGTTTTGGTGGATTCCATGTTGTTCGTTATAAGCTCCTTTCAATTTTATTTTTGAACTTAACACTTCAGACACACCACAATTTTAGACAGGAGTAGGGGTATTCAGATGTCTCGGACAATCAAAATTTTCCTTGTCAGTTTCCACGGATTTATGATATGACTTGGACCCATTTTTTGTTTTCGCTACTTAGGCCCTGTTGCCATAACTTGCATGTGGTACAACTTGTGCACCTGTTTTCTCTGCATACGTGTCCTATTGCTATAAAGTTTGTTCATACCTTCATCTATTATTGTTGATCATTTTCTTTTGTATAAAATTACAGCTACAATACTAAAGCTACTTTTGAGAGGAATATGTGACCGGCTCTGCAAAAAGGGGTATTATGTCGCACTATGTGAAAACACACACAGGGCAGTTCTATTTGAAGTGGGCGAAAAAATCTTCACGCAAGTGATTTATTTTGTTTTTGGTTTGTTGGCTTCTGTTATATCTATATTTTCAGAATTTATTTTAAGAAACACAAATATTGGTGAATTAAGATGAAAAAATAAATGTTGATAAAAATTACTTCTATGTTATTTCTTTGCACTTTTTGTGTTTAAAGGCCTGTATCTCTAAACGCATTTCCGTTAAATTGGGAAAATAGGAGTATACAATTGTCAAGATATCTCAAGAACACAAAATGCCACATGGGTCAAACCTACACCAAATTAAAGGTTAGGATGTGACAAATTCAACCATGTATATAACTCATTTTTCAAATTTTGCGACATAATAGCCCTTTTTGCAGAGCTGGTCACATATTCAGTCTAAGAAAGACATGCTTAAAAGACTAAACATTTGCTTTGTAACAATTGCAAATTGCATTGATTAACCCTGACCCTGCTGAATCCATCACTATCAATACGAATTTCCACACACCCTTGGGGTTAGGGTTGAAGTGGCCATAATTCCTTGGCTCGGTGTATAGTTGTGTATGCATGCATAGTAAAATCACATTTTGGTATTGGCCGAAACGAGGCAATGAAATGATTAAGATGGCACTCCAAGCAGCCACTCATGGTTTGGACAAAATACAAGATTTAGTGTGAGTTTACATAAACTCGTCTTTTATCAGGCAATGTCATCTACGATTTCTTCATGGGTCATGAGCTTAACCCTCGCATCGGCAGCTTTGATTTCAAGTTCTTCTGTGAGCTTCGCCCTGGACTCATTGGTTGGGTAAGTTATGCTTGATTCTTTTCTAGTGTCTGAAAATCTGTTTTTGAGTTCCTTTAACCCATCTAGCTGTCAGTGCATACTGAGAAAGTAGTTGAATGACTTTGTTTAATCATGTATTTTAGATTGTTTACTTTTTTATTGTTATTATTTATTTATTTATTCATTTTAAAATTTGTTTTGTTATTCGTCGCTATTTACAGATTTATGTTTGTGTACGTTTTTCTTTACTTTTTGTAATCATGTTTTCATATTCCATGTTTTTAATTTTTTGTAATTAACTTTGTTTTGACAAATGACCAGGAATGCGCTAAGTAGATGGAAAGACTTTTTATCAGTTACCGGTTTTCAAGTATTCCTACTTTTGTTGTCCCACAACTGCGAAAAATGAAATCCCATTAAATATTGTACGTAACAGTGTTACGCAGTCGTATAAAAATCACGCAATGAAGGGCTTGGGTGCAGGAATACTGCAACTTTACTTCCAAGAGCTTAGTTGAGGATGGAGCACAAGTGTTGTGAGCACAGAACATGCCAAATGAGGCTTGTGATGCTGCAGACATGGTTGAGTATTAACGAAAACTACTCCTGAAAGCCTGCAAAGCCCTACTTTTATCATGATTTTGTCCTCCAAAGTCATACTTTAGTCCTTTTTTTTTATCCTACTATTCTCATGCTTTTTCACCTGGGTCCGCTTGAAAGCCTACAGTTGAGATACAAGACCTTCCAGTTATTATTCCTTTCCTATTTACCTCTTTGCCGTTCAGGTGTTGATAGATCTGGCCTTCGTGGTCAAGGTGTGGACTAACTTCCCTGACAACCCTCCATGGCCCCTGTTGCTCCTCACTTTCTTCCAGATGCTCTATGTTGCCGACTCTTTGTTGTATGAGGTCAGTCCATACAGATTGATGAAATTAGTGTTACGGTTCACAGAAATGTAGATAGGAAAAATGCTATCAATAGATCTAAAACGGGTTTTTTTCTGGAAGTCATCTAATACAAGGCTAAAAGCCACTCTAGGTAAAGGGCTACAACAGAGGTGGTGGGGTTGGCTACATTTTAAATTGCCAGCCCTACCCCCCTTACGGTTTTCCTGGGTCCAGATCTAAATAGAGGATAAATCTTCAATAGATACTAAAGAAATTATTAGACCTATAGACACAGGGACCTATAGACCCACATATTCGTACATAAGAATAAAGCTTTTGATTTTTGTGTGCATGTGTTTATAAGTCATTTATGAACACTAGGACAGAAAATAGGGGGTATGCCCCCGCCCTAAAAAATAACCCTTTCTGGCCGTGGCATAAGTTGTAAAATAAAGTGCTTACTCTGCCTCCTAATATCCAGAAATGTGTCGGGTGAGATTTGTCAGGATTTTTCCTGATTTCAGGATTTGTTGTCGTGATTTTAAAAGAATCTCTTTTGCAATCTGGAATTCCTGAGGTGTTGTCCTAAAAGGTGTTTTTACCTGTAAAATTGGATATAGACCAATAAAAATTGATATTTTAAGGGGGTGCCTTTAGGCAAATACAAATCTGGTGTCCTCGTCAGGGTTTCCCCTTAACTTTATTTTTCACTAGCCTGCCGGACCAGTAATGTTGACTTTTTACTAGCCCGCCAGCATTTTTACTGGTCCACATGTTTTTTTCACCTTTTAGGCTACTTTTTTTGTAAGTAACCTTTTACGTCAATTACAATTTAAATAACGTATACACCGACGTCGTGATAATGGTAAATTGGACAGTGATGTTCCAGAATATTATACATATTATTATTATAACAGGGACAAAGAATGGGCCTCGGGTTATAATTTGTATTTCCAATCCAAGAAAAAGAAAAGGCTCCAGGTAAACAGTTTTCGCAATACTGTACTGTAGGCTGATTTATTTTCCTTCAGAATTGTGATAAAATTATTCATCGAAACTTTTGACAATCGGAACTTAACGCGATATTGCGCCGCGCGTGTTGTGACCAAAGTTCATGAAGTTACTGTACGTATGTAGCGCGTCGAAGGCTTGCTTCATAGCGCTGCCTACAGGGCGCGTACCTCGTACACGAATTTGATGCGTATTGTGAGGCACGCACGTGCAAGTACTGAGAAAAAGAAAGTCAGTTGACTGCACGTAAACGTTGCCGTACATGTACATACTCCTGCTGCTTTGTGTATATGTACGAATACACACATTTAATCTTGCGGAGGGGGTGTTGATGCTTAAAGTATCGGCATACTCCGAAACAGATTCAGTTTGTGTGCATGTGATTCTGTACGCACGATTTTATCATGGAGGACTTCCTCCATGATTTTATGAAGGGCTGGCGTGACATCGAAAAAACAAATGCTATAGGCCTAAAGGATTGTAGTGGCTGTGTTTTTGCAAAAAGGGCACGGCGGCCAATATGGGGCAAGGCAAAACTGGCCGTGAAGACGGAGATTTTTTGTGGGGCACCTCGGCCAGTAAGAAGGCAACGACGGCACTGGCCGTCGTGGCTGTCGTTCATTTGACATTTCAAGCCCTGAATATTACGATTAAGTTTGGACTGCTCTCCGCATCCATGGGCAAAATCAGAACGAGAAGCATTTGGATTTCTTCCTCCATGTTGAAACTTCGAACATCAAACATCGCACATGTATTTGAGCCGTCCCAGCATGCAATGCAGCCGCTCAGCAAGCAAGCGCATGCGTAATACCGAACTCAGTGACCTTTCGGACTCGACACTTCCGTTCGAAAAGGTGGATCAAGCATAAGTGGCAACGCGACTTGCGGTTTCGTTGCGGTTAGACAACGGTCACACCAAAATGCCGGATCTTGATCCACCTTTTCCCAATTCGAGTGGTCTCTTATTACAAGCTGAGAGTAAACTCCACGCAATCGGGGATCGCTGTTGACAATCTGGCTCTGAAGACGCGCGTGCTTAGCTTATCTTGGCATTTTTTTCACTAGACCGCCGGACTACTTAGAAAAGGGTTTTGACTAGACCGCCGCTGTTTTGACTAGAATTTGTCTAGCGGACCAGCGATAAGGTCGAACCCTGCTCATGGATTTTTCATAGATTTCGTTGATTTTTCATTTTTGGCCAATCTCACCCCCTCATGTGTACAAAACTTGTGGCGTATGTCTATGCTTGTCTATGCATGCCATCTAGGTTTGGGCTGTCGTTGACTTACAACACCGATTTACTTGTAATTGCTTGTCCACAGCATGCTATCTTGAGCACCATGGACATCATTCACGATGGCTTCGGCTTCATGCTGGTCTTCGGTGACCTGGTCTGGGTGCCTTTCACCTACACGCTGCAGGCTCGCTACCTGGCCGACAATCCCGGCCGCAGCATAATGCCGGATTACTGTTTGATACCCATCCTCGTCCTTGGACGTGAGTGTTCTGACCTCGGGTTGTAACTAAGTGTTTAGAGTTCCGTGCATTATTCCTCGGTAAACGTAGCCGTCCAACTCTAACTGAAATTTGTCATTTTCTGGCAGTTTCCAAGCAGGTATTTTTTTTTTTTTTTTAAGAGACACTTTTGTTTAGTATTTCATTCAAAAGGTGTTATTTAATATCATTCAAGACGTTAGCCTAAAAAGTTAACTATTGAATTTGAAGAATAAAATACATACTGAAATATGATTTTTGCATGCACCCTGGGGGGTTAGGGTTATTAAACCAACCAGGTGTGTTTTGACAGCCACATTTCATTTTATTTTTTCACACTCTATCCAGTGGTTGGCTACTACATTTTCCGCATGTCTAACTCTCAGAAGAACGCCTTCAGGGAAAATCCCTATTCCAGCCGGTTTGCCAGTAAGTAGTGTTAATCAGTTTGTCGTGAAAAAGAAAACAGGTGCAGTCGGATTGGGGGAGTGGTTGGCCTAATTCTTTTTTGCTTTCTTTTTTGCCCCCCAAAATCAAATTTTCCAAAATTGTATATTTTGTGTAAATCTGGCCCTCAATTTTCTTACCTTCTAAAAACTTGTTCGAGGCCCTTACAGCTAGCAAACACTTGTTTGTGTTTGCGGTGCACCATTATAATTTGTATGCTTTTTCGCATGCTGCACATGTGTAAAGTTGTCCAGGAACTACCAAACGGCAATAGGTTATGTCAATTTTTTCAGGGGTGGGATTTGTCAGGATTTTTCCTGATTTCAGGATTTTTTTGTCGGGATTTCAGAATTTTTAAAGAATCTCTTTTGCATTCTTGAATTCCTGAGGTGTTGTCCTAAAGGTTTTTTACCTGTAAAAGTGGATATAGACCAATAAAAACGGATATTTTAAGGGGGTGCCTTTGGGCAAATACAAACTACATGTTGATCTGGGGTCCTCGTGGATTTTTCATAGATTTTTCATTTTTGGTCAATCTCAGCCCGGTTTTTTTTTATCAGCTGATGGGCTTTGGTGTTCCCTCCTCTAGGTTCCAACATCCTGATCACTACATCAGGGAAGCGCCTGCTTGTATCTGGCTGGTGGGGATGGGTGCGTCACCCTAACTATCTGGGAGATCTCCTCATGGCACTGGCCTGGTCACTCTGCTGCGGTGAGTCTTCAGTGATCAGCCACGCTTGCAATCAATTGACCTATCGCCGTTTACGAGTTAACCACGCCCCTTTAGACAACCCTATGGGAATTTTGTGTGGTAATCTTTGTTTGTCTCAGATTTTGCGCGTTCCACGTGGAATTATAATTGATGTGATCGGACAATAATTCACAAGCTGCGTTGACGCGATTCGACCATGATAGGTCAATTGACTTTGTTCATGCAGTTATGAAATTCAACTAAATTGAAATTAATTATTTTGTTTATTGTTGTTTTATTATTAAATTAATTATTGTTTTTATTGGCATTTAATACTAGGGCTGTACCGAATATTCCATATTCGATTGTCAAGCGAATATTCGAATACCATTTTGCCAGTTTGAATATTCGAAAAGATATATATGCACGTACAGATACGACTCTGATGCTATTTGAATAGAAAAGTTACGGCGCTTAGCATTGTCAAATGCCGCATTTTTGGAACTTTTTCTGGACGGAGGTTTATTGTTCCCGTCCGTAAAACCCTTGATACAACAAGGGCATGCAAAAAATGCCGTTTAAACGGTCCATAATATCAATCGCCATACGTAAAACACCCGCATGCTTTTACATGCAATGCTTTTTTACCGGTGCGGCATGCACTGAAAAACTTGATCGGCAAGTATCGAATATTTGAATATTCGGTCAAACCCAGTTTCGAATATTCGAATACTAAATTATTCGGAAATGAACAGCCCTATTTAATACTTTATTTTGCATGGAATACTTTGTGCATTTAATACCCAACAAAATGAGTCACAAGTCGGCAGAGTTACTTTTGAGTTACTGGCCCTTAAACATGACTTATACTGTGGAAATCAATAGGAACTGTCAAGTTTTTTACACACATAATGTCCACATTCATCAGGATTTTAAACCAAGTGATATATCAGAATGAAGAACCAAGTATGCTCCATCCAATGCTCTATCCAAGTCAAAAAATGACTTTTAGTCTCATTTCGTAGGATCTATTGTTCTGTGTCACGCACTGGTTCACGCACTTGTGACCTCTGACCTGGAATATTGAAAGAGTGGAAAGTCGCATTGTGGCATTCTGAGTTACAGCAGAAGCAAGGCTTTTTACACTGAGAAGTCGTTTTGTCAGATTTTTTACATTTGCAAAGATCTGTTGTATTATATCCCAAAGTATTAAAACTAATGTTAATCTCAAATTGGGGGGGGGGGGGGGGGGGGGGGGGGTCACGGGTCACTCAGATAATATTGTACATAGCTCACTAATTTAGAGCTTAATTTTCTCAAAACAAAGGGTCAAGACTAACAACTTCAGAAGGGCCCTGTGAATGACCTTTAGCAACACACAGTACATCGAATGAAAGCTTATTGCAAGCATTTTCAGGAAATACCATCATCTCGATTTTCTACCCATTTCATGGGGCCAAGTCACAATTTTTTACCTGAGCTAGAAACTCGACAGCACTGGTTGTGTGCACGTCAAACACTTTACAATTCTAAATTAGTCGGAATCAAACAAAAAGTTATGACAGGCTCCCAATCAAAAGAGACGGTGAAGGTGTCGGAAGCATTAATGAATTTAAATTGATAAGTTTTCCTGACTTTTCTCGCTCTGATCTGCAACTCTTTTAGGCTTTGGCAGCATTGTACCTTACTTCTACCCCATCTACATGCTGATCCTGCTGGTCCATCGCGAGATGCGCGACTCGACGCACTGCCGGCAGAAGTACGGCACGGTCTGGGCCAAGTATTGCGAGATGGTCCCTTACCGGATCTTCCCACGTATCTACTAAGACTCTCTCAGGGTGTGCCACTATGTGCATCACACGGACTGGCACAGTGCTTGTCATCGTGTGTGTGTCAGCGTCTGATAAACTCCAGTCAGGGATTTTATACTTCTGCATAATTTTCTTTGGACAGGTTGACAATTTTATATTGACATGGATGTATTTTAGATACGTGTACATGATATGTGATTTTTGTACGAGCTATGCTGGTAATTCTGATTGGCAGGTATTAGACGAGTGCATTCACCATGTCAGAAATGTTCATAAAGTATCATTTCATGTGTTGGAAGTATATACAATTGAGATTAGAAAAAGGTTGCTTGTTGATCAGTTTTATTTAGGGGAGAGGAAAAAGATACAAAGCATCACAAACTCATTTTAATTGTAGAAGTATTTATTATAGTGCTTTGGTTTTGTTTTTATTTGGCGGTTTTGTAGATAAATCTGTTGGCCATTTAACTTGTTGCTGAATTTAGTCAAGACTGTCTTGTCCCAGTGTGCTAGTTTGTTTTATTGCAAATTGTGCTTCTTTTTTTGTTGTTTTGGTTCTAGGATGAATTACAAACTGTTTGACTTGCTTCACACATTTAATTATTTAATTTTATTTATTATTTGGCATTCAGCCGGGATAGCCCACGAAAGTCTCTCGACTTATTTCCAGTAGGGTCCCATTAGCCTTTTAGAGGTATGGCGGACACAATAGGAGGGCGCTATTTGATTTGGGTAAAACCTGTGTATTTATACCCAAATCAAATAGCGCCCTCCTATTGTGTCCGCCATACCTCTAAAAAGGCTAATGATAGAAGATGAGGAAGGAAGTTACAGTTTTAGACCTGGGAGGAAAACCCCAGAGAATAATTCTGGAGAAAACCCACGGAATCAGGTAGGGACTGAAAACCCAATCCACATGTTGGCCCCAGCCGGGATTCGAACCAGGGTCACAGTGGTGGAAGGCGAGGAAAGTACCACTACATCAACCATTTAACATGTTTCTGGTATTTTTATTTTTGCTTTTGGCGCATGTTGATTGGTAAAACAATTCTCACATTTGTGAAGTTGTAGCTAATACATAGTGTGTTCAGTAGTGAATTATTTTATAAATGCATTCGAACATTTTCAATTTTTTCCCTTAGGTGATTTGTGGAGGTTAGATTCCCCTTTGTCTGTGTTTTCCAAGATGTTACATTACTTGATTTGGTTTTATGAGTATGAATAAGGTTGTACCAAGATATGATTGAATTTGCAGTTGAACCCCTAGGTCTTTTTTTTTTTTTTTTTCACGAGCATTGTTTAATTTCCTTTTTTTTTTTTTTTTTCAAAATTTAGCAGACTAAAGTATATAGTTTGCATCTTCAAATGACCTATAGCTAAAGGATTATAGCTTGAGCAGATCAAATCAAATTAGATCGACTTTGTAATTTTTGTAAAAGATAATTCATAAACGGGTTTTTACAAATTTTTAAGGAAATATTTGTCACTGGGTATGTGTGTGTATATAAGTCGTTTATTGACGTGAAATCAACAATCAGTTCTTTAGAAGAATGAGGGTATTAAATAGTCACGTGTGCCAAACAAACGGAAATAGTAACGGAATTTGTGAAGTTGCTGGTATTAATAGGGAAAGATGAATAAATAATATGAGGTTATAACATGTACCTGACCTTAGGTCGTAGCCACTGAGTTGTAAAAATTTCAAGTCCCCCCACTATTTCAATGATTTAAACAAGTGAAAGCAGAGTTATGCACAACTTTCGTTTTGGTCTTTCAACTTGTAGTTAGAATTATCTGAAACCCTGGCAAATTTTAAGTTTTTTTTTAAGATAGTGTATTGTAAATATTTGTATTATATTTTGTAGATTTTCGATTGTTAGTGTAATGATATTCAGTAAGGAAAAAAGAAAACATGAAATTTCAGAATAATTTCTAAATTGATAGCTTTCAGAGGTTGCAAACCATTTTCCCATTGTAGTTCAAACTTGACATCCTCAGAAGTAGTAATTCAATCAATGGGGTTCAGAATTAATCTTATCCCTTGATAAAAATTCACATTCCATTTTATATGAATTGCCTTGAATAAAAGATGTAAATAGAATGTGGATTGTTATGTACAAAGTATTTTTAAGCTACCGGCTTCTCAGAAATTTTGAAATATTAATCCTCGATTATTTGTAGATAGATTAAGTTCAGTTATTTGACCTTGTTTTCGATAGATTGGCAATCCTTACACTTAGTGTATGCAGTGAATTGAAAACCTATTAACTGTATTCCATATGTTTTGATTGTTTGCCTTAAGTTAATTCCTTACCTGATCGAAACTTGAAGTAATCTCGGTTTTGTTGTTCGGAGTGATATCCTAAATTACTCAGTAGCTGTTTGTATTAATTTCAGCAAATTAGTTTTGAGAAATTTTCAACCCACCAACCTCTTCAGCACAAACAGTTTGTAACGCCTAGCTCAAGTGCCTTCGGTTTTCTATTCGATTAAGATACCCAATCTGAAATGTGTACTGAAATTTGTACTGATTGTGATGTAAATGCTTGTAGTTTGATTGATTTTGGTTTGTCTGAATGTATTGGTAAATAAAAAAAGTTTGAATCAAACAGAATCTGGACAAAACAAGTCTCTTTCAAGCCACCGTCTTTGTGATTATAGTTTCATGATGTAAACATATTGTACCTTGTATCTTGTAGATCATACCTCAAAACATCCTCATGGGAGTATAGCTGGAGGCGTGATATTGTAAGGTTGAGCTCAACTCTTCTCCAACCAAATTAACGATGCGCTTCTGTATTCTATCTAATAAAAATAAGTGACAAGCAGAAGCACCAGCCCAGATGTGGGAAGAGTACTCTATGAGAGGACATACATGTACAGTTGTCTTGTAAAGGTCAAAGGATAGCATCAGCAGGTTACTTCCGAGCTCGATAAAAGACAACCATCTCGCATGGAGATTACAAGTCCAAGAAGACGCATAGGTAGATACTTCCTATTCGAAAAGTAGCAAAAGCGTTATGTCGTTTTTAAGTGATGAATCGCATGGGCCCTATGCTGATTCCGAAAGGTCGCTGACTTGTTTTGTTTTTTCCTTTTGCATTATTAACGATCTTCAGTCATGTGGTTGATGCTCTTTTTTTTCAAAATCTAAATTCGAGGTCACGGTGGAAGAATAAATTTCCGCTTTAATGTCAAGGTGAGTTGCAGGTATTGGCAACATCAGACGGTATTCAAATAGATCACTACACTTTTTGCTTACCGTGTACCAGCATATTTTGTCCACTTCATGTATCTGTGAAATGATTCTAGAATCACTGGACAGTCACTTGCTGGTATGTTCTGTGTGTGTTTGGGGAGGTTTTGCTCTCAATTTTAGTACCCTAAGTCTGGATTCTATGAACAATGCATGTGAGTAAAATGGGATAAATTGCAACATGCAAATAACGATGAACTGTTTTTGCCTTGTGATCTAGCTTGTGTGCCAGAGGGTTAATTCTCAGTGAGCGCGTGATCATATTTTCTTCTCTATTATTTTTCAGGGAATAAATTTGACTCTGTCCGTGCTTTTCAGGTGTGTCACCCTGACAAATAAATGTTCAAATTTAATTGCTAATTTGCAGGCATTAGATAAATTTGGAATTAAAAAAAAAAGGAATTCGGAGCGGGACATTCCTAATTCATTCGGACATAGCAGTATATATAAACAGGTTTAGGAACAGCATAGGCCTACACAAATATTTTAACATTTTTGACTTCTGTCTCAGATGGATTTAACAGTGGCTGGAGAAAAGGCTACAACAATCACCGGGCGAAAAATAGTCGAACAATAGTCCATATTTCAAACAATGTGTGCAGAATGATTTTTTTAAATTTAGCTCAAACAATGGTCTGTGGACTTTGGAGACGCGTATCTTTTCGAGGTAAAAAATTAACCGAACTTGATAAGAGGCTGATGTTCGTAAGCCTATTTCGTGGGTTCGATAGCCGATAGGCTGTTAGGAAGGTCAAACGATTGGAGTTCGGATTCGGGAACTATTCACCTGAAGAGACAAAAAATATATAATGAGCGTCTGGCTTTCTCTGGGCCTGGACTCATCATTTATACCTTTATCTTTCACAGACGATCGAACGGAGCATCACCGCATTCTTCTGACAAGGCTAGCGGGTCTCGCGCTGCGAACGACGGTGCCATGGCACAAGCAAACGGGAAAGTCCCACAGACTGCTCACTATGAATTCGGAGGGCCAATAGGTAAGCGCAAAACTGTAAAAACTGTTTAACACTGACTCCCTATAGGGAGTGTGAAAATTCATGTTGAAAATTTTAGGATTTGGGATGATTACGGTCCATGAAAGAAAACTAAGTCTGGGGTGTTATGTTCCACTGCAGGTGTTGAATTTGCAGGCCACGAGGTTAAACAAAAAAGAATAAAAGCAATGCTTAGGCTCATGTCTAGCAAAGTGCACAAGGCTATCCCTGTTCCTATCCATGTTCCTTGAAATTTTAAAGATGAAGTTACATTTCCCAGCTCTCGGTTTATTTATTTTTTATTTATGTTAAATCTTTAGACATAAAGAAAACTAGGAAACTAAGAAACCAACATAAAAATAAAAATAAATAGAATAAAGTAATAGATTAAGGTCATTAGAATTAGGTAAGCAGGAGGCCTGTCACTGAATGGACAAAAGTATAAAACTGTCATCAAGAGATGTGTTCATCCAAACCTCTGCTTACAATAACGGTAAAATATATATAATATAAAATAAATTGATAAAAAAAACAAAAATTACTAGAGAGAACAACCCAACAGTAACACCATAACAAAAGTTTAGATCCCGACTAGGATAAACCATATTACAAAAATATTAGAAACAAAATTTAAAAGTAACTTAAACTGGATCCTTAAAAAAAGGGAACATAGCAAAAAAAAATTTTTATATAGTTTAGAACCCAAAGAGATAAAAAATCAGGTAAAAAATACTATGTGGATTAAAAATAAACAATTACTCAAACTGTCCCACAATCGAGCTCTAAAAAGTTTTAAAAAACTCCTCTGCTTTCGTATCCCCCATCATGTTCAGAAAAAAAAATCTTAGGAAAGCGAACTGCCCCCGCTGTATTTGTATTTGTATTTGTATCGGTTTGTGCAGCCTAACCTTTTCGTTCCTTATCGGGGATCACACATTTATTTCAAATTTTCTCATTTGTTCCAGGTGCTCTTTTCATCATGATCAGTCTTCCTTTGTTTATTTATTATCTCTACTTCGCCTGTGATAAGACCTTCTGTGGCGTCACTTTGCTGCCTCCTCTTCCCAACTTGGATGACATCTTTGACTATCGGGTCTTTTTGATCTTCCTCGGATGGGTCGTCTTCCAGGCGGTTCTTTATATGCTCCCGCTTGGAAAGGTATTCATGACTGATTTGTTCTAACAAATAAAGACGCTGATATAAATTCATCAACCATTGAAAAAAAATCATGTTTAGGGCCTAGTAATATCGATCACTGCAACTGATTTGTAAAATAATCAATCAGTGCTGAAATCAAATCGATCGTTTTGTGCAATTAAATCAATCAGTCGGTAAGCCGATTAGAGATCAATCAGTCCACGAGTCAACCATTCAACCAATCAAGCATTTCATAAACCAATCGGCCGGTTATTGACCAATCAAGATCTATTTATTTATTTATTAGACAATCAATCAATCATTCAATTAATCAATCATTCAATTAATCAATCATTCAATTAATTAATCAATCAATCAATCAATCAATCAATCAATCAATCAATCAATCAATCAATCAATCAATCAATCAATCAATCAATCAATCAATCAATCAATCAATCAATCAATCAATCAATCAATCAATCAATCAATCAATCAATCAACCATCTAACCATTGCAAACGAACCAACCAGCTGATAAATCAATTGGTCTGTTGATCGAGCATTGATCGGTTGATTTATTAGTGTAAAATTAAACAAGCCTAAACGAGATAACATTTTGTCATCGTTTGTTAACATTCGGTTAACTGCTTAAGCTTGAATCGTGGCTATTATAGAAAAGAATTACTGTATTATGTTTTATGTAAACAAAATCATAAAAATCCTCCAAAATGTATCTTGTTTCCTTTATTATAAAGAAAGTTAAAGGTCTCCCCTTGAGAACTGGGCGGCGGTTGCAGTATAGAATGAACGGTGAGATGTTTTGTTTGCTATTCAAATTTTAATTCTTATTATTATAGCTTTATTTTTGGCAATCATGAGAGTCAAGGAGGTCAAGCCATTTTTACTACCAACTCACGTCACTTTTTTTACTCTTGTAAAGATAATCCCACACAACACATCTTTACTGCTAGCCACGACGATGTGACATCGCATAGAACGCCCGACATTGGTGATTGGTTTTATTCGTGTCATCTTCGGTGGATCAGTTGTCTGGTAGCCTTATGCACTCTTAAAATAGTCCAAGGGCGGATCCGTGCCTCCTTTACAAAGTTGTATTTTTAGAGTAATAATTGAGAAGTCAGAAACCCATGCGTAACGACCATTTAACCAACAACGTTGTATGGAGTCCTTATCCAATTATTTTCACGAAAATGTGTTTTTGACCCCTCCCCCTCCTCCAAAAAGTGTTCTTCATCACCCGTCAGAGAAGTAGTCAGGTTTGACTAGAAACAAGAATAGTCAAACTTTAATCCAGATGACGACAGCTATAGTCAGCTGGGTGCACGTTTGGACTGCTTCAGTCAAATCAGACTGCTGTACGTTGATTCTTTACAGTGCTGAGTTTGCAATGACTTTCAAGAGTGCATGGTTAGAAAAGACTGCCTTGGAAAGATTACGTAATGTCCATTCTCTTTTCGAGTTTCACCCTGATTATGTTTTCTATTTTTCTAGCAATACAAACATTATTTAGTTTGAATAAGACATTAAATAGAAAAGAATCCGCCCAAATTTAGATATCGAGTCCTAATTACTTCACAAAAGTGGAATTATTCGTGGCCCGACAATAATTCACTTCCTACGGAGCGGATCTTTTGTTCGTTATAGAAGCGCAAAAGCAACCAAGAATTGAATATTTAAGTCGGTGTTCTGAAGGCTGCATGGCGCCCAAAATTAGAAAAGGGTATAGATTTGTTTTCCAATAAAACATGCGCTTTGAAAATTCTTTAGACTGAAGCAAATTCAGTTTGTGGGCACACACAGAGATTATGATCCACGGGTAATTGCATACAAACTTGTCACGGGAACAAACTGAGCACGTTAATACTCCAGAACCGTCGTATAAATGGATTGAAGATGGACATGCAAAACAATATATTCAACCACTGTTACTATTTTTGCAGGTTTGTTGGCGTTCGTGATCAGCATGGCGCTATTCGCAGCCCTTGTCTACTTTAAGTACCCAGTCACCATGTTGTACGATAAGTTTCTCCCTCTTCTGACGTCAGCCGTCATCTTCTCAAGCGCTCTTAGCATCTTCGTCTACATCAAGGCCAGAGCTGCCCCTAACCACGCCCTAGCCGCAGGGGGAAATTCAGGTCTTTTCTATTGGTGCATTCGAAAATTGTACATGTGATCAGATTGGTTGTCGGCCCCCCTATGTTGTTATTTTTGAAATTTGATGTTGATTTTTTTGCTGTTGTTGTTGCTGCTGTTTCAAGGATGAAATCTTTGTAGGCCTACATTGATTTGTCTGGATTTTGTTTTCGTTGTTTTTGTTATTTTGTTTATGTCGCTTATGTTTATATGTTGTCGTCGTCGTCGTGGTCGTTGTTGTTGTTGTTGTTGTTGTTGTTGTTGTTGTTGTTGTTGTTGTTGTTGTTGTTGTTGTTGTTGTTGTTGTTGTTGTTGTTTGGTTATTGGTTGTAACGTTGTTTCATTACAAAATCTGTGTTTGTGTGCCGTCGTTTGCTTCATTTCACTGCGTTTGTTGCTTTGTTCTTTTGCCCTTGTTCTCGGGGTAATAATAATATTTTTCGTATTCGTCTTACGGTCTTCGTCTTCGCTTTCGTCTTCGTCTTCGTCTTCGTCTTCGTCTTCGTATTCGTATTCGTCGTCGTCGTCGTTGTTGTGGTTCTAATAATGTATTATTTTTTTTGATCTACAAAATGGACAGTGTCGCTTTTGTTTGTACTTTCGATAATGTAGGTAACATTATATATGATTTCTTCATTGGACACGAGTTGAATCCACGATTGGGGAGCTTTGACATCAAGATATTCTGCGAACTTCGACCGGGATTGATCGGATGGGTAAACATAACCCCCTTGATATTTTATGATAGATAATGTATTGATATGGTATTTCATAAGACTGACGAGGGGCGCTTCTCACGTTTATCACGTTTGGTGCGGTTTTTATTTATATATTTTTTTTTACTTGTCGATAGCCGGACAAAAAGGGGTGCAAATCACTGCAGGTCTATATGTATGGTGCAGTCTGGCCCAATCACAATAACCTGTATCAGAACAGGGGAGAAGTTTGAGACATGCATGCATTTTTTTCGAAAAATACTTTAATATATATTTCCACTGGCTATTTCAAATTAAACCGTCTATTTGATTGGTTATCATCAAATAAAAAGGAGAACTAACTCTATTATTTAATTGATCTTTAGTGTGAACTCAGATTACTGTACGGACGCTCTATACACCAATTGATCTATCTTGTCCTAATATATCTTGGCGGTCTTCCAATTTGTTAATTTTGTTGGTTGTAAGTTTTTGTTCGCTTGCTTGCTTGTTTCTACACACTTTTCTTCCATTTGTTTTCATTATAAAATAGGTTATCCTTGATCTTGCCTTTGTGGTCAAAGCTTGGACCGACTTCCCAGATAACCCACCATGGAGTCTGCTAGCCCTGACTTTCTCACAGGTCTTATACGTGGCCGACTCACTGTGGTTCGAGGTAGGAAAAGGCCAAGCAATGACATGAAGCATGGACCTTTTGCACAAGGTCCGAGCATAAAGACAGTCGATCCCTAATACTTTTTTAAAGCAGTTTACTTGATTTTGTGGTTCGTTGCTCTTGTCGTGGTGACTAAATTGGACACCAGAGCAGAGGAATTGGCCGTGGGAGAATTTCACCAGCTTGCAAGAATTATCCTGACATTCTTTGGGCAGCAGCGTAGCCAGGGCTGTCTCCATACGGGGGGAGGTGGGGGGGGGGGGGGGGGGGGGGGGCGCCCACAGTGTTTTTTTCTTTATAATGCTATTAGGGGCCTATGTATTTTCTGCGTTTGTGAAGTGGGGAGGGGGGATGTGGGTGGCGACTGGGGCGACGATTTTTATGGCGTGCGCCCCCCACCCCCCCCCCCCCCCCCAAGCGCTGATTTGACATCAAGTGCCGTGTTTCTACTTGCCTTAATCATGTTGTCTTGCACCACTGGTTTCCAAGTTCTATAAAAGTGCAACTCATTTTACTTATTTTAAATGGAATTAAACCAAGGATTATCAGACAAACGGACTTAAACCGTGTGCCCGTCAAGAAAAGACAAAGAAGGAAATGTTTTAGGAAGAAAACCCGAGATAATTTTCCTGGAAAAAAAATCCACGCGATCATGTCGGGACTGACCACCCAATTCACACAGTGTCCCTGGCAGAATTCGAACCAGGCCCCAGACGTGGAAGACGACGAACGTACCACTGCGCCATCCCGACCATTCAGTGATTCCAAGCTTGGCCTACTCGTGACTTTCCCGCATATCCCCGCGTTGACATAATTAATATATTCTACATTCTTCTTTTTGTTTATGGAAAGGAATGCATCTTGAGCACCATGGACATTATTCACGATGGCTTCGGCTTCATGTTATCCTTTGGCGATCTCGCCTGGGTCCCCTTCACCTACACACTGCAGGCTCGCTACCTAGTAGACCACCCGCAAAACACTATGCCGAGTTACTGCATCGTGACTGTAGTGGCCATAGGATGTAAGTATAGAAAATGAGGACGGCGACAACAACGGTGACAACGACAACAAAGAATCTCGTAGACTTTATACTATATACTAGTGACCTCGTATACCCCCCCCCCCCCCCCCCGGGCCTAGTCGAACCGAACCGAACCGAACCGAACCGAACCACAGTCAATATTCCGGTTTGAAATTTGGAGTAATTCTGCAACAACGCGAATTCTTCTTTTCAAACTGTTTTATTACCGCATTCCAAATACAGTCAGGAATTAGACACGGCAATTCGACGCATATACAGAAACAACAATGAAACTCGTTTTGCAACCGTTACGAAACCTTAGCTTGTGACTTCCAACTATACACAAACTAAACCATTGTCAGGTATTAAAATCCTAAAAAAATGACTTATACAAGAGTTACATTTAAATTATTAATAAAAAGATAGAAACAAACTGAAAATTTGTTCATTTCAGAAAACAGTTTGTGCACTAAATGTTTATAGCTATCAGCCAGAGCTTTTGCACTTATCCCAGGTTCAATGGGCCATATGCCACGTTAATTATAGAATATAAAAAAATGGAAATATATTCCTGTTAAAATAACGCTTTTCCTGCTCAATTTTCCAGTGCTTGGCTACTACATTTTCCGCGCCTCTAATTCCCAGAAAAACGCCTTCAGGCAGAATCAACACGGCGACAGTGTTAAACGTAAGTATCGAGTATTTGAAACTAACAAAGAGATGTGATAACATTCGTCGGATATTTATCTCGCTCCCTCGAAATACATGTATTGTATTTATTTTAGCTCGTTCCCTCGAATATTCATTTCCCTTTCGTTCAAACGAAAATATATATTTTCGTTAAACCTTGAAACAACATTTCGTTTCAGAAATACTGTTTCGTTCCATCGAAATAATATTTTGTTCCCCGAGGAACAAAACATAAACTACAGATAAATATTCATTTTTGAGGAACCAAAATGAATTTAGAGAGAGTTCAATATTATTTCGAGGGAGCAAAATATTATTTTGAACGAATGAGATGTTATTTATAATGAACGAAATTAATTAACACACTTCAAGGGAACAAATACCGAGGGAAGGCAATGTAACAAAACAGCCAAAAAACAAGCAACCGACCGACCGACCAACAAACACCCCAACCACTTCAACAAACACACATCCCAACAAACATACAAACAAACAAACAAACACACACATCAACAAACAAACACACACCCCAATGAGCCTGCCCCCTTCAGTGCTTATTTTTGTTCAATCTTTCTAATACGATGATGTATTTTGCGTATTAACGGTTGGAGTTAGCCACAGTGCTAAGTTTGGTTCGGTCTTCGTCACTTTACCTCATCAGATCTGCAAAGCATCCCCACTGGTACTGGTAAGCGGCTCTTGGTATCAGGCTGGTGGGGGCTTGTCCGGCATCCTAACTACCTGGGTGATCTCATTCTGGCTCTGTCGTGGTCTTTGTACTGCGGTGAGTTTTGGGTCAATCTTTTCCCCTAAATGAATGTATTTGTTTCATTTATTCTATTTTAATTCTTTGGTAATGAAAGATGAAGGAATTTTCAGTTTATAGAGGTGGAGGAAAAACTATAGAATGATATTCTGGGGAAACCCACGGGAATCATGCAGGGACTGAAAACCCAATCCACATGTCGGCCCTGTTGGGATGCGAGCCCATCAGGTCACAGCGATGGAAGGCGAGAAAAGTACCATTCTGGCAACCTGACTCCCCTGAATTATTTTTAATATTGATTCAAGTTTCAGATGTTATTTACCTTTATGCGGCAAAACGAAAAAGGAAAAGTGGCATCTAGCCAGGTTCTCTTCAAAGCCATCAGTACTATAGGGCCTATATCGAAAACTTTAATTTATGTGATAATATTCAACTTTCACTTCGATAATGATTAATGATTAGGCCCTAGGCCTACTTTGAATTCGCCATTAGAATCGCACTGTATAGCCATTTGTATTCCAAAGCCACAAGATCGTCTCCACTTTGTGGGATTCCATGTCCCCTCCTTTTCACAAACCTTTCTTTCTTTCTTTCTTTCTTTCCTTCATCCTCAACCCCAGGGTTTGACAGCATCATCCCGTATTTCTATCCCATCTATTTCACGGTCCTGCTCGTCCATCGGTCACTCAGGGACTCGGCAATGTGCAAGGAGAAGTACGGTAAACACTGGGACACCTACTGCCAGCGAGTTCCCTACAGAATATTTCCTTTTATATTCTAAAACAGCAAGATTTTACAAAGCTGCAGTGAATACATTTGATTGAACCACGCCTTGTAGAACTGAGTGCCGATATACATGTATACATTGATTATTAAAAGTACGGTAGCATTTCATCGGCATAGACATATCAAAGTATTGTGTGAACTGCAGTAGATGGGAGAGAACTATTAACAAATGTGTTGTTAAATAATGGGCAAAATGACATGCATATAAGTAAAATTTGTAACATTAAATGTTTGAAAATCATTTAACAACTTCGAGAAGACTTAAAAAAGAACAGCTATATCCTACCGGTAGGACCATGATTCTGTTTGTATACGGGGTGGGGGAGAACGATTTATTTCATTCTTTATGAAATTTCATCTCGTTCCCTGAAACCATTATTCCGCTTATTCGCTTATTCCGCTTAACTTGAGGGAGCGATTTTGTTGTTGTTGTCATGTCTTTATTTCAGGGGTTTCCGCAATTTTTGTTAAGTGTTTATTTGTTTTTTTTAGCTATTCAATAAAGCTCGTAAAAAATACAGGCATTTGTATATTTTTTGAGGTCCCCTCGAAATGATGTTTCACTCCCTTCGTTTCGTTCTCTCAGTATAGGGCCTACATGTATACACTCGAGGAATCTCTCGAGGAAACGAATATATTGCATTTTGGTAACGAACATATTTTTTGGGAACCAAATATACTTTTAGACAATGAAATAGATCTCAAGGGAACAAATGCATTGCGAGGGAACTAAATAAAACAAATTAAAATGCTTTCAGGGGCCCCGTACGTTGAATCGTCTTGACTTGACGTTTCGAATACTTTGTTGATTACCGGACTTTGTAATTGCGAAAGTGATTACAATATACAGTAGTATAACCATACTACATGTATTTTTTGTCGAGAAACCAAGTTGTGATGCTGCACACCACATAAAGCTTCTCCAATTATTAATATTTTCCTGATGAAGGTTGAACAGACGAGTTTTTAAAAATATATATTGTATGAGAGATATCAGATGTATTTGTTTTATTTGTAAACAGAAGTTTGGTCTATAATTAGCTTTGTAAAGGTTATATCGCGGCTCAGATGGTAGGCTATCCTTATAAGCGGCAATATCACATGAAATGCAAAGAATAGTTTTCGAAGGACTGACACATTTGTTGTAAACTTTCGTCATTATTGGGATGATCCACCCTCCGGGTTTGATGAACCTCTGCTCTCTTTGAACCTGTGTAATTATGATTTTCGATAACCATTGTAAAGCCTTGATAATTAAGTTAAAATACGAAGTACAGCATTATTGCATTGCGAAAATGTTACCTCATTTACCATGAGCTTCCGCGGGCTGTTTGACAATCTCTTTTATATCCAACATTCAGTTTTTAACATTTCCTCGAACAAGGCTACACAAGTGTTAAGACAGTCGCAGCGAAAATTCGTTTTCTTTTCGGGACAATGCTAGTCATGTTTACATTAGCGATGGTCGAGGAAAACAGTCTGCTGCGGGCAGAGTGTGCATGACGTCACCAGTAGTCGCCCACTCAGCCCAAAAAAGAAAGTGACCCTATTTGTACCCCTGTCTCGGTCCAAGGCGTCCACAGAAAGCCCAAATGCCTTCTATTGTTATGCAAAGTTCAGTCGAGCAATAACATCCCATTGAAGATCGCCCACCTGTGAATCGGCCCATTGCATTGTGTTAGGTGAAATCGCGCTATGTAAATTTAGCTGTGGAATGAATCATTTTTCAACTAAGGCCGGACCTATTCGATGACGATCCATCAAGATACGGGAATTGTTCGTACCTAATTATCGAAAAGAACTTTATATGGAATACTGTCTTCAGCTGGTCTGATGATACAACGCCGAAGCACTGTGTTGGATTGATTATATGATTTGAAAGGCAAAACTGAATGACAAGAGTCCAACATCAAAGCACACAGGAGAATTGACAGCACTAGGTAAGATCATTTTGTTAACATCAAGGTCGCCTCGCCTCGTGTAATTTTTTTTCTCTATAATATGCAAGACTCTTTTGTCGTGGAAATGAAATATAACAAAATAGGAAACAAGAGTCAAAGAAATTATAACTTACGAAGATGAAATTGGCCAATAAAACATCTCAATAGATAAGATGTATAGTTTTTGCCGATGTTTCCTACCTCCATGATGAGATGTTAAGGTTCGACCATGGAGGAAGGTTCGACCATGGAGGAATATTCCTCCACGGTTCGATGTAGGTCTAAGCTAAATTATAGCTAGGGAACCAAATATATCCTACAGACCAATGGAAGTGTGCAATACAACAGTCACGTGGCGTGCAAGAATTCAAATTCAATTTTCCTATACCGGTAAGCTAGGCCTATCGAACAGTTAACTTGTATACATGTAACAACTTCATTTTTAGCCTATCCCAATTATTCTCGACTCCCACTCATTTTTATTTATTTGTCATATATTTTATGCTCAAATTTTCAAAAGATGACAGTTTTTTAAAATGAAAAATTGGAATTTGCGTAAAGAAGAAAATCCACTTGTTGTGATAATTGGAACTTCTACAGATTATTAGCAATTCTTTTAAAATATGCATATGTTGAAAGGGTTTATCAATCTTGGCTACGATAGGCGTAGTGATTTTCAATGGCCGTGGGAGGCTAGGCGGGGGGGAGACAAAATTTCAATTTTTTTTCCCCCAGAAATTCTCGAAATATTTTTTTGTACTGCACATTACACCATCTATGGTGACATACTTGGAATATATTCTTCACTGTTTGCATGCCTCCGCCCTAATTAGACAAAAATATATGTATACACACGAATCATCGTATTACCTTTTGTCTGTATACGTTACACCTGCTGCAGCTTCCTGGCCGATTCCGGAGTTTTTCAAATGATAAAATCGCGGAGCCGTCCAAATTTCCGATATGAATTTGTAATCGTCTCTGCTCAATATTACTTTCATTCTTAAAGGTAGTGTACATGATTGGTCATTGATGCAATTTTCAGAAACGAGCGGCAATCGTTGGAAAACGATAACAAATTTCCACATTTCTTGACGACAGGCGACAGCACACCTGGTGCCATCATTTCACAGGATGATTGAGACTAATATTAACTTACAGTCTAGTGAGGTATTTCGTAATAATTCAGTTTAAAGAAATTGGAGGACTATATCGTGTACACTACCCAAAGAAATACCGTCCGTGCTCTTCAACAAATTTGATTTATTTTTCTTTCTAAATATTTTCGTCTAACGTGTTTTATTTTAAGGAAAACAAATACTTTTGGGGTACCAACCCTCCAAAAAAGTTCTTTTAAAAATTCTTATTAGTTGTTTTCGCGCATCCAATGCGTACACAGATACACCCAAATTATTGTCGGGCCGCAAAGAATTCGACATACATGTAGTCTGTAATTATATTGCTTTGCTAAATTATTCAAAGGTAAATAACTTTTGTATTACTACAGAACAAAATAGAACTAAAAGAGCACGGACTGTATTGTCTTTCAAGGTATGATAGGCCTACAGCTTTGACAATAAATAATATTAAACTCATCTGAAACCCTTTTTAAAAAGATGATCCCAGTACAAACTGAATCTCATGAGAAACTGCGTCAGAAATATTGTCATTGTCGAAAAAATTGTATTTGAATACCGTACCTCCCAAACGCTTCAGTTGAGTTGGACACTCAAATTGCAAGTGCGTGATTAAGAACTTGTTGGGATCACGTATACGTGCATGTTGTAATTGCATGGCGCATTAGCGAATTACAAAGGGTATGCGAAAACCAGTAAACTTCTGAGCTATGTTTTTTGTTTGTTTTTTGTGTTTTTTTGAAATTCCTTTTTGATTGTGTTGCTTGGGAATGCAAACGTGGGTGTTTCGATAAACATTGTTGAATGTGATTCATTTAACTGACTCGGGGGTAATATCGAAGTGACAAAAATACCACCGATCAGCGCACTTCCGGGTTTGAAAGCGAGGCTCTCAGTACTTAGCAGCCTAAACAACTTACTACGCTGAACCTGCGCTGCGTGCTGCCATTCATTGATGCATATATCAATTTGTTAAATAGTTCTCGCTTTGAACCCAGAAGCGCGCAGTGAGAAATTCGCCCATAGCGTAGATTCAGATTCCAACTTTGCCCACCTCTCAGGTTTGGGATTAAATGTTAAGTTGTCTTTTTCATATTCTTTTTCCAGACAAAATGAAGAACAGTCAGCTTTTTATCGTTGTTATTTTGAGCACCATCGCATATGAAACATATGGTAAGTCAAAATGATGGCAGTAATTTATGATGTTTACATAACGCTTTCCGAGGGCATCCTCTCCCCGATAAATAAAATGGACAAAGGTGAATCCTGAACGGACGAGGCCGCGTTTTATAGGAAATGTGACGTGATCTGCTGTGCTGTGATCCCGCTGTTTCTTATATCAAATGCAAGTTTCAAAAACTGTCGCCCGTGTATGTTTGCTTGTTTGATTGACTTGAGGTTGTGCGCACGACATCGTTTCGCTCGTGCGCACGTATCGTAGCCATTTACCACACCGCATGGTGCGTTCGATTAGCTTACACGAAAAGTAAAATTGTCCTCATTCAGGAAACATGAAAAAACTTAACTTTAGGCTACATTTTAAAAAGGAACAAACCATTTCGCCTAGGAACTGGCCACGATAACGACGACGATAACGAAAACGGTGAGAATGGGTGGACTCTTGTCGCGCGTGTATACGCGCGCGTTCCATAGAGAGCATTTATTTGTATCGGCGTTTAGTTATAGTTTATCGTGGCCAGGGCCCGATTGACCTATCGCAGTCGAATCGCGTCAACGCTTGTGAATTATTGTCCAATCACATCAATTATAATTCCACGTGCAACGCGCAAAATCTGTCTCAGATTTTGCGAGTTCCCCGTGGAATTATAATTGATGTGATTGGACAATAATTCACAAGCTGCGTTGACGCGATTCGACCGCGATTGGTCAATTTCATAGGACTGTTTAAAGAGCAACTGAAACGCCAAAAACAAAATTCGACTTTTTGGACTTTTCCGACAGTTTAAATACTCTTTTAACTGATGGATATTAGTTTGCAGACGAGAGGGATTTTTTTATTTAGGAAAAAAGGGCTGTTATTCTGAACCATTTATCCTGTTTCGCGAAAGCTCATTATGTATGTTAAATGTATGTACGTGACCCCGTGACGTACACGTGTAGAGTCGGTTGATGCAACAGCCAAACACTATGCATACGTGGAGTTGATGCTGTTGGAAGAGTTTTTGTCGACATAACTCCTCCGTTTCCCCGTCTATTTTGTCTAATTTTAAAATTATTTCAGTATGAGCATGGTTCTGAGATAATCATTATGCCTCGATCGTGTGTAGTTGGGGGTTGCACGAGGAACAGCGACAAAAACTCTGACCTAACCTTACTGCGATTCCCAGTGCTGAATGGAGTTCAAAGGCGACAGTGGGTCCGCTTTGTAGACAATAGAAGATCTGATTTTTGGCTGTCGAAACGGTCGAAAATATGTGCAGAACATTTCGCCAAAGACTGTATTGATGATAGTGTTAGTATGAAAACTCAGCTGGGTTTGAAGGCACAATTCCGTTTGAAGGCTGGAGCCATTCCAACTCTAAAGGCACAGAGCATTCCAATCCTGTCACGGACTCACGCGCACCACCAGACCACGACGATGCGGTTGCCGGCTCCAGCAGCCAGAGCCCCGGCCGTCTCCCTTCCTGTCCACGCTCGCTTGACTCAACATGCATTGTATACACGCACGGTACCGCATGCGCTGCATGCGATTGAGTCTGGTACCTGCTAACAGAAATTGTGTGTATAGTTCTGAGAAGGTGCGGGTCCTTAAGAGGGCTGCATAAGCAAAGTCGCCAGACTAGAGTATAGCATCAGCTCACACTATACCCAGCACGATATGGGGCAGAGGGGTACCCCCCTTTTGTCCCTATACCATATACACTCTCCAGACTATTGTTACCTAACACATCCCCCCTAGACTTCTGAAAAGAATTCCTGAGATTCCGGGAACACAATGACCAACACAAAAGAGGGGGGGGGGGGGGGGGGGGGGGGTTCGCTCTGCCCCATATCGTGCATCATATGGCTCACACACAACTCACCGCGCAGGTCCCAATAAAAACCGACTGCAAACAAAGGAAAGTATGAATCATAACTAGCTTTTCAGCAAGAACAAGCCTACAACCCCAATTCTAAATGTGTCTCACAAAGATGTCAACACTTTAAAATATGTTTACCGTAGTGTTACACCTGAATCATGTGCAAAAAGCACAGCAAGTAATACTAGCCTTAGACAAAAAAATACGTACAGACTCTACGCAAAACATTGTCGTATAATACAGTGACGTCATATGTTTCTACACGTATACGTCAATACTCGCGCGATACGGCACGCAGTTGACCTCGGCCTTTTCTGAATCGAGTCAAAGTGGCTCAGAAGGAAAGGCTCAAAAACATTTATTTTTTATTTTTCAGAATCATGAAACTTGTTACATTAGTTTTGGGGAGGCATAAACTATCAGATAAGTCCAAAAAGTCAAAACAAAATTGGCGTTTTAGTTGGTCTTTAACAGTTAGCATGCAGAAAAGTTGTGCTTATTATTGTAGCAGAAAATCATGCTGCTGCTAATAAACTTGCGCGCGCAATCATGGCAACTTTTTCCTCTGTGGTTAAACATGCTTTTCCTGTGCTTGCTGTTAACAGTCTCTGTGAAATGACGGAGGCCGTGTTTAGCACAAAATCAGCTGTTAACAGTTAAGCAGCGCTATAAAATTGACCTATCGCCGTTTACGAGTTAACCACGCCCCTTAGACAACCCTATGGGAATTTTGTGTGGTAATTTTTGTTTGTCTCAGATTTTGCGCCTTCCACGTGGAATTATAATTGATGTGATTGGACAATAATTCACAAGCTGCGTTGACGCGATTCGACCGCGATAGGTCAATTGGGCCATAGTTTGTGTTCCTTCCTCAGCTCCATGGGTGTGACATGCCCTTTAGAAAGTCACATTGTGGCTACTCCTTGGGATTTTCCCCAAGATCTTGGGAATTTTGGTGAGAAAAATATGGATTGCACATGCGCAAAGTGCTTATTCCAGTGCTCTGTACAGTGTTTCTTATTGCCTTGGGAATTCTTGGGAATTTTGCTGGATAAATCTTAGGAATTTCAAATTTGCTGAGCGGCCACGCCGCCATATGCCGGCGCCCGGGCACTGCCTAGTTTCCCGAAGTAATGGTATTCAACGTCACGATGTTTGCTGTTGGAACCAGACTATCAACCAAATGGTTCTCTGATAAATATTTCCTGAAATAAAAAAGGGAAGAAAATTAAATCTGTTTAGTAGCAACCTCGTTCCCATGGTGTCCAGCAGCGCCCTCACCGACACCACAGCTGCTCTCTTACTATTGGAAACGAGGTTGAAAATAAAGTAAGCCTTGGGAACGGGGTGGATTTAGTATAAAAATAACCATTTGAATAAAAACCTAAAATTTAAGAAATCGTTTCGAAAAAACACACCAAATCAGGCTTAGTTCTAAGCTACCGAAGCGCTCTAGCAGCAGGATTGGCAGTTTGAAATCTGATATACGTTCGCATTGTGTGCCGTAACAAATAGCCTACCCCTAGAACTATGGGGTTCCGACAGGTTCCTGTCGGAACCCCATACATTTGTACTTGTACTATTGTAGTTCTAACATGTTAGGGGTAACAATAGCCCAGGTTGGACGATGTCTTCATTGCACTACGAATACGACTGACGTCCAGGATTCGAGATTTTGCAGTAACGTTAATTGAATGAATTAAAGCTTTAACAGGATTTTTTTTTCACGTTTTACCTCGTTATAGAAGCTAATTTTATGCCCACACATAGGCATACTCTAGTCTTTGTGTCCTTATCTATCTGTCCGGTAGGTTCAGGAATTCCATGGCCGACGTTTTTCATGAAAATAAACTCAAAGGCAACGTTAAACTTGCAGACTCTTTTCATCAGTTTCATATACCAAATTATAATTACACGAGCCCAGGTTGGACTCCTCAGTATCTCCATTACATTGCGCTACTGCTACAAAGTACTAGTAGTAGTATTACTACGCGTAATGTAATGAAGTAAGGACGTCCAACCAGTGTGTGCCGTTTAATGTGTAACTTCACTTATTCCAGTTTTCACTGATATCATTAATGAGGGTTTACTGTCGTCACTGATGTTAAGAAGTCCAGTCTAAACAAAGATGAAATGAGGAATTACAGACAGTGTCGACTCACCTTTCTCTACTAGTACTACCATGGGCGTAAACCACCGGGGGCGGGTTTGGGATTGGCGGGAGAGGGGGAATGGGCCATTGGACCCCCTCCCCCCCAGATTTTTGTGGGTGAGAAAAAATTGCTGATTTCGAGGTTATCTTGTAACTTTCTAATTAGTCAAAATATATAAAAAACGGCAAACAATTTAAACAGTACAAACAACTTTCTCAATTATCAGTGCTTATGGCGTTATGCTGTTGGGCACAGGGACACATTTGTGTGAATATTTGCATTGATGTACACAGCGTACATAGGCTAACCAGACCTTTGTATTATGAACGGCGCCCCCTATGTCATTATCTCCCCCCCCCCCCCCCCCCCCCCCAGCTTTTCGAATTTCTTTGGTCGGCCGGGATTTTGGTCACCCCCATTCGTGAACCTCTCGGACAGATAGATATAAAGGACACGAAGAGTAAATGGGCGTGAAATTAGTGTCTACAGCGAGGTCAAAATATTGTAATTTTGTTTCTAATTTTTTTCAGATACGCGAAGGGAGTCATACCATGATACTGGGCTAGCCGGCGTAACAATAGCATTTGAAAGTCGCGTTATGGCTGCCGTAAAAATAGCCACTGCAAATATTTATAGGAGGCACTAATTACCTGTAGCTGTACCAAATTTCCTTCGTGTTTTGTTAGACGTAGACATGTTAGACCATGGATTTCTGTCTGTGTATATGAGGAGTGTGAACAATTGCTGTACTGTATCCCTTGGGAATTGGCCTGTAGCCATCACACATCCAAAACAGGAATTAAGCCTAGGTGCATTTGCAGTATGTGGAGTCACAATTTGTAACTAAATATCTCAAAAATGTTCATTTTGTGGCAGGGACCTATTGTACATCAGATCCATGCCAGAATGGAGGCACCTGCTATAGCGGCACCAGCTCGTACCTGTGTATCTGCCCGGGCAAATTCTCCGGCCAAAACTGTGAAATATATCAGGATGATTGTGAGTATACATGGTATCTGTACTGTAGACTGCGTTACCTTGTGCACGTTGAGGTGGGCTCCACTCACTCAACATAGGGCTGTGGCTTCGATAAGCCAATTCTAGAGATATGTGTTCAGTCATGGGTGCGTTTTGGCGGTCACAAACAGCCATAAACCAACAATTGGTTCGGTTGCTTCTTGTCGGTGAATTTCTTTTGGATTTTTAAATGGGCGAAAATTACTTATTATAATGAAATCTCCAAAATGATTAAACAATGAGGAGAAACAACAGAACCAGTTTTCGGTTATGACCGCCAAAATGCACCCCAGTGCTCTTAGGGGTCTGATGAGTTGATTCCCCACTTCAAGCACTTCATCTTCAGGCAGGATACTCGGCTATCCAGATCTGCATACTGTATCACTTTGAGCTTGCCTTGGTCCAGGACAAGAGCATCAGAATTTAGTCTTTCCCAAACGTCATGATGGTCTTGTGGGCCCCCGCTCTGAACGATGTTTTCCTTCTGTATTTGACATTCTTGCATTCAAGAGCAGTGAACAGATATATAGGCCATCAGCCTCGGTCCAAAAATTGGGCCACCGGTATCAAATGATCGAGAGGAGTAATGTTCATAGCGATTTTTGGCAAGGTATGCACACCTAGAGTTGGAAAATGTGTGATAGCATTGCAGCGTGAGCGGTGGCAGCTTTTTGACTTTCATATATAATTTATGCACATGATTCAAAAGCAAATTGTTTTCACTAAAAAGCAGTGTCATAATTGAATATTTTAGCATAGGGAAGTTTGACAAAGTGTACTTGACAAAAGTCAGAAAATAAGTGCACCTCAATTGGCTGTGTTGATGGCTCTTCAGTTTTTGGTTGACTAACAATTTGTTGACCTTGCATGTAGGCATAAACAAAATCTGTCACTGGAGTGCACGGTCTGCACTACCAATTGAACAATGAAAATCATACTTGCAGAGAGTTACTGTATCAAAAAACCTTTGTGCCCCAAATGACCTTGTCGACTTGTTTGTTACATGAGGTGTACTATAGTGTTTCCTTCGAAAACATGCAGCAAGGCCGCAGTTTAACATTCAGAGGACCAGCTAATGTGCTAGATCGAATCAGTTAGGAGTTGTTTGAATCTGAAAGGTATCTGAAAGGTCTTCTTCAGATTGTGTTTATGAAGATGAAATTATTGTAATCCAGAGGTTGCAGAAAGACTAGGTCCAAATCCTGTCCAATGCCAGTTTCAGTTTGAAAATTGATTAAAAATATAGTCAGTCTTCCCTGATGATTTGTTTAATGATATATACATTAGTAATTTATATATGAATTTCTAAATTTGTGTTTCTGTTTTTCAATGTTTATTGTAGCTGATTATAGTGCCACAACTTGTTCACCAAATACATGTTTTAATGGGGGGACTTGCTACACCGGGCTTCGTGGTTCATTTTATTGCCTATGTGCAAGTGCCTACCGTGGGGCTCAATGTGAAATGTCAACAGATTCAGATGCTGTCACTACTGGTAAGTATTAACGACGGCTAAAATAACCCCCCAGGCAAAGAAATATAAAACATAAGCCAAAATAAACCCCAAACAAACAAGCTTGGTCTCCCTTAAAATCTTTGTTTAAGACCTCCCCCTTTTGAAGCTGCCCCGCCTTTTTCTGAGCTCTCCCCACACCTAAAAAAATCTGTACAAATGCAAAAAACATTTTGACAATTATTTAACAAAGTTTGTTTACTTTTTTGGAGGAGATGACTGCACTGCAAATTGGCACAATCGTTGCTCGATAGTTATTCTGATACCACAGAAAAAAATCAAAGAGATTGGTTAACTGGAAGTATATTTATCTGAGCTGTAAGTATGATTTTTTTTTACACAAACTAGCATTTTTAAGCAATAAAAAAAAAATCGAAAATGTCAACCCTCAGTAGATTTTTGCCTGTAGCTCAAAATGGAGGAAATGCGACTTCCGTCTGGTCTCTTGTAAAAGAATGGCACAAATCTGCCTTTTAAAATGGCGGTTTCAGTAATACTTGATTTTGACAGTCTTTCAGAATGTTGTAATTATCTGGTTCTTGATTTATATTGTAATGCATTTAAAAAAACAGGAACCAAACTTTGTATCTTGTTTGCGTGAGTCAAAGCGTGTATTATTGTCAATGTTTTTCCTGTGATTTTCACGTAGCTGTTCCTGGCATAACTACATGTACCCCAAGTACCTGCCAGAATGGTGGGACTTGCTACACTAGTACTACATCAGGGAATTTCCTCTGTTCTTGTCCGAGTGGATATGGTGGCATACATTGCGAATCAGTGGCCACCATGGTCCAGCCTTATGCTGTCAGTAAGTATCCGTCTTTGAATAAACCTTGTTGACATTCTCAAAGCATCATGGGAACATCACTATCAGCCCTTACTGGCATTAGAAGAGCAAGCACATTAAAACAGGCGTGATTAGTCGCATTGGTCACATGTTGGTTGTCATGGTTGCCAAAATCCTCTTGTGATTGGCTAATAATTATTAGCTGTTCTAATTCCAGAGAGTTGCATTCATCAGTCACTGGTACCCTAAAAAGAATTCCTCAACTATTTCCTTATTTTTATTGCCATTTAAAATTGATTTTTCTTTTTTATTATTTGTCCTTAAGTTCCATGCATGCAAAGATTTGTGAAAAGAGTAACTCTCAACTCATGACAGATATTTAGCCTTAAAATCAATTAATATTTGGACTGGTTCAGAGTGCCACAGGCTTGTGTATAAATTACATGGTTTGTTTGGCCTCCATTCCCACAATGCATTGAGAATGTCAAAAAGGTTTATTCTTCGATGAAATGTAAATGAAAGAGAGCAAAATGGTATTGTTATTTGCCTTGTTAAATAGGCCTAGAGATGTTTGACAACATTCTTAAAAACATACTACTCCAAATAATTAAAGGATCACACTTATTTATTTATATTTATAAACCAAGCATGAATATGTGCTTCAGTGTAGAATCAATGAGGTACACACTTGGCTCAAATATTTAATGGCAAATGTCCGGTCCTTAAATGTTTTGAGTATCTATTTTATACAATGTTGGCAATAAAGATGAGTGAGTATTGTGGTAGCAATGCTTTGTTTTACTAATGCGAGCAGTATTAATCTTTTAATGCAATGACTAAAAAAACCAATGCAATGCTTGTGTAATTTTCCTCAAGCATGAGAAGTATATACTGAATGTCTGTCTGTCAACAAGTTGCACACACTCTGTGTAGTTCTCTTAATCCTTGAGAGATTGTAGCAGGTCCACACTTAAAACTTACTGGACAGTCATATTGGCATGGTGGTTCTTACCTCATCGTATACCTCTAGTGACCCTGGTTCGATTCCCGTCCAGGAGCAGAATGAGGATTGGGTTTTCAGTCCCTACCTAGACTGCATGGGTTTTCTGGGGTTTTCCTCCTCCTATTAAAACTGAAACTTCTCTTGTCTAAAAGCTGGTATCTTAGGGAAAGTAGTGCAAGGTTTACCCAGGATAAATAAATACCAAGTAAATAGCTTCATAAAATCGTTTCTCTTTTGAAAGTGTCTATTGAAGGTTATGTGAAAGCCTTAGTATACGTTTGTTGAATGACATTCATGGGAATGCTGCTGCACTGAGCATTTAATACTCAATAGACAACGTGCATTACTCAATAGACTGGCCGACTTGGAACTACATGTATATGGTCCAAACTCAAGCCTGAAAACCCATTCATGTGTCATTGCAGTTTATTGTGCTTCCAACCCCTGCAATAATGGTGGGACGTGTTATACGGGACGCTCTGAGTACATTTGTATGTGTCCAACTGACTTCACAGGATACCGGTGCCAAAGTAGAGGTATGTTAACCCCTTGTGTCTCGCTGTTATTAATGGGGTTCTGGTATGCCAAGACGGGCTTGTGCGGCCAAGTGTAACTCAAACAATAGGCGAACAATGGGTAATTGAGTATGTTCAGGAATGCGCATATACACGACAACCAGCCAGGTGGTCTTTTTCAAACTGCAGCCATGGCCGTCGTCCATATTCAAGAGGTTAATTTATTCCAGATCACTTGTGATGTTGCAGATGTCTGTCCTACGTGGGTTCGAATCCTGTCTGAGTAAGCCGGTTAGTTTTTTTTCCCACATAGGATCACGGAAAGTACGAGCATATCGTGCTTAATACCATGTCAGGAAACAAAAAAAATCTCCTTTACACATCACTTGTAATTTTATTATATTCCACTGGAGTATTGTAGTTGAAGACTCGGTCAAACATTTGGAAGTCAGGCGTAAGCGCTTATGTCGGGTTGGTGCTCTCATCATGACTCATTTGAATATTCGTCACACCAGCATTGATCCACATATGTATATCAAGATTAAGGGCCATGTCACACGAGGCAATTTACAGGCAATCTCAAAGTGGGAAAACATTCACATTACAATTTTTACATAATTTTCTTAGGAATGTCGATACACTTTTTAGAAAATGCTCTCTTGTGGTACCGAATCATTCCTTTAGCCTACCTACAGTGCCGTTAGGTGCCTCCAAGTTGCCTGTAAAAATTGCCTTGTGTGACAAGGCCCTAAGACCACACGATTTGTTTAAAGCGATGTTCCATTGGATAAAAAATTTGTATGGTGTGGATTTAATTTATCAAAATTTCATTTCAGCACCCTTTAAACCAATTGTTTCTGTGAAATGAAAAACAAAATGTAAAAACAAATAAACATTAACCCCCTTAAAAAAAAAATCAGAAATGTATTATACTTTTGGGAAGCTATCATACTATAGGGGGAGGGAGATAAATGAACAACCTTTTGTTGGAGGGGGGGGGGTGTGTTTTGTTTAAATTCTCCACTTGAGTGCACGTATTTCAAATGAAATTCCCCTACTTGAAAAACTACTTTTTTTTTATCGTGTGGTGGTTTGGCGTGAACATTTGATTCTGACCTCTGGAGTAGAAATTGTTTGTCCTTTTTCCGTAAGTGTTTAGACATGTGCCCTTAATTCATTTTTTCTGTCATACCTTTTACAGTTTTGTGTGGTTCAGACCCTTGTCTCAATAATGGCACATGCTACACAGGCCTCGATAGCTATACATGCATCTGCGACCGTGGTTATAATGGCGCCAACTGTGAAACTTCAGGTAAATCAAGCTGGGAAAAATCCTTTTAAACTGTGGCGTTATCCCAAATATGATAAAAGTAGACTTTGGAAGTTGTGTTTCAGGTCTGAGTTTTTCAAAGAAACAAATAATTTCAAAATATGTGAGGTGATATTTGAATAAAAAAAATCTTCAATTGTATTTTTGATTTTCCAGTTGAAAAGTTGAAGAAAAGAAACAATCAGCAACAGTTTATGGGAAATGTGAAACAAAAGAAAAGCCCCCAAAAAGCGAAATTGTTAAAAAGTGATGTATTTAAAAATGATGTCAAGTGGTCTACCCAAAATAATAAAGTCGACAAAGCTAAAAGAAAAATTCCTATGTGCATTTAAATAATACATGTGTTTTTAATTTAAAAAGGCCAGTTTCTTTTTTGGAGAGCATTTTTGTTTTAGAATCTAACCTTTAAAAAATGTTGGAAAATAACATTGGAGCTTTTCAGAACATATTGAATTCTTAAATAAAATTACTGCTGTGGAGGGCTGCTTGTAGAGCAATGCCTGATTTATACACCAGAATGGTGGGACTTTATATGGCACCTTCAGGAGATTCTTTATCCTAGTTGGCTAAAACGGGGTCGGACATTCCAGCTCGTGTAAATTACATATAGTTGCATGTTAAGCCTTACATACATGTACTTGGTATTTTGGGGATACGTGGGCAAGCACAGATTCATTTGAATAAATACTGATTATTTCATGGCTCCTGCAGTTTTGTGTGGATCCAGCCCCTGTCAGAATAACGGAACGTGTTTCACCGGTGAGTCCAGCTACCAGTGCATCTGTAGTGATGGTTTTACTGGAGAGTATTGTGAGACACTGGGTAAGTAAGAAAATGTCAGCCATGACGTGACATTATAGAGTACCGAAGTGATGACGTCAATGTTTAGAACAAGAATACTTTTGTTATTTTGTGTCAATGTGTTTGCATGACTGGCTGTCAACAAAGGAACAGTCGAAATCTCCATTTGTTTGGAGCCAGTTGTCGTGCCAACTGACGTCAGACTTCGGTACTCTATTCCAGAACAGGGAGTGTCCGGCTTCTCAGTCTCATCATGGGGTAAAAGGGGAACGTCGTCTTTATTTTTTGTCCAGTTGTATTTTGAATTTTTATTGCCATGATGATGCACCTGACAGAGATTTTGATTTTCATTGTTTGAGCCGAATTCTGTTTGCACTTGTCATAATTCTGCAGCATCCCTCATACTTTTGGCTTTCAGCCAAGGAAAAAATCTAGAGATCTGATTGGCTGAATTTAATGTTGACATGGAGATTAGCAGAGATGAAACTTTTTCCGATTTTAATAGGAAAATCAACTTTTTCTGATTTTGTGTACGATTTGTCCCACAAAATTTCATTTTTAAACGATTTTTCCACAATGTTTTAAACAGCACGTAAAAATTTTCGCGAGCGTAGTTTTAATCTCTTTCACCAGTTGTAAATGGAGTGTTACTACGGTAGAAACACCGAGGTCTCTACACTGATCGGAGCCTTTTCTGGCTGGATAAAAGGTTGAACATTGACCTGTGACATGCAAAAATTACCGCGCATGCATCAGTGTGTGGTGCGCGCGTGCACCTGGCAGATGCAGCGGTACAGTACCACCGTACAACCATACACTGCGCTGCCCGCTAGCACAGCGGGCGGCTCGGTGTAGGTTGTGCGATTTTCGGAGGTTTCAGATTTAGTTGTATAAAATGCAATGCTTTAAAAATCACAATGATTACCTTGAGAATGGCGATGAGAGCAACTGATACATTTCACTGACAGTTGTTGGAACTTTATGGTGTCACGAATGGTGTCACGAATGGTGCCCTTTTCTGTCGGACTTTTTCCTCGACTTTCTCAAGTAAGAAGTGAACTTTTTGTATGAGTCTGTGACTCTATTAACCGTAATTCAGGCTTTTTAATTTTGTTAAAACACTGAACAATTTTCTCGTCGTAAAATGTACAGGAGGCAGTGTCCGGAAATTGGGCATGTGTATTGTACATGTACATGTACATGTGTAACTGTAGCGTGGCCCAGATTTCGGACACTTATTTTTGTCCGACCAATTTTCCGATTTTGTTTACATATGCTAGTTTCATCTCTGGGTTCGACTGTGACTGGTATTAATAAAAAAATAAAAAAATAGTTTGCATTAATCAAAGTATGTCTTTCCTGTTGCACCAAACACTAACTGTTACCCCGGCAACACATTGGGCACAGAGTTTATTTTGAGTTGTTGGAAGGCAAGGAAAGAAACACTCTGCCTACCTGACACCCTTCCCCCTCCCCACCAACTTGAGATGCTTGATCATTTCCCATCAGATATGCATTCCTTTGTCAGGATCAGCTTTCTGGTGTACCAGAGTTTTACCTGCATGCAGGCTCCCCCCTCCCCTCCAAATCGGAAATAACTTCCAAAATTATATTTAGAATTATGCACATCTCTGGTAAAGAGAAATCAGTAGGTTTTCTGTTGATAACTAGTATTGGATTAAAGGTGGTATACATGATTGGTCATTGTTGCAATTTTCAGAAATGGGTGGATTTGGGGATTAGTATTTTATAGGGAATATCGTTTCACCGACCTGCTTAAAGTTTTGCGTTCTTGGATGGCGAAAAAACCGTCAACCGTCGGGCGGTAAGCTGACTGGATTTGTTATAGCGCCCGCTTGTAAAATAAGCCCAATTTTTGTAAATGGGATCGTTTTCAATTGACTTATCGCGGTCGAATCGCGTCAACGCAGCTTTTGAATTATTGTCCAATCACATCAATTATAACTCTACGTGGAATGCGCAAAATCTGAGACAAACAAAAATTACCATACAAAAATCCCATAGGGTTGTCTAAGGGGCGTGGTTAACTCGTATACGGCGATAGGTCAATTGGTCACAACATGTCGTGGGCTGAGCGGTACTTACGTCATGCGGCAAACCGGCGGCCATCAATGCATCGCTTCGGTACACTACGCGTACGCCTGTTTTCAGATTGTTAACCCATTTTAGGCACAACGTGGACTAACTACATTCGGTAAATAGAGGGCAGTATTTAAACAAATTGTTTCCAACGATTGTTCGGCCAAACAATCTTTGGAAAAACGATATAAATTTTCACTTTTCTTGACAATGACAGCACACCAGGTGCCATCATTTCACAGGATGATTGAGACTACTATTAACGTACAGTCTAGTAAGGTATTTCGTAATAATTTAGTAACAAAAAAGTTGGAGGATAACCAATCGTGTACACTACCTTTAAAGTTAGAAAACACTATTCATGACTCGGATAACGGATTGAGCTCAAACTTTCACAGATTTTCTATTTCATGTACACAGTTATATGTTGAATCACACAGAGTATGAATGCTATTTGCAATTATACAACACCTGAATAAATCCCCGCCATCCGATTGGTGGATTGTCGATCACGTGCATTGAATTATTCGACCCATCACACGACGCGAACCCACACCGCCCAAAACGTTCTATTACATGGTCCTATAAAACGGTGCGCGCATTGATAGAACCTAAAGAACTTCCCTAATTTCACGGTCACTATTGGTGGCGCTACAACAGGGCTGTCATTCACACAACATGGCGGCCGAGTTTCCCAAACTGCAGTGGTTTGTTCTCCTAACAGACGACGAAATATTGGAACTCGTAGGCGAGGCTGACGCTGCTACTACACAAAGATACAAATGAAATATGCAGTCAAACGATTAGAGGAATTTGCAAGACACGCAGGAACAACAATTAAAGCTTTAACTGATTCCGAACTGGACCACTTTTTGTCGCAGTTTTATGCGGGACTGAGAAGGTAAACGGCACGTTTAACAACGTTACCAAGAAATCCATGCATGCAATCTGTCGGATTTATTCAGGCGTTGTATAAAACAAATAATGAATGTTTCACATTCGTGCAATGGTAAGAATAATTTCATTCGGTGACAATTGGAATGTCCCATTCCACTCGGCTTGGCCGTGTGGAATGGAACATTCAATCTTTCACCTCATGAAATTATTCCTACCATCGCACTCATAAACATTCATTATTTGTATACTGTGGCATTAGATCTGCTGATGCTATATTACACCTTAAAGCACCAGCGTGTGGTTGTAAGCAATGATGTGGAATAACTGAACTGTCCAGTGTAATTACAAATGATTACATTTTCAGCAAGTTGCATGGACGTGCCCTGCAATAATGGTGGAACTTGCATCCCAATTGGGGATAATACAGCGGATACGATGTGTGCCTGTCCGGAGAATTTTTCTGGTGTTCGTTGCCAGTATCAAGTCGGTAAGTTTGAAGTGACGTGTTGCCTGGGAGGTGCTAAATTAGGCTACAAAAAGTGTTAGTCCTACAAATTGCTGTTTTTTTGAAAGATCGTTAACTGCCGAGGGTGTGTGAAAAATCGTATTGAAGTTGGAGGATTTGGATTTGGAACTTTAAGGATTAACCCCTTGCCACCGGTTGACACATGTATGTACGGATTGAAAATTGCCACCTGGCCGGTTGACGTCTATACACGCCAATCTCTGCATTTTCAATCAATTGTTTGGGTATTGTGTACGTTATGCTTGGCTGCACAAGCCTCTTGTTTCCGTTTCGCTTGGCTGCACAAGCCGGCATGGCGCCCCGGCTCCCCCATACAATACCCGTACACAAGGGGTTAATAATTAACCCCTTGAGTATGTTTTTTTACGGGAGACGTCGGGGTGTCACGGCGGTTCTGGCAGCCAAGCGAACCGCTACAATGTGTTTGTGCAGTCAAGCGTAACATGAACAATAATCCAACAATGGATTGAAACTGCACAAACGGCGGCAAATGGCGTCATCCGGCCTGGTGGCACTTTTTTTACGCCATATGGCGTCATCCGTACGCAAGGGGGTTAGGTAGAATGTGCACGTAATGTATATTACCATCCCTTGAAATATGCTTTTTTTTGGTCTGAAAATCAGTGACAAAAATGATTTTCGGGGACAAAAGTTTGGTTCGGAAATGTTGGACCATTGGAAAACCATGTAGTGTGCATATTTTTTGTTGTCTATGATTTTCAGCCAAACGGTGTATTTTGAAGGTGTGGTCATTTACATTATTACTCTTTACATTCTACTCTTTCCAACCATAGCGATTTTCAGACAAATGCTTTTTCTGCCTTTAAGGCAACTTAAGGCTGTTGAGAAGATTTTCTTTATTTTATTTATTGGTGCTAACCGTTACAGATTGGTCAGTCTTACTGAAAAACATGTGATAAAAACATCTGCTGCTGTCTGATCATATGTGATGCGATCAAGCAAAATCAGTCGGAAACTCTGAAATCCTTGTTCATAGTGGAAAAGTCAAAATTGACTTTAAAAATAAGGGAAAAACATTCTTTCACATGAAAATATGACATGTATTATAAATGTGCTAAAAATGACTTTAAACTTGGTTTTCTCAGTTTCTTTCTTTTTACCCCCCCCCCTTTACCACACTCCTTTGTTCCCCTTCCCCAGCTTCATCCCTCTCATCTCAATCCCTCCCTCTTTCATCCTTACCCTAAACCACACTCCTTTGTTCTTTTGTTGCTTGCTATCCCTTCCCCTCCCTTTGATGTTCACCCACTCCACTCTCCTTTGAATCACATCCCTCTTTTGTGTTTCTCCACCCACCCCCTCTTGCATGTGTGTTCCCTACATGTTTGTTTCTTGTAGTCTGTCATTTGCCTCTGAGAAAGAACTTGCTTAACCCCTTGCGTACGGATGACGCCAAATGACGGGGGAAAAAAGGTGCTACCAGGCCGGATGACGCCTACAGCCGCTATTTGTACAGTTTCAATCCATTGTTGGATTATTGTGTATGTTACGCTTGACTGCACAAACACATTGTGTCCGTTTCGCTTGGCTGCAAAAGCCGATGCGACACCCCGGCGCCTCCTGTAAATATCTGTACTCAAGGGGTTAAGTTCGAAACGTCAGGCCAGCTAGATTTTGTATTTGTATATTTCAGGTCCATTCAAGCAGTTCGCAGCAGTTTAATTCATTTTCTTTCTTTTGAATGTGCCGGTATTCAAATATTTGTAAGCTTTTAACCAAAGGTCGTATTCACATGGGGTTTTCACTAATATGGAGCTTGACGTACGCTACAAATGAATATGTAAAAATCCCAAAATTTGACCAGGGCCTACTTCAGACTGTTTTTGCTTGATCGCATCACATATTGTATTACACCATGCCTTATGCATGTTTGCTATAAGCCGTTTATGAAGACTAAAGCCTTACATGTATATTGTCCTGCATTTGTCACATTGTCTTTTTACAAACAAAAAATATTTTAAAATTTCAAGTATTTTTGTGTCAACTGAATCTCATTGATTTGTTGTGTTGTCAGTTCAAGCAGTTAAATCCAATGTCACGTAGTCCATAATTTGTTGACGGTCAATTGAGTTCATATGTAAATTTAAAAAAGTTTGCCATCATGTATTCCATATTGTATCATTGACCCTTCAAGCTGACGAGCACTGTGTCTTGATGAGGACCTATTGTACCAATGTCTCCTCTAAACGTCATCAAATTTGCTTCTTTCAAGATATTTGCAGCTCAAGCCAGCCCTGTAACAATGGAGGAACGTGCTTCACCTCTAGTGAAGACAGAGCAACATTTGTTTGTTCTTGCCAGCATGGCTTCGAGGGGCAGCTGTGTGAACGCTCAAGTGAGTACACCTCTTTGGAACTCCTTACCCATAAAACCTGCTTCCCTTCCACCTATAATCTTTCACAATTCCAACGAAATGTGAATAGATACCTTCTATCCCTGTAATTTCTGTCTTGTCTTGTCTTTTGTAGCCGACACCTTGAGTGGCCTTTTGGCCTTGTTGGGCGATACCCATAAAATAGTTCTGACATAGTCTCTTGTTTACTCTGATATGCTGCGTTCTCCATTGATTGCATTGACAGATCCATGTGCGGATAACCCATGCCAGAATGGTGGGATATGTTCCCATCCGTTAGATCCTGAAAACGACATGGTGATGTGCCAGTGCACAAATGGCTATGTGGGATTACGGTGTGAGATACGGGACACTGGTGAGTGTGTGGCCCACTAGCCCTTAAAATTGTAAAGCTATGATATTGATTTAGAAATGATAAATAAAATAAAAGATTTAGTTTACAAAAGATGGTAGCAGTACCAATCCTCCGGAGAAATCTTTGTCTAAAATGCTGTCATCTTTGAGAAAACTGCATTTGAAGATCTCCAAAAACATGATGGCTTATTTATATAAAACAAAATCAAAAATTGAAACAAGCACATACACAAATGTTTACACATTCACTGTTAAAACTCAGTGAACAGTTTTCCCATTATTTTCGCATGACTCAGGATTGAGCTCAAACTTTCACAGGTTTGTTATTTCACATATGTTGAATCACACAAAGTATGAACACTGACTGCAACTATATTGTTAGCTCTAATGGTGCTACATCGTACCTTTAAATACCTAAAAAATAAATACACTTCAGTTATACATAACAAGATTACAAAAGTTCATCACTATTTAAATCCACCAAAAATACCAAGTAGGTCGATAAAAAAAACCCAGCGCCTTGAAAAGTTCCTCCAGCTAACCAATGAGCAAAGAAACGTAGTTACAGTGGAATGCCACTATAACGAACATCACAGGATCCACAGATTTTGTTTGGTATAGCGATCATTCGGTATAGCGATTTTCAGCCGCCGGTTACTTAACTTGACCCAAATATGTGCAGATTGAAAATTGTCATCTGGCCGGTTGACGTCTATATGTGCCAATTTCTGCATTTTCAATCCATTATTGGGGTATTTTGTACGTTATGCTTGGCTGCACAAGCCTCTTGTTTCCATTTCGCTTTGCTGCATAACCCGGCCTGGCGCCCAGGCACTTCCATGAAATACCCGGTATGCCCGGGTTCAAGGGGTTAAGGGCAACTTTAAACATGTGCCGGCCATTGAATTATGTTCATACTTTCTAAGCTTACCGAATTCTAAAGCAACAGTTGGCTTTTCCCTTCTATTCCTTGGGGAAATCATAGCGGCACCTGTCACTCTTTGACATAAAGCTGCAGCCGTTTGGAAATTACAAACAGACCAAATGCCGAGTAGCTATATTTTTTTATTCCGTTGCCTTTTTTTCAACAACGATGTGCGCTAAGTTTTGTACACAAAATTTGGAAGCCAAGGATGGTGTTCGGTATAGCCAAATGTTCGGTATAACGGCGTTCCACTGTACAGACTAAAAATATTGAAAACTTGTATACACAGCTAGTTGGGCTGTGTTAGTTTAAATACATTATTGATTCATTCTTGTACACATTGCTATTTCTTGGGTAGGTGTCGGCGCATGTGTGATTGGTATATGTATGAACGGAGGTACTTGTGTGCCGTCTCCCTTTGCCACCGGGGGCCTGACCTGTACATGCCCCGCCTCCAATACTGGCAGCCGCTGTGAGCAACAGAGTAAGTCAAACTTGTATGCCGTTATTGCTGCTGTGGTTTTAGAAATCGCCAAAACCTTTGTCAGATTTTCAGCAGAAGCTGTTTGAGATTTTAAAAGAAAAAAAATAACATGCTTGCTGGGGAAAACAAGCATTTGACAAAACTGTGCTGCAGCAGGTAGATGTCAACCTGGATTTGTAAGTCGGCCAAGGATGCTGGGATGGTGGATAGATTTTCAAAGGGGAAAATCTTGCCGTTGTCTGCACTCGTATTTATTTTAAGAAAGAAGTTTACCAAGCAAAGCCAGTTTAGTCATGGTTAATTTTAGCTCAACCAATTTTTTTTTCTTCTACAATGTAAAATTGACCAGGTCAATCCAACTGGGCCAAACTTTCCTCATTAATATTTCCCCTCGTTAAAGTTGTCAACATTGGATTAAGGTAGCTGTAAAGTAACTGTTGTCATGGTGAGTTTGATAAAGAAAAGTCCAGTTGTAGACACTGTGAAATAAAAGTGCAATTGACCATATTTCTTAGCAAAAGAGGGTGTAATACCTGCACCGTTATTGGGTTGCAAATAAGTGAATTCCCTTCCATGGAAGTATGTTTACAAAAAAACAACCATATATTACAATTCGTGTTTTAAAAAAAATAGAGTAAGTTAAGTAAATATGAACAATTTCTTCCAGAGATGAATTCACCACAGTTTGTATCCCTAATATGGCATTGTTACATGCACTGAAGAAATAATGATCTACAAGTTTTAATGATGTTGTATGTTGTGGATTTGGTGAACGTCACTGTGTGTCAGAGCTGTAGTCGAGTCCCTGCAATTCCTTTCACAATTCCTTTCACAAGTCCAGTCAGAAGTCCTTTCATAAAGCCGGTCACAAGTATTAACTGGATGAACAGTGAGAAAGGAATGCCTTTGTCAAAGCTCATTTGAATAGCTTGTGATTGGAATTAGGACTGGAGGGCTTGTGATGGACTTGCAAGGACTTGCAGGGACTTGCAGGGACTTGTGATGGACTCAAATACATATTTCCCACAAACGGTAAATTATCCTTCCACTGTTCCTTCAGAATTCACATCTAAGAGAATTTGTTGGTCTTGATTTCTAGTTCCCCTGGCATGTGAGAGCAACCCTTGTCTGAACGGTGCCGTCTGCGATGATACCGGTGATGGAAACTATAGATGCACATGTCTGGAAGGCTACGCCGGGAGAATGTGTGAAGTAGTCGGTATGTTGAATGCGATATACGTAGAGGTTAAAGGGGTACCAAAGTCATAGGAGGAAAAATGCTATCATAATTCTGAAACAATGAGGAATATATGAGAAATAAATACATTGATGTTTTTTTGTATTTGAGTAATTCATTGAGACTTGGGATAGTATGTGCGCAAACAAAAGAGGGCGCTTTTTCACCTAGCAACGATGTTCCATGGGCTGGTCACATACAATTTCGCTGGTTTCACACACGCCATTCCTCGTTCATGTGATACACGTAAACCAGGGAAATTGGATAGTCTGTTCGCGGACTCTCTTAATAACATTTTGATTCTGAATAATAGAGGTGGGAATCAGACACTCCGCGACCCAAATTGAAGTCAGGCAAGATGGCGTCAATAGTGACCCCCAACTCTCTCTTTTCTTGTGTTGAGGGGGTACTTGATGAGAAAGTGTCATTATGCTTGACTGTGATGGAGTTTGAACCCTTGCAGTGTTGGTTTTGGGTTCGAACCCAACCACATGACCACAGTGTGTTTGTTCCTTGAGTAAGACAGTTATACAGTAAGCTGCAGTTCAGTGTGTCTTTATGAGGGTTGACATTTTGGTCATTTTTTGTTGTTTGGGTTTCATTCGGTTGCATTGATGTTTTGCTCTGTAAAACCTCTTTGGCACCACATGTGGAGAGACATCAATTATTTAACGGCAGACTTTTGAGACGCTGGTGATAGCAGACATACCGGTCCTTTTTGCAAGTTCTGAGCATGTGCGCGTAGTTCTGAGCATGTGCGCGTAGTTCTGAGCATGTGCGCGTAGTTCTGAGCGTGTGCGCGTAGTTCTGAGCGTGTGCGCGTAGTTCTGAGCGTGTGCGCGTAGTTCTGAGCGTGTGCGCGTAGTTCTGAGCGTGTGCGCGTAGTTCTGAGCGTGTGCGCGTAGTTCTGAGCGTGTGCGCGTAGTTCTGAGCGTGTGCATGACTGGTGATAACAATAGTAAAGGACCGGTATGTCTGCTGCCACCAGTGTCTCAAGTCTCTCGTTGTTACTTATACTAAATTTTAATATGAAAATGAATAAAACTGCTGCAAACTTGGAAGACAGACGTATACAGAAACCTCCATCTTGCTCTTTGAAATAATAATCAAATTTTAATATGATAGAAGTTATAAATTTGGTCTGAATGCAATTGTAGGTCCTTGTGTGTCGTCTCCGTGCATGAATGAGGGAATATGTGTTGAAGATGTCTACAATCCCGGTAGCTTCTCATGTCATTGCCTTAACCAGTACACTGGGGCAACCTGCACCATTCCACCTCAAGAAGGTAAGATTGCATCACTGTTCCACTTGATTGAAGAAACCAGACTTAGATGTGATGTCATGGGGATGAGAAGATGTGCTTGTTTGGATGTGACTGTGTAATGGCATGGGGCCAAATTACAAAACTTTCCAATCGACTTCTGAAAATTTGAGTTTTTGTGTTTCAATTATTATGTATGTTCTTATTTTGGAATAAAATACTTCCGAATGCAGAGTAGCAAATCAATCAATCTGGGGTCATTTACAGAGAATGCTCTATCAGCAAAAGAAACACAATGGGTTCTGGGTTCAACAAAGTGCAATGAACAGGAGGCTGATGATCAAAGTCGTATCTGTTGAGGACTAGTATATAAAAGCTGAAAGAAATTTAGATTTTTGTTGGATACGTTGGTTCTCTTTATAACCACATTGCTCAGTTTTCAAAGGGTGTTCCCCAATAAAAAAATTCAAACAATCTGAAGAGTCAAATGTTCCTTGGAAGACAGACGTATACAGAAACCTCCATCTTCCTCTTTGAAATAATAATCAACTGAAAAGTTAAAACCTGCAAACTCTGAATCATACTTGTCTGTAATAAATTGCACAACTGCAAATCTGCGCTTAGTGTGAGCATGTGTGTGAGGCAGTGCCCCACATTGCTCAATAACCAACTTCTCGTTGATCGTCCATTCAGATCCATGCAACTCCAATCCATGCCAGAATGATGGGGTGTGTGTACCAACCAGCATTGGTACCAGCTACCTTTGTGAATGCTCAGTGGACTTCGTGGGCTCAAACTGTGATATTCCAGGTAAAAAGCCATGTGATTTCAGGCTTTGCAGGGTAAAAGGCATAACTCGAGAGAAGCTTTTGGATACACCATAGTAAAGTGACTAGTATACAACAGCACACTGGGTCCCATGATTTCACAGGATGCTTGAGACTATTTTATACCCAGCACGATATGGGGCAGAGGGGTACCCCCCCCCCCCCCCCCCCCTTTTGTCCCTATACCCTATACACTCTCCAGACTATGGTTACCTAACACATCCGGCCCCCTAGACTTCTGAAAAGAATTCCTGAGATTCTGGGAACACAATGACCAACACAAAAGGCGGGGGGGGGGGGGGGGGGGGGGGGGGGTTGGTTCCCTCTGCCCCATACCGTGCATCATATGGACTATTTACTTACAATTACCGTCAATTCATAATGATTCATTGGTTGCAAATGTTGTATACTAACTTTAAAGGTATGATATAGCATTGGTATAGCTGACCCAAAAGTTGCAGACAGTGTTCATACTCTGTGTGAATCAACATGTACATGTATATGAAATAACAAGTCTTTGGAAGTTTGAGCTCAATCCGTCATCCCAGTGACCAGAAAATTGTGAAAAACCATTCAGTTCTGACAGCGATTTTGCACATGTTTTTTTATGTGCTTATATTGATTGTTGCAAAAAGAAATAAGACACAGCACTTTTGGAGGTGTTGAATTTTCTTGAAGATGACAGCATTTCAGACAGCAATATTACCCTGGAGGATTGATACTGGTAGCATTTGTACAAACAGTAAGCTTTTAGATTGTGCCTACATGGAATCATTCAACAAAATGTTATTAAAAACTATGTCATACCTTTAAACGTAGTGTACCAATTGAATATCTCCAATTTTTTTTTTTAATGAATTATTACAAAATACTTAAATAGACTGTAAGTAAATAGCAGTCTCAAGCATCCTGTGAAATCATGGCACCTGGTGTGCTGTCGTTTTCAAGAAAAGTGGAAATTGATATCATTTTCCAATGATTGTCAGCAGACAATCGTTGGAAATAGTCTAGTTCCCTGACGTGATAATTCCCTGATGTCTGTATTAAAGTTGCTCTGTTTTGTCTAAAGTATGGTCGGGGAAGCAGACTACTGGAGCATAATTACTAGAATCCATTTATTTCTGGAAATTACAGCAAAAGCAAATGGTGTACACTACATTTAAAACAAGAAATATTGTCCTGAGAAGAACCCAGAGTTTTCAGTCTGTGATCGTCTTTTAATTCTAACCCTTTGCTCTGTGCCTTTTGTCACCAACAGATCCCTGTAGCCCCAGTCCTTGTCAGAACTCTGGCGTGTGCAATGCCATCCCGGTCGTGGGTGGGTGGAGCTTCTTCTGTGTCTGCACTGGCCAGTTCTTAGGCTTGACTTGTAGTGTACAACGTGAGTATGGGAAATTAGAACATTGATTTCAGTTCAATATCACATTGATTTCCATACTTCTACGAAAAAGAATTTGCTTGTGTGTGAAACAAAACAGAGCCCTGCGGTCCAGTGGTTACTGTGTCTGACTCATGTGAGGTGGTGTGTTGGTTCGAACCCTGCTGGGGATCATGGTGCATGTGTTCAATTCAAATCAATTCAACTTCACTTTATTTTCCACACTAACAACAACCAAAGGATTATAGTGTATAAAATATGTGGATGGGGATCCCTAAAATAGCAAAGCTTGTCGAGTAGAGATCCCCAGTGAACAAATTATACAAAAAGACACGCACATAAACACATACATGTAACACCAAACATAAAAATGGAAATGACATGATTAAGAAATCAGTAGCTGATCCTGCAGCTTGTAACCCCGTGACAAAAATAAAGAAAAAATGTGTTCTTGGGCAAGACACTTAACTGCAATTGCTTCTCCGTACCCAGGAAAACAAATGGGTGCCTGTGAGGTACTCCAACTGCTGCATAAAATTGATCTCAAGGCCTGAAGAACAGGGGTAGTTGTGAAGCATTTTCAAACATTTGTAAACAGGACTGTGTTCTCATTCATTTTGAAAGTGAACAAAAAACTGGCAGGAGCGGGATTTGAACCTGCGACCTCCGGGTTAACCGTACCGGCGCTCTACCAACTGAGCTATCTTGCCCTGTGTTGGCGGTCTCCCAAATTGTCAGTTTTTCCTTGTTGGTTGTTTGACAAAATTGTAAGTTAAAAGTCTATACCCTCATTCATTGAGTGATCCCAACTATGTCGCTTCCCAAGTTGTATCGTAAAATTGGGCATGTCCCTGGCTATACGGTATTTTGGATTTATGACTTCTGACTAGCGCCCACCCGAACAAAGACACTGACAAGTTGGAAGACCGCCCGCATAGGGCAAGATAGCTCAGTTGGTAGAGCGCCGTAGTTTGCCTAAGGTCAGGGAAACACTGTGAATTTGGTTTCCAGTCACTTCTTCATCACACTGGGTTTCCAAGGAGAAATTCTCTGCAAAGGTTTCCTCCTATACCTTACAAACAAAATAATATCTGTCTTTTAACCCTAACCCTGCCAGACGCAGCACAGTGCATCTGTGGTGACAGCTTGACCTTGCTGCACTCTGCACACAAGTCAATGTGACAAAGTATGCAATCTGATGCGTCTGGCAGGGTTTCTAGCCAAAATACCCTGGAGGGTTAGGGTTAATGGAAATCTAGCCTCTCGGCATTTAATACATTTTCATTAAAAAAAATGTTTGTGTGCGGCTTTATTTGTTAAAACTCTAGCAAGGTATGAAAAAGCTGTCAAAATCTAAATGACAGAAAACTGAAAAACGTGGTATAGAGGGGGCCAATAATTATTGGTATAACTACTTATTATTTCATGCATTCAGGTGCTTGTGTCAGTAACCCTTGCCAACATGGCGGGCAGTGCATGGACGTTCCTGGGTCGGCAAGCCAGCCGATATATGGCACGGAACTGACCAGTGAGATGCTAAACTACAATTGTCACTGCCTGGAGGGCTGGACTGGTCAAAACTGTGAAACACTATTGATCGGTAATCGTTGTTTGCCACAATTGGCCTGTCAACCTCAAATGATTCTTTTGAAGTCTAACTACAGCATTGAATTTAACTTAAGATTGATGTCCATCTGGTAGCAGTTTTTTCAATGTCATGCACAGTTTAGAGAAATAGTTTGTTTAAACGTAATTAATGGTTATTTCCTTAACATCCCCAAATTGAGTTGAATATCTAATTGAAATGTTTGCAAATTGCCATATTTCTCAGCTGACAAGGCTCTACAGTCCAGCAGCCGATTTCACGAAACAGTGCGTAACTTACGCCATGGCGTAGGACTTGGGCTATAAAAATGTTGCGCAGCTGCTCAACATCCTTGCGATCCATTTCACAAAACAGTGCATAGCTGCACAATGCTGTATTTTCTTTTATACATCGCGGATGAGGCCGAATGCTGTTTTTACGACGACTGTACAACAACAAAAATGCACGGAACAGTCGTGAAATAACTGCGGCGGCACCATTTTTAAACTTTTCAATTTTGAAACTTTTCATTCCGAAAAGAAAATTGGTGGCAACATTTGGAAATGCCTCACAGGTAAGTCTGCAGCAGATGATCATTTCAATTTCATTACTCTCTGAAATAATCTAGTGAATTTAATAAATAATTTGAGCAACTACCGGCCTTACATTTCTCACGCTCAGCTAGCTAAGTCATCATTTTGGTGTCTGTGTGGACAACATAAGCCACCTAAAACGAGTGCGTTACGCCATCATTTGTGGCGCAAATCAGCGACTAATTACGTACTTTGTACCTTTTGTTAAATTGATTTTAAAAATGTTACAGATTTTGTGCAACTTACACAATAAAATGTGCCGTAAGTGGATTTACGCAATTGCACAGGGTTTCGTGAAATCGGCTGATGGTGGACAATTTCATAGAGCTGCTAAGCACAGAAAAATTGCTTAGCACAAAAGTCTTCCTTAATAGTAAAAACAGGATTGCCAGCCAAATTTTGATGTGATTTATATCCATTGTGCAGCTGTTGTTTGCTTAGCTTGAAAATCACATAAAGCATTGGCTGGTCACCTGTTTTTAACTAAGCAAGACTTTTTGTGCTGAGCAAGACTTTTGTGCTAAGCAAATTTGGGGGTTAAGCACATTTTTGTGCTTAGCAGCTCCGAGAAATTAAAAAGAGGCTTAACAAATGACTATCCATTTGCTTTGAGTATTCGTTGAGGCCATTCAAATGTTGTGTTTTTTAATCAGATCCCTGTCAGTCCAATCCATGCCAGAACAATGGGACGTGTTTCAGGAGCCACTCGGCCAATCAATTTTTCTGCAGCTGCCCCGTTGGTTTTTACCGACCGTTCTGCGTCTGTAAGTTCAACCATAGAGAAAGCCTTACACTTGCCTCGAGTTGGGGGGGGGGGGGAGGGGGGGCCTATTTTATGGAGCTGCTTAACAGTTAGCGAAACATTTGAGTTTAGCTACAGCAGAAAATGTTTTCTAATCTTAGTGCTGTTTCACGGCCAAGTTGTGGTAATGCCTGTGCGTGTAGGGAAATTTCTATTGTCGCAAACCCCTTGAGTACGGTATTTTACGGGAGAGATGTCTGGCAGCCAAGCGAACCGCTACAATATGTTTGTGCAGTCAAGCGTAACCTATACAAAAATAATCCAACAATGGATTGAAACTGCGCAAACAGCGGACAATGGCGTCATCCGGCCTGGTTGCACAGTTTAATCCAACAATGGATTGAATCTGCACAAACACCGGCCAAATTCTGTCATCCGTACGCAAGGGGTTAACAGTGTATGCAAATTTGGCTCTTGAAGTTAGCGAGCGTTCTGCTTGTACTTACTGCACACTATTTCTATGAAATTAAATCCGAATCGATAGTGTATTATGATCCTACATCTGTAATCACAATCAAAAAGTGGGGAGGTGCATTGGTCTCAACCAATGGTGGAAGTTAACCCCACCTGGACAATTTCTTTGGTATCTATTGAAGATTTATCTTCTGTTTAGATCTGGACCCAGGGAAGCCGTAAAGGTGGTAGGGCTGGCAATTTAAAATGTAGCCAACCCCACCACCTCTGTTGTAGCCCTGGCTTAGCCTTGTATTAGGTGACTTTCATTAAAAAAAAGATAAAACAATACCATATTTTGTTTTCACTTCTACTCTGCAATATTGCGTTGAGTTTGACTCCATATTTTTGAACCCATAGCTGACCCCTGCGCAGCGAGTCCGTGCAAGAACAATGGGACCTGTCAGTCAACTGGAAACCAGTACACATGTACTTGTAGAACGGGCTATGCAGGTGTCAACTGCACTGTGGAAGGTATACCTTGAAAACGTCTTGTGTAATGTATAATAACAAAATATGTATATTTGACCGGCTCTACAAGAAATGGGTATAATGTCGCAATTATTTGAGTTATACATAGTTGAATTTGTCGCATCCTACGCTTTAATTTGGTGTAGGTTTGACCCCTGTGGCATTTTGTGTTCTCGAGATATTTTGACATACTCATATTTTTCAATTTAAATGTAGTGTACATGATCAAGGGTGGATCCAGGGGGGGGGGGGCCCAAAAAAAACAACTCAAATTTTTTGTTTTGTTTTGTTTTTTTGACGTCGCAAAAAGGCAGCCACTGCGTACACCCACCCACAAAACTCATGCAAAAATTGTTTTGGCCCCTCCCAAAAAAATGCAACAAATCTTTTTTGGCCCCCAAAAAAATTGTGTTCTGGATCCGCCCTTGTACACGATTGGTAATCCAATAATTTTTTACTGAATTATTACGAAATACCTTACTAGACTGTAAGTTAATAGTAGTCTCAATCATCCTGTGAAATTATGGCACCAGGTGTGCTGTCGTTGTCAAGAAAAGTGGAAATATATATCGTTTTCCAACGATTTCCAGCTGGAAATCTGCCCTGTAGCCTTTAGTCAAGGCGCGTGTGGCTACCCGGACAAGTGGCGCACCTTGGACATGTTGGCAATCGGGGTGCGTCACGCGCCCAGATAGCCACGCGTGCCTAGACTAAAAGGCTATCATCCGCCCGACGGTTGAAAAAGAGCGCTGTTTTTCTCTCGTTTTTTTCCGCTATCCAACAATGCAAAACTTTGAACAGATCAGTGGAATGATATTTTCTATAAAATACTAACCCCCAAATCCGCCCATTCCTGAAAATTGCAACAATGACCAATCATGTACACTGCCTTTAACGGAAGTGCGTTAAGAGATGTAACCCTTTAAACATGGCAAGTGGAAAGAAATGAGATACAAGTAATTTCTAGTAACATTCATTTATTCATCTTTATTCATCAATATTCACATTTCTGAAAATAGATTATAAACATTAAACTGAAGATTTTTTCGGCCTCTTCACATAGAACATGTGTGTGTTTTCGTATAGCGTGACAAAATACCCCCATTTTTGTGGAGTGGGACACATTTAATGCTGTTTCTTGCGTCGAACATCTTTTGCACAGGTTTTTTTCCCTAATGAAAGAAACCACACGTCTCAAAAGTATCCCAGGATATGTCTCAGGATGACTGCAGGATTAAACTTGACGTACTCCATCACCGGTGATAGAGTCTTGCTGTGTTCAGCTTCATATGAGAAAGCTATCTAACTGCATGGCCTTTAGTCAGTTTGAAGTAGTAAACCAGTGATCATAACAAATTCTCTTTTTGCCTGATCTAGATCTGTGCCACACTGAACCATGCAAGAACGGAGGAAGCTGCTCACTGACGGCAACTTCGTTTGAATGTAGCTGTGCAGAGGGCTATGTAGGCGATGACTGCTCACAGCCAGGTCAGTTATAATGATAATAACACTTCATAAATACTTAAGACGGTTCACCCGCTCCTATTGGTCGAGAGCCCGTCACGTGGGTGGTTTTAAACGGCCGATAAAACACCAGCCGGTTTTAAACACCTTTTTTCCAGTGTCACATGAAATTTAGACTCCTATGAAATCTGGTTCCTTTTATTGGTTGAACACTCGCGCGACCAGTCACTCTCCTAATTACACAAGCGCCAAGCCTGCGGGAACGGGGGGTGCTGTGGGTGCTGCAGCACCCCCAACTTTTTGGATGGGGGTGCTGGAATAATTATACTAAAGCAACCCCCTACTTTTAGACATCTTTCAAAAGTTCATCCTTATCTAAACGTTAAAAAACTTAACAAAGTCAGAAATGTATATTTGGGACATGTATTTAAAAGAATATCTACGTTAAATTTCCACCATGTCGGTGCCCTTCGCGACAAGCTGCGCCCGGCATGCAGAGCAGCAGTTGTTTGTTTATGCACAGTGCCAAACCATGAACGGGAAAAGTATTTTTGGTTTATAGTCTGGTTGTGGGCCATTGCGTAGACTTCAGGACAAGTCGCTATCGGCGCCCTAAATATTTACAAGAATATGTACGGTCGGTGCTGTTTATCATATTCTTGGTCTCTCGACATGTCTGGTAATGGTATCGCCTAGAATTCCCCCTCCCCTCCCTCCCCCCAACTTCGTGCCATAATACTCGTACTTCACGTAGCCAAAGTAGACTCCCTCACTGCACAAGACGTTGCCGATGAAGAAGAGGACGTCCAACCTAAGTTTGTACTTCACAATGCCGGTGCGCGGTGCATGCAGGGGCGAACTAAACTTGGCCAATAACCGACTTGAATTCAAGTCTAGCCAACGCATGCCATGCCCTGTATCACTTGTTATTTTTCGTGTACATGTAGTAAAGAAGTCTGGCAGCTAGACATGCATGCGTGCAAGCAAATTGCAAAAATGATTCTGGAACTTCATACTCAACAAAAATGGATCAACAAGAATAGTCATATATTTCAATCAAATCTTTCGACAAATTGCGACAAGAAGTGAACCACTGGTTGAGTGTGCGATAAACGGCTGTGTGACTAATTCCATGTGTGGCCAACGTGTTACGGTATAGATAACGCACTCTGCATGTGGCTGCTATGCTGGTTGGCCGGGCACGTCGGCGCGTTGTACATGTACGGCATGGACTTACCGTTTTATCGTACCGCGGCACGGTGCGTGCAGTTTGTGATAATGATAATCGCCAAAAGTCAGTTTCATACGTATTTATTTTGTTGAATTTATTGCTTTTGCTGATTAATATGCTATCAATCACGCATGCTATTTTAGTATGTTCATTGTTAATTGTTCTGATTAAAAAGGTTGATTAGAGCGTTGGCTTACATTCACCAATGAAATCAGCATTGGTATAGGCTAACCTGTGGTTGCATTTTTGGAAACTTCATCATATATGTTGGGTTAAAAAGGCATGTTTATCGGCATATCTTTTAATGGAATTGAGGGTGCTATTAAACGATCACATTAAAAACCTTAATTCAAATATTTTTGCCAACCACGTGTATAGATGGCAAAATGTCAAAAGGGCAAATATTTCATACAAAGAATGTTTTAAATTAGGCCCAAAAATAGTTCTGCTTCCGGTTACCCGACCTACCCTAATTCAACCCTTAAAAATTTATCGGCAAGTTAAAAAAAAATACAATAAAAAAAATACAATAAAACAAAATACAATAAAAAAAATAATAATCCTGTTGTCTTTTCTGTCTTCATAAAACGTCTCTCAACAACCTATTTACGTCAAAAACGCTTGTAATTCATTTGCCTACTTACATTCGCTATTTTTTTTAGAAGAAACCTCCGTTGTTTTTACAAGTTCCCTTCGCGATTACAAGTTCCTTTCTGTGTGCGATTTCCTATCACCGTGATGAAAACACGTGCTTCATGCTCAATGCATGTGTTGTACTGGTTCCCGCCGCGCTGCCCACTAAAAGTGCCAGTTGTCTGAAAAACCCAGCACCACCTGGCAAAAATGTGTTCCATCGAGCCTGATAAGCGCAATGCTACCCATGAGCCTGTATTTCATGGTGACTGAAATTCATGCTGCACCGGCACTTCTGCATTCTGCGTCACATCATGTCATGTCACGCGCGTGTCAATTTCCATACAAGGACATTATTAGCACTACTCGCATGAGGCATAAACCATTAACCTTCGGCTCGGGTCATTATCAAGCTCCCAGGGCCCCAAGGCGGTTTTAAACGTACTTGTTTAAAAACCGGCCCAGCACATTATAAATAATTTAACTTATTTTGCACTAAAATCAGTCAGAGATATGAGCCTTACGGCTTAAGAAATACAAACCTAATCAAATGATTACAAGACGAGTTCAAGCAATTCACATCATTCTTTTGCAGCTGGAAAAAGGAAAAGGTTGTCATCTTTTAAACGAAAAATTTGGCAGTTTAAGTTGGGCGGACGTCCAACTTTTTACATTGTCCATCATCTCACTGTTACATTTGATTCGAATCGGCCAGCCAACCCCAGCAAGCCTGGTTGTTGAGTGGTTAAAAGGTCTGTACTAGTAAGCAAGAGGTTGTGGGTTCGAGTCCCGCCCAAGTAAGCCTGTGATTTTTTTCACACAGGCTCTCGGAAAGCACCGAGCGTACAGTGCTCTTTACACCATGTCAGGAAAGGGCAAAATGCTGTCCTCTAATTTAGTGCACTGATGTAATTTTCCAGCAGGTTGCAGGTTCAAATCCCACTCATGTCAGTTTTCTTTCCTCATTCTTGAAATTGCCCGTACTCTTGACAGATCCTTGCCTGCTCGAGCCGTGCCTAAACGGTGGTAACTGTATTGGTGTTAAGCGCGGTGCAGCCAACACGATAGAGTACCAGTGTCTGTGTCCATTGGGTTACGGCGGGCTGACGTGTGGAGTTTACTTCGGAGGTAAGATATCACTGTGGTTTCATGTCTCAAATTATCTGCTTTATTAATCTCTTTCAATCGTAGTCAAAAAAAAAAGGTCGTGCGCAAAGATCTTTGACCCAATATAAGAAATTGGAAAGTATAAGATTTATTTCCGACATTATGTATTGGAAAGTCTACATTCATTAGCCACGTCCACTTTTGTGGTATAAAGAACTTATCATGAGGGTAAAAATGAGAAATACGGCTTATGGTATATATTTTCATACAGTAAGCCATGGATCCAGATGTAAAAAAATAAATGTGTTTGACACAAACGTGCAGGGCTGTAGTCGAGTCCATCACAAGTCCCTGCAAGCCCATCACAAGCCCCCCAGTCCTAATTCCAATCACAAGCTATTCAAATGAGCTTTGACAAAGGCATTCCTTCGTCATTGTTCATCCAGTTACTTGTGACCGGCTTTATGAAAGGACTTCTGACTGGACTTGCGAAAGGACTTGTGAAAGGACTTGCAGGACTCAACTACAGCTCTGCAAACAAGCACATGTATCCTGTATAATAATAATAATAATAATAAAAATAATTCTTAATTCTTCAGATTTATAAAACGCACACATCCACCGCACCACGGTGCTCAAGGCACTATATTATTACCCCTGCTCATTACTCCCATCAAACATTCCTGAAACCTTCTTATCTCCCAGGGAAGTATACAGCCCGGGCTGCAAGTTAAGTGCACAGTGGCTAATCAAACACATAACCACTGCCCTCACAGGTACCTATTTACTCCTGGGTGGAGAGAAGCAACTTGTGACAAAGTGCCTTTCTCAAGGACACACACCATGACCCCCCCCCCCCGGCTGGGCTTGAACCCACAATCTGTAGTATCACTGGAATATTGAGTCCAGTGCACTATAGCACAAGGCTACTGCACCACATGTATCTACTACGTATCTACTTATTCAAAGATTATAATGAATGCAATATGCTAACCCTGCTATTCTAAAAAAAAATCATTTTTTTTCCCTACCGCCTTTATGATCTCTGCTACCACTTCTTCTATCTTGCCCCCCCCCAAAAAAAAAAAACCTGCTTGCCGAATGCTCGCTCTCCTTTAAGATGTGAACAAGTGCGTGCTGAACCTGTGTCAGAATGGTGGGAGCTGCTATCAGGGTACAAACTCTTCTTTGGGCATGTACGTCTGTTTATGCCTCGAAGGCTATCAGGGGAAGAATTGCGGCCAGCAGATCTCACGTATGTACTTCATCGCATTGCTTGATGGGCCTTAGGCCTTTCTTGTTTCTGGACTTTTTTGGGGGGGCGGGGCAAATATGTCTTTTTGGAAGGGTGACAATATTTGAGAACCTACCTTTTTACTGAAAAATTTCATTCACTGAAAAAACATGAAAAGACTTTCTTGGGGGAGATTTTTTTTTTATTTTGGGCCGGGGAGATTTTGGTAAATATGAATTTTGAGGGATATTTTCAAGAACTGTTTAATCTAAAGTCTTGATTAAAACAGAAACAATCACCGAAAGCTTTTTTTTCTGAATGTGTTTATAATCATGAAGTCATTGCTATTATTTCTCTTATTTCACTTTCTGTGAAACTCGACTACTACAGCCATCCAAATGTTTTTGCTTGCTTTCCACTCCAATCAAATCTGCTATTATAGGCTGATTTTCACTGATATCATTTATATGACTGTCATACGCCCCAATCCTCCCTTGCTGATTTTTCTAGCTAAGCTTGCTTTTTAAACGTATGATATAGTGGTCCTAGTCCTAACTTTCCTGTTGTTGACTGTAAGTGTGATGTGTTCATGTTCACTCAAAGAGCCGTTGAAATGACTATTTTTTTGACTTTCAACCCTGGTTCTCACACAGACCCGATAGGGGCGACCCGAAGCCCCGTCAGGCCTTGCGACCCGAACCCCTGTGAGAATGGCGGATCGTGTTTCCAGAGTGATGAGGGGGATTTCGTGTGCTATTGTCCAACTTCCTTCACTGGGAATCTTTGCCAGACTGCCGTGTCTACAGCACCGGATACCACACCTATGACACCTGAGCCCACGACGACAGCTGAACCATCAGGTAAGGATAATGCCTAGGAATCAGTACAAGTCAAGACATGGTAGGAGTTGTACAGATATGATAGATTTTCAAAGTAAACAAAGTGAACGGCAGGAGCGGGATTGGAACCTGCGACCTCGGAACACCGCACTGACGCTCTACCAACTGAAATATCTTGTCCTATGTTGGCGGAATGTCCACATAAATGTATCAACAGCAATGACTTGGGTGTGTGAGTTTGTTTTTGCATTCAATAGGGGACCTTTAACAATAGAGGACAATAGGGTTCCCCATCTGAAAATAGTGTACAAAACCAATGAGGGCCCTTGCCAATAAAGTATGAACAATAAGAGGACAATAGGAGGTCCCCGATTGCAGGCGGAGGAGTGGGGAGGTGATACCGTGGGGTATAGGAGACCCATTGGAGGACAAAATCTACAGACTTATAGTCCTTCCTGTATGGACTGAAAAACCGAGAAAAACCTTGTTGCAAGTGAATTTCCAAAGCCAACCACAGTTCTTTTTTTCTGCATAATTAATAAGATAATTCTAGGGAAAACCCGTAGAATCATGGATTCTTGATTCCTTTTCTGTGTGCATTATCGTAGGATGTCTTGATGGAACCCAGACATACATGGATGGAGATACCTGGAAAAATGGCTGCAGAGATTGGTAAGCAAAAATGCTAAGCTAAAATCACTCCCACTCCGGAGGACGGACAGAGCACACAGTCCGAAACGTTGAGTTACACACTCATCCCGGTTCTTTTCAGAACCACACATCTTCCCAGAAGAGATTTGATTTTTCACATGGTGTTACCCGCAATTCCAGTCTTTATCGTATCGCAACCACCATGCAAAGCTTCAAATCGTACTTATCTATTACCACTAGCCAAGGAGTGCCTGTTTTTTTTCTTCAGATTTTCACTCCGTATACATAACACTGTGTTTAACCGTTTCAGTAACATATACTCTAGATTCAGTTGACCTCCTGATTTTTAGCATAAAATGTTTTGTTCATGGAATGGATGATTTCATACACGTCTCTGTCTTCTCCAATTGCAGCAATTGCACAGGCACTCTGAGGTCCTGCTCATTAGAACGCTGTAGTAAGTATTTTTGCAGTTTGGTCATTCTGTAAATTAGGGGTCAAATTTTGGTGTCCGTTACATCTGACATGTACAGGATTTTGCAATTCAGGACACATTCTATAATGTCTTCTATCTCCATTTTTATAGAAATTGACAATAAAAAAAAAGTACCATGGAAACCCAACCCCCCCCCCCGAAAAAGTTCTCTCTAATGTAATTTTCTGTAATGTAGATCTGGTAACAAACCTTATTATGAAACCTTGTTATGTGTTTTAATATGTTTCAAAATATATTAGGAATTGTATATATGGAATATGTATTTCAAACACGATGCTTGTAATATATAGTAGAATATCACTGCGGATTGATTTTTTTATTTCAATAGAATGTACTTTAGGGAGCCGGATATTTAACAGCGGTGAATCTTGGACGGTTGGTTGTCAGTTGTGGTGAGTTGTGGCATTGTGTGGACTGAATTAAGCCAAAAATATCGACAAAATCACCAAAGGTGATTAAAACATGGAGATGCATATTAAATACGAAGGTATTTTGTTGGCGATCTCACAAGAACCTAAGAGTAATATAACTCCTTTCAGTACCACCTATTTTAATACCCAGTTACCCTCCAGTTACCCACAAACTTTGAATATTAGGGAGTATTTCATATTGCCCGAGTGTGGTATCGATTGCAGTACCGCTGTTTTTCTTTGTGGCACTGCATTCCTTACCTCAAACCTAGCTGATGAATGGGAAGCCAGGCAGCTTGAATAACTGGAGCTTGGAGCTCATTAAAGCCCAGTCGGCTTGTTATTACAAGATTTTCAGTTTGTAGTGGTCATTAAATGCTGAATAGGCATGGCCCACACCATGGACAAAGAACCCCATTAGTGGAGGTATTGCATTGTTGCAGTGAATGTCTATTAACAGCTCTGACTCAGAAGACTTTAATTCCCCGTTGTCCAGAGAGACGATTAGCCAGAGATCCATGGGCTTAGTGATGCTGCAGTTGAATAAGGGGATAAAAGTGTGATGACCCGGTCTTTACCACGTCAATAATAACCGAGGAGGGACGTGACCGCTGTTAATGGACCGAGCCGAAGGCGAGGTCCATTAACAGCGGTCACGACCCTTCGAGGTTATTATTGACTGGTAAAGACCGGGTCATCACATTTTTATCCCCATTCTAAATGCCTTCTTACGAAAAATGCAAAAACCTCCCGTAAAAAGGACAAAATGCGAAGCTTTTTCACCCCACTTTTTCTCCCATTTGCTCAGTACAAAACACATGCGCGTGAAGGCGCTCCGCGCCTGTCTGTCGCGTGCGCGTACGCACACGCATGGGATGCAGCGTTTTATACGCGTGGATTAGCGTTGTCTTACATTATGAAATTCAGTACATCTTGTGCGCGCACCTACTACGCTCTCCCTGTTGAGTATCGGCTGAGAACAGCTGGTTATGACGCGCCGTGTTTAAACAACTTCCAGCCGTGTTTAAACAACCGTTTAAACACACCCACGTGACAGGCTCTCGACCAATAGGGATAGTGAAACTCACTGAGGCATTTATGAATACTTTATAAAGCACTGTCAACCAGCTGACCATACACTCCTCATGAATATTGCTGTGACAAAACTGCCTGTGTGCACTGAGCTGTATAGAACGAGCTCATCTCAGCCAGCTGGGCATTAATGCTGGTAACTGCAAAAAACAGCATTACCACTTTCAGACAATGCAAAAAGATCCCTCATGTAAAATTATGATCCTGATGTGAAATGAGCTCTTATGATCCCAATGTGAAATGAGCCCTTTTGATCCTGATGTGAAATGATCCTTTATGATCCCAATGTGAAATGATCCTTTATGACCCCAATGTGAAATGAGCCCTTTTGATCCCGATGTGAAATGAGCCCTTGTGATCCCAATGTCAAATGATCCCTATGTGAAATGATCCCTTATAATCCCAATGTGAAATGATCCCTTATGATCCCAATGTGAAATGAGCCATTACGATCCCAATGTGAAACGATCCCATGCATAACATACTTTTGCCCTGTCTTTAATTTACAGTTCCTGTTTGAGTGGTATGCCGTCCTGCTCTGATATGGGTTGCAAAGATCGTAAGTAAATTACCGCAAGTCTATTTCCTTAACATTTCTGACTTTCAAGATTTGTCATAGATTTATTTTGAGGCTTAGAAAATTCTAAAAGTTTGGTTATACTGGTAAATGAATTTATCTATGGATTTATTTTCCCTGGGTAGCCCGATCAGTGCATTAGCACTGTTCTCCCTCCAGGATCCAGTTTGAATTGAAAGAAGATGAAGGAAATTTAAGTTTTGGGTCTGCAGGTCTAAAAATTGGGATAATTTCTTTGGTATCTATTGAAGATTTATCCTGCATGTAGATCTGGACCCAAGAAAACCGTACGGATGGTAGGGCTGGAAACCTAAAATGTGGCCAACCCCACCATCTTTGTTGTAGCCATTTACCTAGAGTGGCTTTTAGCTAGCTTTGTATTTGATGACTGCCATAAACAAAAGTAGCTAGCAGAAGGAAAACTCCAGAAAAGAAAACATGCAGTCAGGTAGGGACTGAAAACCCAGCATGTGGAGATGTGTCTTTATGTGGGTTTGTGAACATTGAAATTGACTTGATTTTATTTGGCCAGGTTGTCTGCATGAAAGTACAGTTTATGAGCCTGGAAGCACGAGAACAGACAACTGCAACACATGGTGAGTATAGAAGATATATAACGATGACAGTCGGGTAACCATCGTCCTCCAATCCTCTAGAAAAATGTACCTAGTTTGGTCGTGTCGTTGCAGATCTCTTTGTACAACAGAAAAAAATTTGAACAAGTCGCAGTGCCTTGCTATTAGCTAGACCAAATTCCATATCGTTGCTCAGCACATTTTCTGCTAAGAGAACCTAGCTTTGCCAGTTTCACAGAGACTTTGAAGTGAAATGCGCTTAAGATTAGCTCAATGTTTTGCTATAGTAACCAACAGTCTTTTGCTAACCAGCACTCTATGACATTGAGCCTTGTAATTGGGAATTACGGTTTTGGCCTACTGCATTGAAGAACCATGATGTGCGATGCAATGTGGTAGTTCTCGAGTCATGAAATCTCACAGTAATTTTCTATTTTTCTGTTTCCTCAGTGAATGCCAAGCTGGTGGCTGGGAGTGTACTAATAATGATTGTGGTAAGATTCGTCGCAAAGCTTAACCCCTTGTGTCTGGCTGTCATTGATGAGGGGCTGGTGTGCCAAGAATGGGCTGTGCCACCAAGTGTAAACACAAACAATAGGCACCACACTGAATAGAGTGGTCCTATTCATTGCACTTGGAGCCCCCCTCCCCCTTTCGTGGGAATAGAAGCCTTGTTTGAAGAAGCTCTATGTATTCATTACACCCCCATTCAAGAATAATGTAGTTGAAACATGAATGGATTGAGTACGTGCAGGAATGCGTGTATAGATGACAACCGGCCAGGTGGTCTTTTCAGACTGTGTCTATGGCCGTCGTCTGTATTAGGAGGTATCTGCATTGTCCCCTGTAATCTCTGAAGTAAATTGTATCACTAGCAATAGTGAAAAATCTGTTCATTTTTTTAACCCTAACCCCCTAGGCATTTTTACGAGGAGGCTTTCTCAACCTGTCAAAATCCAACACTGTGCAGTATACCTATGGCACATTCTTTGGACTTAGACAAATTGGGGCTTCATAGCTCCATGTAAAGTAATGGTGCCAAGGCGTAGTGAACCCATCAAAATTAGACAAAACCTGCTGTTGGAGTCTGTAAGGCTTGGGGTAGTTAGGGTTAAGTGATATTATATGAAACCTGTGAAGGGAAGAAGTTCAATAAATATTTAGGACACCGCCTCCTCCCCCAATAACTGTTCAATGTAAAACCTAGTGAATTGGCATAGCCTAAAACTCAACTTACACGATAGCCTGATTGGAATTCATACCCAGGCTACAGAGGTTGAAGACGGGGAACGAGCAACTTGTCCAACCTCCCCCCCTACCCCCCACCCCCACCCCCCCACCCCACTTATTTATTTATTACATTTCTTTACCCAGGGTGTGCCCAAACAGTTTAAAACTGGTTTCCATTGGGGCCCTGCATATATTTGTAATTAAAGTTAAGTAAAGTGAAATTCTCAATTCATAAGTACATTTGTGAGATGGATTATACGAGCATATTAATACTTAAAAACACAAGAATATTAACACAATAAATTATGAATCCACATTTTTGTAGGCCAAACCTGTACATACATGAGTATCGTGTATCTGTCAAACGAGGAACGAAAAGATGACTGTAATTCTTGGTAAGCATACCTCCATTCAATTTCCTTGTGCGTTTCATTTTGTCAAATGTGTAAATGATATGCTATAACGTTGACATCCAAATAAAATATTTCTGGCTTGTCCATTTCCATCAAATCTCTTTAATTTTATTGTACAAATTCATACATTTTTGCACTCCAGTTACTGCTTGGAAGGTCAGTGGAGTTGTACAACAAAAGCTTGTGGTAAGTACAAACTACTGAAATTAATATAAAATTTCCAAATCGCTTATTATTGTCAGAGCTGTAGTCGAGTCCTTTCGCAGGCCCAGTCAGAAGTCCTTTTATAAAGCCAGTCACAAGTAACTGGATGAACAATGACAAAGGAATGCCTTTGTCAAAGCTCATTTGAATAGCATGCGATTGGAATTAGGACTGGAGGGTTTGTGATGGACTTGCAGGGACTTGTGATGGACTCGACTACATCCCTGATTATTGCCTGTACTACTGTGCTGCAAAATTGTTTTGCAGGCTTGGACGAAATTCCACTGTTATCATACTGAAGTTAAACACTAATAGAGTGTGGCTTGTTAGTTCAATGGGAAATTTTGTCGAGCCACTGTTAGATGTTTTCTGCTGTAAAAGAGTCCTTTTTCAAGTGGGCTCGATTCTGTTCATGTAATAGAGTACCAAAGTCTGACGTCAGTTGGCACGACAACTGGCTCTAAACTAATGGAGATTTCGACTGTTCCTCCGTTATCAACAGGCAGTCATGCAAACACATTGACACAAAATAACAAAAGTATTCTGGTTCCAAACATTGCATTGACGTCATCACTTCAGTACTCTATTTTGTTAATTACATACAATGTATTTTGGTTTTCTTTTGTAATAAGAATGATTTCTTTGTGAAGATGGAATTTTTTGGTGGTCAAGTGGTTTAAGACATTTGCACTAGTAAGCAAAAAGTCATGGGTTCGAATCCCGCCCGAGTAATTTTTTCACACAGGCTCTTTAGGAAAGCACTGAGTATACAGTGCTTCATACATTACGTCAGGATAGGGCAAAACAAGAGAAAGATCTCTGTTCTAATTTACAATGATTTCTTTCTTTTCTCTTTTTTTCTCTGCATGCTGCCTTTTCCTGTGTGCGCTACTCTACAGATGCTGAGTAAGTGGAAGAAACTTATAATTATTTTTTTTTAATCCAGAAGTTTGTTACTATTAAAATATAAAGTATCTAAAGGAAAAATAATATACTTCTGCAAACTGCTTGCTAACATGAGAGTGAAATATTCCCACAGAATTGTTTTCAACAATTTATCTTGTAAACTATTAATTTTTCCTGATTACTGACTGTGCTTTTTATACAAATGTTAATTTTATACAAATGTTCAATTCAAACCCCCCCCCCTCCCCCCCCCCCCTAACCACACTCCTTTGTCCATTTCCCCAGCTTCAACCTTCATCTTAATCCCTCCCCTCCTTCATCCTTACCCTAATCACACCTCTTTGTTTCTGGCTGTCCTTTCCTCTCCCTTTGATGTTTACCCACTGCCTATCTGCCATGCTCTTTTGCATCCCTCTTTTGTGTTTCTCCACCCACCCCCTCATGCATGTGTGTTCCCTACATGTTTGTTTCTTGTACTCTGTCATTCACCTTTGAGAAAGAACTTGCTTAAGTTTGAAACGTCAGGCCAGCTAATTTTTTGAAATGTTAATTTTGCTTGAAGGTTAACTGTCTGCAGTTATGTTGTGCTAAAAACTGCATCTTGTATTCCGATTGCACCTTTGTCTTGTGGCATGTAAAAGATGTGAAAGAGCAATTTGTATGCATATCAGTTCTACACATGGAATAGCAAATGCAGGTTATCTGTTTCAACTATTGAAAAATACCCTCAAACTCATTCTGAGCGAGCGAGCGAGCAAGCAAATATATTCCATCATCACATTGATTGTGCGGTGCCCACTTCTACATTGGATTCGAATCGGCCAGCCGACCCCGGCAAGCTCGGTGGTCGAGTGTTTGACGTCTGCACTAGTAAGCAGGAAGTCGTGGGTTTTGAGTCCTGCCCAAGTATTGGCCCGGAAAAGCACTGAACATACAGTGCTTCATCCGCCATATTGGGAAAAAGGCAAACAAATTCTTCTAATGAACAGTCTTTTTACCTTGTACTTCATGGCTTTTCCCTGTTTTTTGCTCAACAGTCCAATTATAATTAAAGTGGAGTTTGACTTCAGCAATGATTTCACTAATGTAGCTGGCAAAGAAGACCGATTCACAGAGTAAGTATCATTCAAATCATATATTCAAAAATAAGTTTTTTTTAGAGATTCGCAATTCCTGTTGGGATGATTTGCAAATACAGTTCGCCACGGTGGGTTTGAAAAGTTAAAAGCTCCGTCTAAACAGTATGTCATTTTGCACATTTTGTGAATAATTAAGAACTGGCACTGTGATACGTGCAAACTTGTTAGTAGTTTAGCATTTCTCCGGATGGTTAATGCATATATTTATGGGGCTTTGAAATGATTTTTAATGCTACTACTCTCAAATATCCTGAAGACAACCCTCGGATCAACGGATCATTTGGACAATATGGATAATTTGTGGACCGCACGGTTTGAAAATAACCTCTCCGGTGAAACTGCTTGGTGGCGCACTACAATGTGAATTACCCCGGGTGGTCGAGATTTTAACATTTATGATGCATGCTGTGAGTTGTTATAGCCCGCTGCATAAAATATGTATTGAAACAAATTTGTTCGATGAAACTTGGAATAAACTTCAGCTGACAGAAAGCTCTCATGTATGCTATATTTCTCGTTTGTGCTTATATTAAAGTGCATGACGAAAAATCAACTGAGGGCCTGTATAACACAGGCCTTGCATACCCAGACTTTATCTCCAAACTGTGCATCTTGGAAAAAAAGACCTTGTCGGTAGAGTGTTTAACAGTTTGCGTGTGTTCAGCAATTGCATTGTACAGTGGAACGCCGCTATAACGAACATCGCGGGATCCACAGATTTTGTTTGGTATAGCGCTCGTTCGGTATAGCTATTTTCAGCCGCTGGGTTCCTCTAGGACGACTTTGAACATGTGCCGGCCATTGAATTATGTAATTACATGTTCATACTTTCTAATCTTACCGAATTCTAAAGCAACAGTTGGCTTTTCCCTTCTATTCCTTGGGGAAATAATAGGCACATGTCACTCTTCAACATAAAGCTGTGGGAATTACAAACGGCCCAAATACCCAGTACGTTATTTTAATCCGTAGCCTTTTTTTTCTAACAACTATGTTCGGTAAGTTTTGTACACAAAATTTAGGAGCAAGGACGGTGTTCAGTATAGTCGAATGTTCGGTATAGCAGCGTTCCACTGTATAAGGGGGCTGGGGCAGGTTCGGGTGAATGTCGGGAGCCGCTCTTTAGTCTCAGTTCACCCTTGTGGACAGAGAACTTCTCCACAGCAAATTGCATGGCATTAATGTGTTGTCTCGGTATTCCTGTCAAGAGTAACTTCACTCTCATGCTCAATTTCAACAAATTCAAACTTTGGTTTCTTTCAGGGCGTTGGTGCAAAACTTGAATTTGCTGCTAGGATTGAAAAACAACCACATCCAAGACATGGCGGTAAGCTCCATCAACAAAAAAAAAGAAGTTGAAAACAAAATTTTAAAAAGGAACAATTTTAGAAATGCCTTAATTTCCCCAACTTATATAGTTTTAGTCTAGATTAACATCTAAACACAGTGTGATTTTGTATCATTGTATTTTTAAAGTATAACATCTGTATACAGTGAAAGATGTAAAACTGTTGTTATTTTAAAGTGTTACTTTCACCCTAACCCCCTAGGCATTTTTACAAGAAAGTGTCCTCAACCTGTCAAAATCCAACACTGTGCAGTATACCTATGGAACATTCTTTGGACTTGAACAAATTGGGGCATCATAGCTCCATGTAAAGTAATGGTGCCAAGGCCCTGCAGTACTGAACCCATCAAAATTAGTTTGCAAGGTTTGGGGTAGTTAGGGTTAAAGTTGCCCCACTCTGAGCCAATTGATGCCTCGGTTTGGCTACGGCATTCCGCAGATTTTGATTGGCTGAGTTGTCTGCCCCCCTTCCCTTTGCTCCACCCCCGATGTAGCAGTTAACCCTACCCCCCCCCCCCCCAGGTGGAGTTAAAGTTGAAAATCTACATGCTGTCATTTCTATTTATAGATATCTGCTGGAAGCATTAAGGTGAAGTTTAACCTCGTAGAGAACAAGACAGATAACATCAACATTGAAACGGTTGCCATCGTTCTGGAAATGGCGGTAAGAGGGCAGTTTTTCTCTCGCAGATATTGTTGGCCATAATGTAACAAAGTATTATTAATAAAACGAATTACTCTCCCAGAATATTGAGTGTGTGCTCTCAATTTGAGTAGTGATTCTCCCTATGACCCTACATTACATCGAGAGCCATAACCACTTTTTAGTCCCAGACTCATAAAAAGAAATCTTACACAATGGAAATCATTTGGAACTCGACTTTTAACGGACATAATATCCGTATTCCTTAGCATGTCGAACTGAGTGTAATTTTAGTCTTTCCACGAGTGAGTGGAATAATGTAGTGCGTCTGTGTCTCATATGGGCAGAGTGACATATTGAAAACAGATGTACTACATTTTTCGTGTTCCACAAGAACATGTATGCTGTCTTCACTTTTCAGCAGTCATACTTGTACATGTTAGTGCAGAGGTATAGTGAATGCAACCATGAAGATCATGCAATACACGGGGAACAATATGGGGTATTATACAACACCTGAATAAATCCCCGCCATCCGATTGGTGGAGAGTCGATCACGTGCATTGAATTATTCGACCCATCACACGACGCGAACCCGCACCGCCCAATACGTTCTATCACATGGGTCTATCACATGGTGCGCGCGCATTGATAGAACCCAAAAACTTTTCTAATTTCACGGTTACTTGGTGGCACTACAACAGCGCTGTCATTCACGCAACATGGCGGCCGAGTTTCTCGAACTGCCGCGGTTTGTTCTCCTAACAAATGACGAAATATTGGAACTCGTAGGCTAACACAAAGAGACAAATGAAATATGCAATCAAATAATTAGAGGAATTTGCAAGACACGCAGGAACAACAATTAAAGCTTTAACTGATTGGGAACTGGACCACTTTTTGTCACGGTTTTATGCGGGACTGAGAAGGTAAACGGCACGTTGTAACGTTAATACACCAAGAAATCCATGCATGCAATCTGTCGCAGTGTCGGATTTATTCAGGCGTTGTATAAAACAAATAATGAATGTTTCACATTCGTGCAATGGTAAGAATAATTTCATTCGGTGACAGATGGAATGTCCCATTCCACTTGGCTTCGCCTCGTGGAATAGGACATTCAATCTGTCACCTTATGAAATTATTCTTACCATCGCACTCATAAACATTCATTATTTGTATAATATCACACTGTTGTTGTTATGGATTGACCAATCAGAATAAAGGACCTAAGTTTGCTTGTAGAATATGCTCTTTTGAATGCGTTTGAAAAACTAGTGAACAAATGTCTCTGACCCCTTGAATACCGATGATAGCCATAGCCATAGCCATGGTTTGAAAAGACCACCTCATCGGTTGACGTCTATAGGCACATTCCTGCGCTTACTCAATCCATTTATTTTTTAACTAGAAGTGTAATGAATAGATGGAGCTTGTTCAAAACAAAGCTTTCATTCACATGAAAGGGGCAGCTCCGAGTGCGATGAATAGGACCACTCTATTCAGTGTGGTGCCTATTGTTTGCATTACACTTGGCTGCACAGCCCGTTCTTGGCATACCAGCCCCCCATCAATAACAGCCAGACACAAGGGGTTAAGACTAATTTTTGGTAGAATCCGGTCACATTTGCTGTATTTCATGTCTTCACAGATCACCAAGAATAGCTACAATTTCTTATTTGAGCAACAGCAGTTTCAGTCCGTCCCGGATTCCTTCAAGATGGAGCAACAAAACACACTAAGTCCAGCTGCGTCAACAAACACACTGACCATCATCATAGTAGTCGTAGGCTGTGGTGTTCTGGGCCTTCTTATCGTTATCGCATCCGTGTGTTTACTGGTATGCATGTTTTCAGTCTTCGGCTAATTTTTTTTTACATTATCTACGACACGGTGCTGTATCTGGAACTTTGGCAAAATGGAATGTCCGAATACTGTTCACAAAGTGTACATTGTCTTTTTGTTTTCCCAAAAGCATTCAATTTAATAAATAACATTACGTTAACTTTGCGGCATACATTTGCTACATTGGCAAGCTCGGTGGTTGAGTGGTTCAGATGTCTGCACTAGTAAGCAGGAGGTCGTGGGTTCGAGTCCTGCCCAAGTAAGCCTGTGAATGTTTTCCCACGGGCACTTGGGAAAGCACTGAACATACAGTGCTTCATACGCCGCGTCAAGAAAGCGCAAAATTCTCTATTCTAAATTATAATGCACCTTACCCATCTGCCTTTGGCCTCCATATTCAGCCTAGTTCAGTGTGGCCACAGAGGAGTGCACATGAAAGCTAGAGGCACTTGGGCTGTTATGACCCCTGAAAAAAAAAAAATTGCTCAGTGTATATGAGCTGCAAATAAATAATTGACATTGTTAGTTCGATTTCCTCTTTAAAATGTGAGTCTCCCCACATATTGATTATCTTCATCAAAGGTTTGACTACTTCTACTTAGTTAGGTTGAACAGTACTTTATTCGTTCTGCCATCTGCCGTTCTACCGTGTAATAACCAATAAAATCTGGAGCTTTACAAAGTTGTTGCTCGGACTAAAATATCCTTATTTCCTGCACTCATTTTGCACAGGTGAGAAAACACTCTACAGGAAGACAGCTCAGGGTTTATGGGCCTGATAAACTAGGAAGGGTAAGTGTCATACATTTGGTCTTTCACTGTAAAATGTGGGCTCGACCCTTAGGGGTGTGCATTTATGGGTATTAAAAGAACTGGGTACCAGATTGAAAAAAATATGGGTACCCGGGTACCCGGGTACCCGTTAAAGAAACCCAACCCAAAACTTCCAATCCCGGGAGTTGTAATAATATCTTTCTCTGAATTCAGACAAAATTCTGAAAATCTACAGTCATGCCTGTCCAGTAAACATGGTAATTCTCCACCTTTGTGTGTACCGGCACGCGCATGCACTGGCATCATCACAAAAGACTTGTCCGGAAGCTTTATACAGTTGTATTTATTGTGGATTGAGGCATGCTATTATGTCTCGTCGAGGCTCTTTATCCATACCCAGACTGCAAAAACCACGACCAGTAAATTCCCTTTGTCAACTTTCGTGAGCGTCATAAACATGAAATCTGTGCTGTTTTCCCACATATTCCGGGTTTCAATTTTGAAAATTCCCGACAAAAAACATTCAAAACCTTTCTTTTTTCATTGTCTGGGAAGTAACTATATATGTGATAATGTAAAGTTGTACGGGTACTCGATTCCATAATCTGGAACTGGTTCCTGACATGAACGGTCGGATACTCGGGTACCCTCACATGGGGGATGGAGAAGTTGTTGTACAAGGGGCATCATACCTCTTGCTCTCCGTCTCCAGTGTGGGTACAAATCTAATCCTTCATATTGGGTCATGTACATACTTACGTTAACTATATCCAGGCTTCAGTTGTGACCCAAATTATGCAAAATGAGATGAAAGTTGCCAGAGCTGCTTGTATGTTTGTATGCCCTTAAAACCCCATGCGTCTGGCTTCTATTGATGGGTGCTGTTTGCCAAGATTGGAGCTGTGCAGCCAAGTGTAAAACACAAACAATAGGCACCACACTGAATAAAGTTGTCCTATTCATCGCACTCGGAGCCCCCCCCCCCCCCTCCTTTCATGTGAATACAAACTCCATCTATTCATTACACTCCCATTTAAAAACAATCTAGTTCAAAAATGAACAGATTGAGTAAGTGCAGGAATGCGCCTATAGACGTTAACTGGCCAGGTGGTCTTTTCCAAACTGTGGCTATGACCGTCGTCCGTATTCAAGAAGTTAAACAGACCTTTACACACTAAGAGTCAATGCATTTCACATATTTCATCCACACTTTGTGTTGGATGTGAATTTGGAAGGATGTTTGGAATATGGAAGTTTGTAACTCATTCTTTATATTATTTTGGATTCTGATGTTGCATGCTCGCAGTTAATCAGTGTGCTTCTCAACAACATGCAACCATGGAGGATTCCTTCCTCCATGATGCAACATTCATTTACATTGTGATTGTATTGCTAGTTAAGCTTAACCTTCCTACTGTTATAACTATCACAACCTATCAAAAAACCAACCTCCTTCCTCTCTCATAGCTTGTGTGTTACAACCTGTCACTCAGAAGGTTTTAATAGATACCCAATTGACTCCATTTTGGCTCAGAGATAGGGAGGGTTAATTAATAAGAGGTTACCGCCGTCTTTGAATAACCACATCACACAAACGGTATACGTTCAAAGCTAGGGCTTTAGAATGAAAGGTCCAAACCTTACACGCTGCTTCTTAAAGTAGATGTTGAGTGTGGTTTGATCGTGAATTTCCCTCATTCGATGCATGAGTCATCTGCATTAGCAGTTAAGGAACTCGATATGTGTACTTTGCCAAAACTATAAAGCAAAGAGCATTGCTAAGGTCAGTTTTTGAAAAAGGATGTGTGTGAGAATAATGGAATATAAATTGACTGATTCCGATTACTTGATTGAGAAAATTAGTCATTTTGCTTCGGAACCCAAGTCAGGGCCCCTCACAGAACCACTGATCTTTTCATACAGAATGTAAGCAGTAAGCACTCAAAAAAGCTTGCTATTAAACTTAAGAGGTAGAAGTTGCTTAAAATGCTGATGCAGCAATAGGGATCCCCATGCACCTGCAGTTTTTATCTCAACTTCACTGTGAAATTAGCCCTTAATCTAGTACATTATTTTCTGCTCTAGTTCCCTGCTGTATAACGTTTATGTTAACCGTTAAGCAACCCTTCAAATTGGAGCCCTGATCCACTTCACATATTATGAATTTTGCTTTGCATTAACTCCAGACATTCTTATTGCCTCTTGGTGTTTTTTCAGAGATCTGATAAAATGTCAGCGAATGGGTTTTCAAATGAAGATTTATGAATGAAGGAAAGAAGGATTTGACAAGGATTTGACAAGGAATCGACAAGGATCAGACAAGGATCAGACAACCAGCAGCATATACAAACACCCAAATTTGGTAATTTCCTACAAATTGTTTTTCATGCCAGCCGATGCACAGTCGTACACTGTTTGAATTTTCCAGCCCGGGTTGTTTATTACTGGGAAAGTGGTCAGGCCAGTTGACCTATTTGGTTAAAATCGCACAAGACTAGTTTGTAAAAACGGTCAAATCACACCAGCTGTAATTCGATGGGGAATTCAGGAAATTGCAGACAAACAAAAAAGTGCAAAATTCCGTATAGAATATAGATATCTAAACGGAGTGGCTACGTGCAAATTTGTGAAAGGTCAGTTGACCTGTTGCCATAGACCTGAAGCAATGTCCAATCACATCAACTGTAATTCGGTGTTGAACATATGAAATCTAAGTCAAGTAAAAACAAATTACAATATCTAACATGAAACAAGGGAAACTGACTAGGTCATTTTTTAAATTAATTTTCAAAGTGAAAAAAAAAAAACTGGCAAGAGTGGGATTCGAATCTGTGACCTTCGAAATACTGTGCCGGTGCTCTACCAACTGAGCTATCTTGCCCCCATGTTGTCGGTCTCCCAAATTTGACTCCAATTCTGACTATTGCCCTAGCCCGCCCCCCCCCCCCCAAACAAAGACTGCCAAAATAGGGCAAATAGGGCAAGACAGCTCAGATGGTAGAGTCTGCTAGGTATTCCAGAGGTCACAGGTTCAAGTCCCGCTCCTGCCACTTTTCTTTGTTCACTTTGAAAATTAAAAAAACTAACAAACAAATTTCCATGGAAGGTAATTAGGAGGCGTGGTTGTGCATACGTGAGCGATAAGCCATATGCAGACAGAAATCATCTCTTCTGCACGTGGCTTTGCCACTGGTAAAGAATAATTTGTTTTATCCAAGGCAGAGAAAAACCATGACTTTACTCTCAAGGAAATGATTCCAATAACAATATTTTCAATTTTCAAACAGTAGCTTCCACAGTAAGAAAAATAAAGGCATTACAGTTTTGAGTGTCAGAAATACTTGAGTTGAATCAAGTTTTGCAAATATTTTAGTAATATGCAAATAAAACTGATAGTTGCACAATTCATTAGGTACAAAATATTTTGCAAATAGTTCGACACAATTAAATTGTGACAAAGGCATAGTGATTATGTTTTATCTACTGGTACTACTATTATATGTGTATGTTACAGAATTGTTATCTCAAACATCAGAGCGCTTATTTAATAAATGATAAAATTCAGCAATATTGACAGATACAAGTAAAGAGTCTAGATGACAAATAACTTAATTTTGTAAGCTGTATCGACCTATCACCATTTGCGAGTTCTTGGACATCTTTGCAATGGCGCACTGTGTGTACAAGTGCTCTTAAAGCGTTCGCTGCACCTGTCTCTGACCAAAGTTGTCTTGGATATTTTGGAGACGACTTTTGTTCATCATGCTTAAGTGCGTAAACGTACAGACCTCATTATGCCTGTAGTTGAATCACATTTGCATTTGGCATGCGTTCCTGTGTTGCGTTTCAATGAACAAGACGCACGTATGGGTGCTTGCATACATGTGTTTAAAAGTTTATTATTTGAGATTTATAATGTCATGTGATATTCAACAGATGCTCTGATTGGTTAATGCCTGAATGGTGATGGTAACACCAGAGTTTGAACAGTGAATGAGTGAATTTACCACCTGAGTCAGTTATCATATCATTAGATGTAAAACTGTTGTGCTTACATTTTAGAAATAAATTTGTTATAATTTGTAATTTTGTTAGTGGAATTTTATATGTGGACTATTTGAAACGGGCTATATTTTTTCTTACATTTGTGACAATGTTGTACCACTCTTCAGCTGTCACAAAATGAAATATTTCTGGTTTTAAAAATTCTGTTCAGCTATTTATTTTTTATTCATTGTTAATTCATGTAACTATATATCCATTTCATTACTTTATTAAATATTCAACTCCAAACATCAGTTTTCCTGCTTTTTGTTAACCTACAACAAAACAACTTTTGATTTGCTTTTGGGCTTGGAATGGTATAAAATTACAAAACAAAATGTAACTAAACTTTTTTTTATTATTCTATATTGACATCTTTTTGTGAAATGCAATGGTAGAAATATTCTGTAAAACTAAAGAAGTGGATTTCAAAGGTGCAACTAATAAAAAATTTTTAACATTCAAATTGTACTAAGAATTCTTTAAAATTATTGTTTCAAAAGGGACAAGGCATTGCAAAAACTTGGTGAAAATGCTGTAGACAGCTTCACCCTGTGACTGTCATTTGCCATAACGTACAATATATTTAACTTGGTTGTGAATGTAAGGTCCTGGGCCCAATAAGCCAGTTGGGTATTTCAACTGCGCATGTGCACAATGACATTTTATCCCGAATGACCCGCGGACCTAACGCACGCATGTGAACGCAAAAGGTGGTCGCAGAACGCGCACGTGTTAAATTCAATCAGAATGGGTGTTCGGGTAGCATGGCGTGACATTACGTCAGCAATTTTATCCCGAATAACCTTTGACCTTTGAGATACCGAACTAGCTTATTCCATGGAGCTGCTTCCACAAAATTCTGCTAGCACATTTTCCTGCTAAGCAAAAAAAAAACAGCTGGAAACCAGTAATCATTGTAAATCATTAGACATTTTGGCTGGTAACCTGATTTGGATCGATAAAGCACAACCTTTCTGTGATAAGCAAATTTGTGTGTTGAACAGCTCCATGAAATTAGCCCACGGGCCTATTAGTTTCATGGTCACAAAGCAGAAATTAACGCCTCTATACTTGGTAAGCAAAAATTTGTAGTTTTCTGGTGCTTGGTGAATTTGATTGCTTAACTATTTGTAATGGCTTTTGGCTTGCAAGTTGCTCAATGTATATTTGACAACAGCAACATTCTGGGATGATTGGGCATTTTAGTATTAGAAAAAAACTTGGCTGTTGAGTGTTAGGTATTTGAAATTTTAATTTTAATTGTCAATAGATAAATAGTATCAATTTTATCACGATAAATCAAAATAATTGTTTGATTTCGAGACTTGTTGGTCAGAATACCATGCAAATGAAGCAATACTAGCCATGAACGTAGATATGGATCCAAGTGATTTTCTGTTGTTTTTTTTAAAGATTTTAACAGAACCTGATTTTGGGGAACCTGATTATTTTTGTTAAACAGCTATATGCAACTATATACATGTGTAACAGTTTCCAATGGTCAGAGTTTCTCAGGAAACTTTTTTTTTTGCTGTATGTTTAATAAGACTTTGAAATTGTAAATGCGGATCATGCTGAATTTGGATCGTTCCAATGTATCTGTTATCTTCATTTTTTTTAAACTAAAAATATCTTCATCCTTTTTGCAAATTTGTATGAAAATAAACATGGAAGTCACAAAAACTGTTTTTGTAAAACTGTAGAAATTGTGTTCTTAATAATGCGTGCATAATGTTTTTGTTTTATTTTTTATTTGACAATCTCCACGGATAATTAAGACAATATGTTCAACATAAAAATTCAATCAGATTAAAAAAAAAATTATCGGAGGGTTGTCGAGGATGACACAAACCTGGTAATCGTTACCTTTAGGACCCCGTTCCATATAATGAAGGAGACAGTTTATGTTTCAGAACTTACCTCAATATTTTGCGATAATAAAGGCATGAAAAGACACTCTGTGTGCTTGGAATCATCTAAATAGTTCGCTATTTTAGATACAATGTATCATGTTGAACATGAGCAAGCTTAATTTTGTGGAAAGAGGGCAGGGTCTTGATTTATAAAAACTACAACGAGCACGTCAGTCATCACGTCTCTGACTGCAAAAAAGGGTAGGAACGTCACATTTTCTTTGAAAGTGCGTTTCAAAATTACAACAAACATGAGTTATTCTGAAGAAGTAAACACTGCTTTAGCCTGCAAAAGTCACTATAGTACTGTAAAGTCATCTGCAAAAGTCAGTTTTGAACGGAACTCGTACAAAAATAGAGGTGTCTTAAAGGTAACGATTAAACCTTTACCCCGGTGAGGGAGGACGACAGAAAGGGGGTAAATCCTATTTTTGTTAACCTGCGTATTTCTAACTCTATTAATACATCTCCAATGGCCGATATAAGTTTAAAATTAATAATTTGACACCTGGAATGAGATAATACTGGAATAGATAATTCATCTCGTAGTTTTGCTACCACTAGTAATTGTGTGAGGTAAGGGTATAGGAAGCAGGTGTAAAAAGTACTGGTATGTTGGCCACACTTTCCAGTTCTTATCGATGACGTGACTATGATACGCAACGGCTTCCGAGTTACAATTACGTTTTGGCAGGTTAGGAAAAAAATGGGATTTGACCCCTTTCTGACCCCCACTCCCGCCTCCCCCCTCCGAGGTACACGTTTGTTTATCATGTTTATGTGTACGCGGAGGAATTCTAAATCTAATTGTCTCTGCTGATTTCTTTTGTCTATTTGTTAAAGCTACGTGTGTCTGTGTATATCAATCTTCTTCGTGTAATAATAACTTGACAATATATTTTACGAAGACGAAATGTGGTGTCGTTGGGTCTGTTTTTGTTCAGGAATAGAGTTTTCTCCCATAATTCGTCAGTATAGTGAAATCCAGTTTTGAAATGTTCAGAGCCCAAACATTGCAGCTTTACTTACTTTGCCTGCTTGCATCCCCCGGCCCCGGCCTCTCGGATGTAATTTTCCCCCTTGTGCTCGACGTGGGTCATTCCATAAATTTTGGGTCCATTTTTGGTGTCCCTGTTTCTTTTTTGCAATTCGGGACACATTCTGTAATGCCTTCTATCTCCAAGAGTGATTATGTAAAGCAAAGTACCTGTCAAACAAGAACAAAAAATAGTGTGAAGTCAATTTTAATGATACTTGGTGGAAAATTACACAGGTCAGGTGTAACAGGGACACCAACAAATGTCACACTTTTGGACCCAAAATTTATAGAATGACCCATGTATAAAAATGAACAAACTACCATCAGAAAAAACCCACATTGTTTTACCACCCATTGCTTCCATTATAAAGTCTTTATAATGGTCAGATTAATGTTACCACCCCATCTTGTCTAGCTAGCTTCGCGTCCCGGGCGCGGGCCGCGTCACGTCTACAACTTTGGACCAATCGCCGGGAGGAGCGATCTAGGGCGCCCGCGCCGCCGGCCCGCGCCCCACATGCACACACCGCAGGCAGGATACGTACACATGTACCGGTCGAATCGTTACTAACGAAGCTTCGGGACGTTAAAAAAAATACAAGTTTTAGCCTTACTATTAATGAACGGTAAGCCTGGCAAAATGTATGATATTTGTTCTCATTTTATGACTGCTTATGTATTCGTGAATTAAGGCCTAAAACAGTTAATGATATTTGGAAGTTTGTTCATTGATCATGTTGTTTGTAACTTTGTTTTAGTTTCCCTAAAAAGTAAAATGTTTGCCAGACACACTGTACTAGCCACGACGTCTCCATTGCATGCATTACGCGTATACACACACATCCGCGTTTTTGCATCCCTGTGGAGACATGGCATTGTTCTCCCCTTTGTCCCTGTACTTAAGCAAACCCCCATAGACTTTGTACACAAAATTCCTTGTGGAGCAAACCTAACCCATAGAATTGCCCTGTGGAGACCTATTGAGTCCCTTTGTTCGCATTGTGTTCATGTCTCCACAGGGTACGGAATATCTCTCCACAGCGGTGGGCCACTACATGTACACACAACCAGGGTCTTCCGTACTGCCATTATATATCAATAGAGCGGTAAAGATCCCAATGCAAGGATTTTCATTTGATGCCTGAGGCACTATTCTCCTGTACAAAAACACAGGGTTGATTTCTATTTCCACTCCAATAACATGAATAAGGACCAAAGTCCCCACCTTTTGGGCATGAAAAAAGGTTACCAATCCCGATGCCAGGCCCTGGCCTGGGGTAGGGGAGGAGGGGGAGGGGTACATTTGACATGTTTATAAATATGCATGCATTTTGCATTAATCAAATTCTGAATGTGGCTCTTGGCCACTGCTGGGTTAAACTTAAATTCTAAACATGAAGCTTTTTTGAGAATTAAAGTTCATTCTTTTTTATGAAATTTAGGTAGAAATTTCTTGTTTATTGCATTCATAGATGACAGACAAGCAAATGTCTCAGGAAGAGCATACACTAGCAGACATCGACCAGCCCATGCCTGCCCAGCCCAACCACTATGCAACTAGCACGGAATCAGAGACGTCCGACGATGTGTCTGAAACTTCAGATACAGTGCTCCTCGGGGCAACGTCCATCCTTGCCAGAAGGAAGCGCAGGAGGCGAACCATCATCGCCGCAGACCAACTCATGAGGATGGAGAGCCTATACAAACAGCAGCAGTGGCCTAGCCGAGAGAAAAAAGAGGCCGTCGCCAGAGACATTGGGATGTCCACACACTTCGTCAACATCTGGTTCCAGAACAAGAGGTCCCGAATGAAGAAGTTGGCCCAGGAGGAAGAAGAGCTGCAGATCCTCCGTAAGACCAGAAGTCCGGGACCTGTGGGCTCCAAGGCGGACTCTGTGCAAGGTCTCGGCACAGGGACCACCAGGCCGATTGCTATAGCTCCGAAGCCGTCCATTGGAAACACAGTTTCCAGTCCCATCTCAGCTTTGCGGATTCCTAAAGTGGATGGTACACAAGCAGGCCAGTGTGTTGTCGTTAGACAGAATGTCGGTATCAGTGGTGAAAATAAAGCAGCATTGCCAGGTCTAGTGAGTGGACCATATATACATTCAAGTCCCACAGTCAAGATGCTAGCTGATGCTTCAAGAGCAGAAAACCTCACCATAATTCAGGTATTAAAGTCAAATCCTCGTAAAAATTGCCTTTTTAAAAATGCTGCCCAAGTGCCTTGCATCTGGGAGTTTAGAAAATAGGTTATGTTCATGTCAGAACACACCAAAATGTGGTTACATCATCAAAAAATTATTCCAAACTTTAAAAACCATTTTTTATTCCTCTGCATCTCTTGCAAAATTGCCATATAGTGGAACACATTTTTAAAACTGAATTCACCCAGAGTGTCCAATTGATTTATCTTTAGAAAGTTTGACCCATCATTTTTCTGATGTAAATCATTAGTTTACCAGCGTAATGTGTTTAGAAGCCATGCCACTGTCAATGAAAAGAAGTAATCTGCTTGCAAAAGGCAGCATCAATATTCTGGTTTTCTTCACAAATCACAAACCTATTCGGATATTCATATTGTAATTATGACAGATTGCCGCACCCCCAAAACTACCCACTTCTATGCATCTGCAGCAACCGCCAGCCAATACACAAACAATCCCAGCATGCAACACCAACCAGACCCAGTTGCCAAGGCAACGGACTGCCGGACAATTGAATTTCTTCAAATGCTTGGTCTCCATGATGGCCATGGAGGAAGGGGGACTCATTAGGAAAGGCGACCCCAAATTTGATGTCGCTGTGAATGCTGCCCTCTATGGACTGCGGATTGCCAACGGGAACATCCTGACGTACAAGAAGGGCAGGGGGCTATTTATCCACAACGAACAAAACTGATCAGGCTTCATCATCTCTCTGCACAGCCTGTTGAGGGTGCTGTTTGGCTAGCAATGAGACCCATGGGTGAGAACTTCCTGCATACAGAAGTAACTACTCTGTGGGTGAACTGTGTAGAGACCTTATCGGAGATACCGCCTGGTTGAGTCCGCACGAAGGTCAAAAGGGATTGTGGGAAGAAAAAAGGACCCCAAAAATTATTCCAATCCAGATTGTAAAATTGAATTACAAGGTCTTTGTAATGAAGTTGTGAAGTTTGTTCAAATGTATACCCAGAATTGATCTAAGACAGAGACTATTGCAGTGGCTTCCTCGTAGTACAGGGGTGAGATTTGTCAGGATTTTGCCTGATTTTAGGATTTTATTTGGTCGGGATTTTTTTCTTCACAATTTTTAAAGATTCTCTTTTGAATTGTGGAATTTCTGAGGTGTTAACCCTAAAGATGTTTTTACCTGTAAAAGTCGATATAGACCAATAAACCAGTATTTTAAGAGGTGCCTTTACATGTAGGTAAATACAAACCATAGTCCCTACATTGCTCTGGGGTCCTCGACGACCCCTAAACACCGTAGATTTCGTGGATTTTTCATTTTTGGCATATATCTCAGCCCTGGTAGTATTGTTACAGCTAGTTTGGGGATATTTCAAAACAAGGTGCCAGTGTTTAAATATGTGCACTTGAGTCATGTAATATTGATTACCAATTGCACAGTCCACAATCTTGCACTCATCAGCGCAGGGCCAAATCTTTTATGATGCTAACTAGAAAGTGATGATGCAGATTTAAAGGCTGAACACAAATTAAATGATAACCAGTCACAGGCAGTATACATCGACCTGCATTTCGGATGCTGACCTTTTGATTTTAAGCAAATCTTTTTGTGCTATAAAGTAAACATTTTGTACTTGGCAGCTTAATGAAATTGCCCCAGATCGCCTAGCATATATCACCTTTATTTTAGGAGATAATCTCCTGTATTTCATTGATGTATAAAATTGATAGTAAATCTGCATCCGGGGCAAACTTGCGGCAAAAAAGGAAAACTCATTGGGTCTCACTCTGTCCACTTAGAGCTAGAGAATATCAAAGGTGTCTGTACAAGTTGGGCATAGTCTGGTTCCCAGACCAAAATATTCTGACTATTTCTGATGAATATTAGGTCCGGTAGCCGCCAATGTCACGTGACGAAAACTGGCAGAATTCTGCCAGTTTTCCGAAAATTTCTGAAGTTTTCGGAACTTGTTTTTGGTAACATTCGGCTGTTAACATTGATGTTCGCAATAACAAAATATCTGTCAGGCCCGTTACAGATCCTGGAATTTGAATTCTCAATTATATATAAAAACTGAAAAATCTTGCAGTATTTTTTCGACTGGATTTTGCAAGAATGTTAAATTTGAATGATGCCACTGACATCACTCGGACTAACACTGCACGTCATGATCTATTTTAAACCGTGGTAGCTACCTGACCTAAGTGAATCTTCAGGTCAGGGAACTAGACTAGTTAGGCAATGGGTGTTGTGAAGTTGTCCGTGGTTTTCTTTTTCAAGCCAGTTTGCGAACATTTCTTATTTTTTTATAATAAAAAAAATTGAGATACACTGCCTAGTTTTTATTTGGAACTACATTTTGTATATATATGTTGTGTACAATTTTACGTTCAAACTTGTTTTCCTCAATATTAGTTTAATAATTACTTTAACAAAATGCAAAATTATTGTATCATCTACATATTTTTTCCATAATACCATTTCTCAAAATATATTCATTATATATTTTGTTTAAGTAAACAAAGAATGATAGGAGTGGTTTGTGGTGAGCTCGATGAAATTAATCATATTTTGTTAAAGGTGATGACTTTTCATTTTCATTAAAACAATTCATTTTATTTATTTCTCAAGAAAAGTTACATTCATAGCAAGTTATTTCTGCTTGCAAACTGTAAAAATTGAATGATACGTATTTAAAAATGGTAGATAAAATGTCTCTGTTTTGAACTCTTTATGATTAACTTTTAATGTGTTTTTCCCTCAAGGCATATTTATATCTTTATTCACTGCGAACGTGTTTACTATTCTCTTCATTGGTGGAAACTTTTCATATGCAAATATACGTGCATGCAAATTTGCTGCTGTGGCAAAGTTGAAAGGTCAGTAGACGGGTACCTTTCACACCGCATTTAGATCTCGTATTGCTGAAACGTAAATAAAAAGACAGAGAGGGTGAGGGTGCAGCTAGGTGCATACTGGAGCATTTAGCGTGTTATTTGTCGGCGTGGCACCGCTTGTCCGAAGAAATAGAGCTGTTTTTCATTATTCTCGGTAAAAATATACCTTCAAGTGTTTTTGCACAATTAGTAAAAATTGGTTTCGTCGTCATGTTCAGAAGAAAGTTAGAAGCCCTCAATTACCACCAGCTGGACATCGATATAAATGGTGAGGATTTTAACTGTGATGACAGCGGCCATTGCATCAGTATCGTGAAAATTCAGTGCTTTGTTCTATTTTCAGTGTTTAAAGGGTGGCTGCAATGAAATTGTACCAACAATTTAATTTTGTGATGTATAACTCTTTTACAATAAGAAATGTGATTAAAGTGTGTTTTCTGTGTTTCTGCCCATTTTTGGTGTTTAATTTTCTCGGAATAAAGTTCCCCCCTTTCTCTATTGTTTCCGCGCCCCTAAATGCATGACGTCATTTTGGGAACAACAGAAACTCAGCAAGAGTAGTTTGATCAGTGTACGTTTGTGTACGTGTGGATGTATGCCGTCGTTGAGGGAACCAGCCACGCGCGATTAAATAGCTTTGGATGAAGGGACCAGGGAAACATTTCTCGTCGCGTTAAAATCTTCAAACAGAATCTTTTGGATCTGAATCTGACAATCGAGTGTCGATTTTAGACTTGTTGATTCAGACACTTCTTCGGAACATTATTGGGGCGAGGAAGAGGAGGATCTTGGAGCTTTTCCGTACATGTATGAGCCAGAAGGTGAGAGTAACAGCGAAACTACTAAAGACTCCGAATCGGACTCCCGATGCGGAACGCGTGAAAGACTTGAAAACAACGATTGCTAGGCTAAATAACACTCTTCGAGTCCAAATACGACGGTATTTCAGTTCTACTGGAAAGAGGTGAAGACTGACACCATCCTTAGTCGTTAGTGGTGTTGCTGATGCAGCAGCAACACAACGACACGGTATTATCGACGAAAAACATTCGCAAAACACTGAAAGCTTTCCGCGACACATCGAAAACACACGTGCATGTCAATGCAACGCACGCTCGGTGTACTATGGCCGACCATACCACAGCCAGCCGGGTTCCCGGGATGATGTCACATCGGCGTTACCACTTGATGGGCGGGGCTGACCTCCTCCCGCCTTAAAAAATTTGTTTTCAAATGCTTACGCGAAATAAAAAAATACAAACAACACACAGTTGTGTTTCAAAAACTTTATTTCATCGATATACACAATAAAAATTGCATTGCAGCCATCATTTAATGCTTGATATAATTATACCGCTTTGCCTAAGGGGTGGTGTTATCATTTCGTCTTAAAATTGGCCACAGAGGGGTGAAAATGTAGTTTAGGACACCTCTTTTTGTAGTTCTTAAACTGGTTTTGTCTTTGAAAAAAGAAAAGATTGGGGGAAAGCTCTTATTATTATGAATTGTATGAATGCCTCACCATACCAATCCTCTGTTCATGCATAATTGTGCACGCTGTAAATGCAGTGTGGTGTGTCGGGCAGTTGTAGCATAAAACCATGGGTCATGTTTCCATTGTCCGTATTCATAATCCAGCATAAATGCATACATTGTAACATGGTGGAGTCATGTATATTGAAGCCTGATATGCCTGAAAGTTGCGAAGCATATTTTGGTTTTTCTCTGGCTAGATGACATGAAATGGCGCAACTTCGTCATTTGGCTGGAGGATCAGAAAATCCGAATGTACAAGATAGAGAAGAGACAGCCACTCAGAAACTTCATCAGCAGTGATTGGCCAAAGATATTCCAACAGGTAGGCCCTGGGCTAAATGTGACCCGCTCTGGAAAAAGGTATATTATGTCGCAAAATATGAAAAATTAGTTTTATGTATGTTTGGAAAGCCCGCAATGTAAGCTTTCATTTGGTACAAGATAGAGCATCAAAGCCCTTTCCGTTCTGGAGTTATTACGTTTTTGCATATTAATTAGTTCTATGGAGTTCAAATTGCACAACAGAGAAAACAGGCTTTGAAATAGCTAGTTCTAAGGTGGTGCAATGGAAAAATACTCTCTAAAAAGGGTATTTTTTTCGCTTTATTCACTGAAATCAACATTGTTGTGCACCAAACATGAAACTTTAGATATTTGAGATGTCATTAAAGACAAGAAACAAAAAATGAATTTTGACATAAAATTTCATCCTCTCAACGTTGAAAAGGCCATTACATGTAAATGCATAGCGCGACTTATACAGGAATTCGCCGACGCCATTTTTACAGTGGTGCCGCGCCCGCATGCATGCAGGCTGCCCGCGTTCTTTAATTTGAGTCGTGTGCGCATTTTGGCAAGTTGTAAACACCCTGTTGGTCGAAGCTGCATCGAGGGCGTGCGTCTAACACGCACGCGAGCGCCTCGCCACCGCAGTAAATGCTTCTAATTTTGGTCGCCGGATTCGTCTATTTTTTTTATATCACCTTTTTCTGGAGCGGGTCACAAATGATGGTGGTAAAATGTGTTAGCCTTTTTGTTTTTATTATAGCCAAACATCCACATTGATAAGCCAATAAATAACCTCTTTCTAAACGCTTGAAAGGGTCACAACGTAGTGGTGCAAATCCAGATTTGTTAACATTCGGTTTGAATTCCACTATTCGGTTTCGATTTTGGAAACCGAATATTGGAAAGCAACCTTAACAAAATTAAGCCTTCCATTTGTTGTGACACAGGCTAAAGAAAACAACTGGAACATCCTCCAATTTGCTCCATTGTCTCACTCTCAGATTGTAACTACATTCTCTCGCTATTGGTCTTCTTGGTATATGAATAGCCTGCCCTTCCATTTTTTTCCCAACATTATAGCTCTGGAGTGTTTTTGAAAATGCCCAGTGTTCACCGAATCCTGCAAACTATATCCAGTCATTGGGAGGGCTTTTCATGTGGAACCTCTGTCATCACTTCTTGTTAGCATGACTATGAGCTACATGTAGATGGGAACTTCCAGTGAAATATCTGGATAACCAGATTTTGAAATATCTGATTTCTCCTGCCGCTATCACAAGGCAATTTATTACAGCAGTCGCAGCCCTCCTCGGCTATTATTGAGAGGTTAACTCTAAGGCAATATAATTTTTCTACCTTGTTGGATGAGATTGTAAGTCCTTGATCACAAAGCTCTATCATCGGTACCAGTAGAACCCACTGATTTTCTTTTGTTAACCCTAACGTCACCGAATACTACAAAATACTACTTGAGTAAACTGTAGTCTGCAGTAGTACATGTATTACACTGGCCGATGAGAATTAAGTAGTATTTTGTAGTACAGTGTACTGTAACCCCCAAGTGAATGCCTAGGATGTAGGGGTTAAAGAATTAGAGATATCTCTATATTTGACATTTTGTGTTTCAGTTCTATGCTTTGATTGGTTCTTCCACACATCTTTACAGTTGCTTGAATGAACATTTATTTTCAAAGATATTCAGAATATTTCATTTTCTTTTGCTTGCATGATAGTACTTGAAAGATTTACAGTGCCCCGCAGATGCTAAGGATAGAAAGGCTAGTTGTGAGTGGTTACTAGGCCATGCAGTCAGACTAGACTATGGAGAAAAAGGTAATTATTGTAGGATTTGAAGAGGAAATATTTTACTTTAACCCTAACCCCTTGGGTAACTTTACTAGAAAGTATCTTGAATCTGCCAAAATCCACCTATTTTGTCATGCACAAAAAGTTGGTTTTGGTGACTGCTCAATATGGAGGTGTCCTGAATCCATCAAAATCCTGCAGGAACGCTAGGCTTACAATCCTCAATCCATAAAAATCCCCCAGGTTTCAATATGGAGGTATCCTGAATCCGCCGAAATCCTCCAAAACAGGGAAAGGATTTTTATGGATTTAGGTAGGTTAGGGTTAATACTCCCCACCAAAATTGGTCAGGAACAGCAAAATCATGGCAAATAACCAACCCTCCTTGATAAAAGTGTCTAAACATGTGGCACAACCAGTTATTTCAAGATTAATGTCCACAAAATCTGTAAAAAGTGATGCAGAAATAAATTCTGAAAACAAATGGATGGATATTTTCTAAGATTTTTATTTTCCAAATCTTTGTGAGGATGCCACACGAGTCATTTACAGAAGTAATGAAATAACTTTCACTGGAGCATCAAGTGCATCACATAATTGGATCCCCCTCTCTCATTTTACCGGTTTGTGAACACTTTGGTCTCATTGCTGAGCCACATAATGCTGTCAAATCTTTGACACATGACGACATGCGTGTACGTGCACTGTATATATCTCCGAGGACAAGAGAAGAAAGGAAACACAAAGAAACCTTTCAGTCCTCGAACGTAGTCTTTTGTTGAAATCGGTCCTCGAACGTAAGGATACGTGCTTAGTCTATGGGGGTTGGTTATATTAAAGGAACAATAGGAAACACAAAGCATTGTCCTCGGAAGTATTGGGGAAGTACGACTGCGTGTACGTATGTATGTCAAATTCTATGCCATATCTTGCAGTTGCAATCTTTGATTTCTGACAAGGGAGACCATTGGAAATGAGGTGCAAAAGATTCATGGGCTGTCCCCAATATGACCTTTGTATTTGTGGCGTCCGCAAGGGAAATTTGACATGACCTATTTTTTAGTAATTGCAATTTACATGAAAATCGTCAAAAAAAATCGTAAAAAAAAAATCACGATTCCTGTTTTTGTCAAAATAGTTTAAAGCATATTTAATTCAAAATACCTGGTTTGCTTTTGTGTTGAGACCATTAAATGTGTACAATTTGACATTTTGACATGCTTCTGACTTGCTTCCGAAAAAATTATGTAAACTACGTATTATTTTCCATTCTCAATGCTGAATTTACGGCTCTGTTCTAAAACCAAAATATCGTGTAACAGTAATTTTTTCACCATTACAAAGCTTACATTATATTTTTGTTTATAGAATGAAAATCTCAATTTTCAAAATGTCCAACTTATGTCTGATTTCGCTTGTTGGTGCCACATTTTGTTGTTTATAGTTTTGTGTGTATTTCATGTATTTAAGTTGTTTTTTCAGGTCAACTCAAATCAGGTCAAATCAGATGAAATGCATGTTCTGTTACTTTAGTTATTCCTCATAGATCCTCCAAAATCTATCAGAAGGTCTTGCAGGATTTTTGAGGACAGTACAGAGCCTAGCCAATCTTATTTAAACGGGGCTTGATTTCCCACAAAACTTCAAGTGCAAAGAAAGTGCCATTGGGTTACTGCAGAATGATGGATTTTGGAGGATTCTGGAAGGTTCCTGGCAAACATTCTAGGGAGTTGGGGTTAAATTGGTTTTACTGAGTGCGTGTATTTTTACTTTGTTTTAAAGTGCAGTAAGGTACCAATGAAAACTTCATCTGTCCTGCATTATTTCACAGTGGAAAAGTACAAAGCAGTGTCTGGTGGTGGACAGAACTCATCACAGACTGCTTCTGATGATCCATTTAAAAATGTAGATGGTGAGTTGTTTAATCTTCCTGAGCGTCAGCTTAACCCCTTGTGCCTGGCTGTCATTGATGGTGGGGGGGGGGGGGGGGGGGGGGGGGGGGGGGGGGGGGGGCTGTGAAGCCAAATAGTCACCACAAATGCAAACAATAGGCACCACACTAAATATAGTGGTCCTATTCATCACACATTGAGCCCCCCTTTCATGTGAATAAAAGCTTTATTTATAGAAGCTCCATCTATTCATTACACTCCCATTCAAGAACAATAAAGTGGAAACATGAATGGACCGAGTATGTGCAGGAATGTGCGTGTATAGACGACAACAGGCTAGGTGGTCTTTTTCAAACCGCGGCTGTGGCTGTCGTCTGTATTCAAGAGGTGAAGCCATAGAGCATTGTCATTATTTTGTTTGGCACACCAGTCGAGTCAGATGAACAGATTATCCTGTTCACATACGTACCCTTCTGTCTCATCAACATGTTATGTAGTCAGTTGCCTTTTGTTCCCCCACTGAAGACTTTTAACCCTAAAACCCTCCAGGGTATTTTGACTAGAAACCCTGCCAGACGCATCAGATTGTATACTTTGTCACATTGACTTGTGTGTAGAGTTCAGCAAAGTGAAGCTGTCACCACAGATGCACTGTGCTGCGTCTGGCAGGGTTAGGGTTAAAGTGGGCATTTTAAAAGGTCCTTGGCCACACGATTCCGTGGTAATGCTAGTGCAGTAACTTTAGCAATAATTTGTAGTCACCCTACTGGTTGGCTTCAGCTTGAAAACTGGTGAAAAAACTGTTGTAGTTTGTTGGATTTAGCAGTCAACACAAATAAACTGCATGGTGTGTTGGATTTTGTCATATTTAGGAGGGTGGAGGCAGACTTTTAGTAAACATTTTGTTTGATTTCGTTTGATTTGGCAGGGCTCATACAAACAAATACCTGTTGTATTTTGTTGGATTCAGCAGGGTAGCTACAAAATGCCAAGGCTGGTGTGTAGGTGGTACACTGCAGAATCCAACAACATTTGCTGTTTGATTTTGTTGTATTTAGCAGGCTTCTCATTTCAGTTTTGTTGGAAATTGTTGGGTGTACGTAGCAGGGGTATATGAAACACATTGAAGGGGGTTAGGGTAACAGACTTTATCCACAGGTGACCCTCACTGACCCAATGAAAGGTCATTGAATGAGGGTTCAGAAGTCAAATCCAAATTCCAAGAACTGGGCCCAATTTTGTGGCTCTCCTTACTGTTTTAAAGCAAAGAATCTCCATGAACTGTAATAAAAAATACTGCACTAACCAGTAAGGAACTGTGACTTAAGCACAGTTGTTACATCCTGTAACTTAAAGTTATGTACTTTGACATGGTTAGTGCATAATTTATATGCTAGCTCTGTAAGCACAACATGGGGCTCGTAAGTCATAAGCATGGAATTATGCAGTAAGCACACATGAAATTGGGCCCCTGAAAGGGATTGGGCTAGGGCTGTGCACCCGACCGCTAATGTCAGGAACCGGTTCCAGATTATGGAATCTAGTACCTGAACCGAATTAACAAATTACATGTACTTAGTCATTTCTCATGAAAAAGAAAGTTTTTGAATGTCATTTTGGGGGAATTTTCAAAATGAAAACCAGGGTACATGGAAAAACAAAACAGATTTACTCCCTAGGGTGTGGCAAATCACACTAAAATTGTAGGATTCAGGACTGTTAAGATTAACGTTTATGATGCTTGCAAAAATGCAATTTACATGTCGACTTGATTTGACTTGCTCGTGAATGTGGTTGATTTGATTCTCAATGTACAGTGAATAGTCCAGGCTTCAAGGCAGGTCTAACATCGGTCTGTCAGTTACTAAACATACCCCAGCACTACGATCAAGTGACGACACTGGAAGCCGTCAGTGTCTTGATTCAGGAGATATTGGCACAAGCTGGAGCAGAACCGGAAACACAAGAGGTAGTTGTCAGAGACCAGTCTTCAGAAATAACAAATATAGCATCTATGTAGCATATAGTTTTATCCTGGCTGAAAAGAAAAGATGAAACCCAGAGAGAATGTCAAATAAACAAATTGCTTGAGCGCTACTTTGTGAAGTCGCTTTTCACCACTTGCCTCAAAAGGTGTGGATGCTCAATTTCTTTACTGTGTAAAAATGACTTGAGCGTTTCTCTGAGAAAATGGAAACTTTAGGATATCACATTAAGTTGATGTTACTAATTAATCTTATTCGCCGGTTAACCTGGGAGGCGCACCGCCCAAAAAATGACTCGCGCGCACTAAGGTGCTCATCCGTAAGGCACCTTCTCAAAGCATGGACATGAAACAGTCACAGACATAGGCTTTCTGTGGGTGGAAACATCTGTTGTTCACCGTCTGTCACTGGGCAAGCAGTCGGATGATTGATAGTTTCCTTCATGTCAGGCTGGCTCACCCAGCGAAGTCAGCTACACAAAGGACTAAGGTTTGTATACAAATGCATGGCCTAGGCAAGAAGCCCAGATTTCTCACCATCAAAAAAAAAAATGCCTGTTGGGGAACCCCCGCTTTAAAGGTGATTGTTCCTGGTCCAACTAGGGGGTTCGATGTAGGAATACATGCAGTTTGAGCGGAATTGGCCCAAAGGTGTTTAAGTAATTAAATAATTTTTAAAAAGTTTCTATCGTTTGAGCACCTTGGCGGCTCGCAGGGTTAAGACATATCAAGCATTAGTTTACATGTTAATTGAAACACACAAAAGCAGCCATCATATTTGAAAAAACATTCTCCAAAAAATGGAAACATGGAGTGCTACTTTTGTGCCAGTGTACATGTACTTCATGACAGATGGAAAAGTGCAAGCTATAAGTACATACATAATGTTGTATTATTTGTCCATCTGATAGATATTTTTGACTTTCTTTTCAGGGTATCGACTTTGACTTGAACAACTATGAGCTGGGGTTTGAAACCAAAGGTAATGGGTCCAAGTTGAATATTAGCCATTTTGTGAAAAACATCTTCATATCCACAGCTGCCAACCAGTACGGATTTTCCGTATTTCGTATGGAAATTCACGAAAGAATGTTTGTTTATAAATACGGATTTTGTGAAATCCGACCATAATAATGTTTTGTCATGCATAATATGCTATTACACTGCGCGTGTACTGGGTCATGATTGTGATCCTAACCGAATGATGCAACTTTAGCTTTGAAAATAAAAAACAATAAGGAGACGGTCCATCCAGTGCATGGGTTTGTTAAACTCACCAGGCACACGGCGTGCACGTAAATAAATACTGAAATGACTTTGAAAAGGTTGGCAGTTCTGTATCCAATCAGTATTTTAACCCTAACATCCTAGGCATTCATTTGGGGTGAAGACCTGTGTACTACGAAATACTACTTAGTATTCTGTAGCACTGAGTCTCTCTGTCTTTGATGATTGAGTGTATCATGACAGCAGTCAAGATACTTGCAACTACAGAGTACCAGTGTTGTAACCAAGTCAATTTTTTTCAAGTCAAGTACCAAGTCCCAAGTCAATTTTTCCAAGTCAAGTGCCAAGTCTCAAGTCAATTGTTGCACATAGTAAATTCAAATTCCAATGACAAATGACTTTTGGCTGGCACGTATGCACTGTACAAAAATCAACCATGCATGCCTGGTCTTGAGGATTCTCCATGCAGTCGTCTCGTGCTGCAGCCCTGCATACGTACTAGACACCCAGCTCGCTATGCACTGTAGGCTTGGCATTTTTGTGTTTGTTTTAACAAAAGTGTTGATGTCAGCAAGTCAAATTTATTCAAGTCAAGTCGAGTCACAAGTCATGTTTTTTTCAAGTCAAGTCAAGTCCCAAGTCATTTTTTTTCCAAGTCAAGTCAAAAAAATTGCGACTTGAGTCTGACTCGAGTCCGAGTCAGCAACTCAAGTCAACAAAACTGCAGCTTCTATGTAATACAGTTAAGTTACTGGGTAAATTATATTTTGTGTAAATGAATTGGACGGCTGAGATAAAAAATTGTATCATCTTTGGAAACCAGTAGTTCATGCTTTGTTTCCACCTTAGATGAAAACAGACATTTTGCCTCCAACCCCAGCAACAAACAGTAGTACTACATATTACTACGTACTTTATTTGGGGTGAAGTATCAAATACTAAAAATTACTACAAGCATTGTACACAAATAGGTGAGAGTACTGCATACTACAGTTTACTACAAGTAGTATTTTGTAGCTTTATATGAGGTTAGGGTTAAAATACTCTCCCTCCTTACAGATGTTTGAATTGATCATGTGTCCCGCCCACATTTGAGGTACGTGTGTTGTTACCATTGGACAGGCATGGGTAGACCTTTTGTGCTTACATTGTTACAGAATTTGAATGACAAAATATACCTTAAAGATGGCTACTATGCATAGGGTGTGTTACATATGGGATCAGTGGGTATTTCGGTGTGGGGAGTAGGGCCTAGGTTTGTGGTTTTTAGATGAGGCCCGATACCCAATTTTGAATTTTTGAAAAAGGAAAGTAAGAAAGAAGTCCTATTTAAAAGTAGTATACAACATTTGCAAACAAATGAAAACAAAACTACTGAATTATTATTGAAAAAATGGACTAGACTGTAAGTAAATAGCAGTCTCAAGCATCCTGTGAAATCACGGCACCTGGGGTGCTGCCGTTTTCGAGAAAAGTGGAAATTTGTATCGTTTTCTCAACGATTGTCGGCCAACAATTGTTGGAAATTGTCTAATTCCCCGACCTGATAATTCCCTGACTATAAATTGCTCTGTTTTGTCTAAAGTATGGTCAGGGAACCAGACTACTAGAACAGATTTTTTTCTCTGTTTTCCCAGCAACTATGCACACAAAACTTCAAACAGGTCAATGTTACAGTATTTGCTAGCACGCTATAAAATACTAACCCCCAAATCCATTTGTTTCTGAAAATTACAGCAAAAGCAAATGATGTATGCTACCTTTAAGGGTGCAGTTTTGTAGTATGTTTTTATCACAAGTGAAGCCAATTATATTTCCTTTCTATGTAATCCCTCCCCCCCCTCAAAGATTGGTGCTCACTGTTGTGCCCCTTGCAAATAAGAATATATTTATGTTACTGTTGGGGTACACAGAAAGTGGGTTCTAATCCCGGCCTGGCCGGTCATGGCATTGTATCCTTGAGCAAGACGATTTACGTTAATTGCTTCTCTCCGCCCAAGAGTAGAAATAGGTACCAGTGAGAGTTGGGAAGTAACCTGTGATGGTCTGGTGTCCTGTCCTGGGAGAACGTTTAATGCCACAGAAACCTGATGAGCTCTCTGGCTCGGGACCGACTTCAATTTTTGCCACTTTCAAATAAAAATATTGTTAAGCCACTGTTGGGGTTCACAGAATTTGGTTCTTACTGATCCAGTAACTTTGCGTGTTGATATTCATGTAAAATGTATGGCCAACATTGCATTTGACAGATAACAGTTCTCTAAAATTCTTTGCCTTAACCCTAACCATTTGGGTAACTTTACTAGAAAGTATCCTGAATCCGTCAAAATCCACCTATTTTGTCATGCACAAAAAGTTGGTTTTGGTGACTGCTCAATATGGAGGTATCCTGAATCCATCAAAATCCTGCAGTACCGCTAGGCTTACAATCCTCAATCCATCAAAATCTCCCAGTTTTCAATATGGAGGTATCCTGAATCCGCCGAAATTCTCCAAAACAGGGTTTGGATTTTGATGGATTTAGGTAGGTTAGGGTTAATATGCCTGTTTCCCCTCATCTTATGAACTTTTCTACTTCAAGAGGAATCTCAATTCCTGTATCTTTGATTCTGCTCCATTTTGTAAGCCCTGTACCTCCAGTAGCTTTTAGCTCTGTCCGGGGCGAACTAGCAAAAACAAAATAGGACTTGGTGACATTCAGTGTTCAGATTAACTCATCGCAGTGAATACCTTGCTTAGAAAACAGGAATTTAAATCCATTTTTTTTAAAAGCATATTCTCAGCATCTCTGCTAATTTGGCATGGTCTTTGTGTTACAGACTCAGTGCTGGACGAAGCTAGTCGGATTCTTCGTCTCTTGCACATCGCCGAGCTACGCGACTTACAAACCAAGATCAACGAGGCTATCGTTGCGGTCCAGGCCATCACAGCCAACCCCAAGACAGATCAGAAACTGGGCAAGGTGGGACGGTGACCCAGGCCTCGAGAACATCCAAGGAACGGACAGGCAAGGCAGCACCGAGCCAGAGGAGAAATCCATGAACACTGGTGTGTTGGAGTGGATTGGACTGGCCATCGTGTCTTCTTTTGGTTTTTGTTTACAACCCTGCTGCCTCTGTGTAATCTCCTGACAACAAGACATCAAGAAGTGTGTCATCTCGTCAAAGTCAGTAGTCTGAGTTATTGCCTTACCGTGAACCATTAAGACTTTAGTTTGTCTAGAAAGCTGCAAGGTTAGAAAGTTCTGTGCCAAAACCCAAGCATGTTGTACTGCATCAGTAGGTTTTGTGTTACATCCGTGCAACGTTAAGCACAAAACCACATCAGCAAAAATGCTGTCAATCAGATTTAAGCCTTCAAGACAGGAAATAGATATCCACACAATGAATGGGATACGTTTGTGGTTTCAATACAAACAGAATATGTTTTGGAAGAAGTGTGATGCTCATAGGAACTGAGTGTTCCCTGTGTTTCAACCAGTGTGACCTGAGGCGATTTACGGCTTTGCGTGGTGGGTGCAGAGCAGAGATATTTTTGTTTTTGCAGATAGATCATGTGAAGTGACTAACTTAAAAAGGGAAGTATGGTCCTTGGAAAGAGTGTCATCTGGAGAAGCAAAAAACAAAAATTCTCTCCAGTAGGACCTAGTTATCTGTAGTCTGACTAAAGATGAACATTACTACAGCCTCTCGTCAGGATCACATTTTTCAAATTTGAAAATTTGAAAAATGAGTTAGTAATGTAGTTGAATTTGCCACATCCTAAGCTTTAATTTGGTGTAGGTTTGACCCCTGTGGCATTTTGTGTTCTCAAGATATCTTCACATTTGCATTCTCATATTTTCCAAAAATAACAAGTGCGTTTAGAGATATAGCCCTTTTAAGAGAGTTCAGAGATATAGCAAGTGGAAAGAAACAGATATAGATGTAATTTCTAGCAACATTTGTTTTTTCATCTTTATTCATCAATATTAACATTGCTAAAAAAAAATTATAAAAATCTAGCTATAATAGAAGCCAACAAACCAAAAACAAAAACTCACTTACATGAAGATTTGTTGCCCTCTTCACATAGAACAGTCCCGAGTGTTTTCGCATACCGCAACATAATACCCTTTTTTGTAGAGCGGGTCACATTTGGTGTAATATTGAAGCATCCCTAGCTGTTACAAGCGCTCTTGTAATAAACTGATCCAGTTAAAGCAAGCACTCTTTGAGGTATTGACCAGTCCACAGCTGCACGTCCCACTCATCCATCACAATTATCGGACGTTTGTTAGACAGTAGCAACTGCTGTAATCAGTTGATAAGTCAAGAGATGGTGTTTATTTTTGGGTCTTCCACTGAGAGGCCCAATCCCTATCTACACATCCAAGTCCCAAGATTTGTCCTGCAGTACTGCTTAACCCGTTGCGTACGGATGACGCCAAATGGCACAAAAAAAACCAACAGTGCCACCAGGCCGGATGATGCCATTTGCCGCTGTCTGTGATTTTTAATCCATTGTTGGATTGTGTATGTTACGCTTGACTGCACAAGCACATTGTGTCCGTTTCACTTGGCTGCAAAAGCCGATGCGACACTCCGGCGCCTCTCTGTAAATAACCATACTCGAGGGGTTAACTAGTAAATGACTAGTCAGAGCTATCTTGGATCTTGGACACATATTTTATTTTAACTGGCATTATTTGCATGTCCGTCATTGTGCAGTGTTCTGAGCATATTTAGTTTACTGTAAATATCTCACACCTTACAGATATTTGAAAATTCCTGGTTTGAGCTAAGTAGCTTTGCACCCAGATTCATAACAAAAAAATATGGCTGCACTGAATTTGAATCGCGGTAGAATAGGATGGACGCAGCTTATAAAAACCATGTCCAGTCAAATGAACTGTCATTCAGATTGGGACATGTAAAATGTAACAACAAATACGCACAAAATTCAGTAGTTACATAGCTATGCGCACATGAGCGATTGGGCAGTGGCTAAGCCAAGGTTTGACCCAAATTAGTCAAAATGGCAACTTTTTTTGGGGGGGGGGGGGAGGGTGGGTGTGCCACTGCAATAGGCCAATTGTTTACAAGTTGCTTGAATGTTATTCAGATGTTTTTCCTCAGGTTTCATTATTCATTAATGTTATCTATATACCTTCGATAAATGACAGTGTTTACCTTAAAACGTCACCATAATGAACACTGTCTATAATGAAAGCTCTCTTTGGCCACCACTAACTGAAAACCATTACTATCCTGAGCTGAACATGTTTTGTGGATCTCGATCAACCCACGGCGTTCACGATGGTGATGTTCTAAAACGTCACCATAATGAACACTGTCTATAATGAAAGCTCTGTTTGGCCACCACTAACTGAAAACCATTACTATCCTGAATGACAGCTGATGAGCTGAACATGTTTTGTGGATCTCGATCAACCCACGACGTTCACGATGGTGATGTTCTAAAACGTCACCATAATGAACACTGTCTATAATGAAAGCTCTCTTTGGCCACCACTAACTGAAAACCATTACTATCCTGAATGACAGCTGAGCTGAACATGTTTTGTGGATCTCGATCAACCCACGACGTTCACGATGGTGGTGTTCTAAAACGTCACCATAATGAACACTGTCTATAATGAAAGCTCTCTTTGGCCACCACTAACTGAAAACCATTACTATCCTGAATGACAGCTGAGCTGAACATGTTTTGTGGATCTCGATCAACCCACGACGTTCACGATGGTGATGTTCTAAAACGTCACCATAATGAACACTGTCTATAATGAAAGCTCTCTTTGGCCACCACTAACTGAAAACCATTACTATCCTGAATGACAGCTGAGCTGAACATGTTTTGTGGATCTCGATCAACCCACGGCGTTCACGATGGTGATGTTCTAATGTACACTTGTCATTATCATGGAATGTTTTATACATGTAGTCAGAGTTGTTAATGCAGTCATCACAAGTCACTTCACAATTCTGGTCTCAAGCCATGTAACAAGCTTGAATAGCTTGTTACATGGCTTCAAGTGAAACTGACTTGTGATTAACGTGTGATCTGCCTTTTGATCTGACTTGTGATTGACTTGTGACTGACTTGATTACAACTCTGCATGTTATATATTTTGAGGCTTTGCATGGTGGAATATCGTTTCGGTTTGCGGTAACACCATGTGTTTATTTAAACTAACGAGAGGTATGGGTTCTGAAAAGAACCTTATCTCAACCTTCGTTAAGTGAGAAGGGTTCAAGGGAGAACCAATTTCGTGCAACTCGTTTTCTCTACTGTCGATAAGTGAGAAATATGGTTCAGGGGAGAACCATGGGGACTTCACGGGTTAATATGGTTCAGGGAGAACCATGGGGACTTCTCGGGTTGTTCTCAACGTTTCGATTAGCCTGCTCTAATCTTCGTGCATGTCTTATTTTGACTCATTCTGACTCTGGTTTTTTATTATGTGCATGTAGAAATAAGATGCCATTATATGGCACTAACTTATGGTTAGTAATTAAAATATTTTACTTGGTTTGTGCGGAAAAAGAGAATTCGACATCTCATCACAACTGAAGAAAACAATCGAGCTGAGATGTATGAAATAAAAAACAAAAACCCAAAAGATCCTTTGGAAATTGTAGCAGCTGATGTTGTCTGGATGTAAACTTCAAATTGGTAGTGACAGTAAAATTGATAGCAAAGCGACTTCGTCAAGGTAATGGCTCCATTTTACTGATTTTCATCAGTTTTTAATAAGCGGTATCCCTTGGTTTTGATCAATTTGGGGGAAATGGCATTAATTTTTTTTTCATAAATCTGAATAGAAGTTACAGAATTTAGTTGAAAAGAGTTGAAAAAGTTGAAAAGAATTCCATGTAATAACATCATCCTCTGCAATTTTGTCACGGTAGCCATTTTGTTTTTAATTAAAAAAACTGGTAAGCCAGGTCTATTCGCACAGTGTTCAGCATGTCTAAAAATGAGAACAAAGACCAGTACGTAAAGACCAAAATCATTTCTTCAATGATTAAACAGTTGGAGGCTTATCCCTGTCCCAACCTTACCCCACTGTCCTTCAACATGCCCCCCCCCCCCCCCCCCCCCCCCCCCCCCCCCCCCCTCCCCCCCCCCCTCCCCCCCCCCCCCCCCCCCCACCCCCCCCCCCCCCCCCCCCCCCCCCCCCCCCCCCCCCCCCTCCCCCCCCCAATTTCTTTCAACGCAAACTTCTGCCCTGGTTCTCATTGCTCTGACCGCATTCCTGATTACGTCTCTCTGTCCTCTTAAGGTCTCAACTGCAGCCACAATTCTGACCCACAACTTTGTCCTTAAGATGCCCCCACAAAAACCAAGTCACAGGGCGTGAGGTCCGGGGACCTTGGTGGCCACTCAATCTCATGGTTCAAAGCAATTACTCTCATCATGTTATAGACCCGTGGTGCATCTGGTGCAAAGCCATTTCTGACATGGTCCGTTGCACAGCTTTGTGCTCGGTCATCCGTGATGGTAGCATGGATTTCTTGGTGTCATAAGAAAGAGGACATCATTAAGTAATAGATAGTCAGGGAGCTTATGTCGTCCCGTGGGCACTGAATGATTAGAAGATCCTATCTATCTAGTCATGTTCTTTAGGTACTAGAGAACACAAAAAATCATGTTGGCAATTTTGAAAGTGTTGCAGAGGGCGGCCATCTTGGATTTCAAAATGGCCGCCATTTCAAGCTTAATAACTCAATAACTCTGGCTCGAAATATCGTACAAAGCTGATTTTTTTGGCAAAACCTACATTTCCCATGACAAGGAAGCAGTAAAACATAGATCTGAGATGATCAGAGCATTTTATGTTTGGTTTGTGTTTATTGGAAGGGGGCGTAATCATACATGCAGACTATGTGTTACGATTTTGAGTCAATGTGATAGAACTTTTGTTTCAGGGCCTTGGTTAACCGATTGTTCATTTTGGTTAAACTTTTTGCTCTTTACAAGATGAAGTGCTTTTTAAATTTTGAGAATAGCAAGAAAGAAAGAACCTGTGTGTGCAGGCAACATTCAAAGAGTGATCAGTTTATCTTATTTGTTTTATCATCTCAGGAAATAGCCGCAGTGAGTCAAAGTTCGTTTATAGGGGTTAGGGAGGGTGGGGGTTGTTAAAGGCATCAACAAAATCTCTCTTTCCATTCTTTATATATTTGTGGGAAAGGTTGGAGGAAGAAAGATTCTGTTGAGCAAGGTCTCATTATCGGTTTTTACGCAAGTGACTGGTCTTGCAGAAATTGTTTTTGTATATATTTATACGAATAGGTTGGTGGGTATGCCAGCCGTGTGGGTGTGTAACTGACCCACCCAAAGCGTAATTTCTTTCGTTTTTAAAATGGAATACGCTTCGAGGGAGTCAGTTTTAGCCACTATTTCTGCAAGATGACAGTCCTGGTATGTGCTGGCTACGTTAGAAGAACAATAAGTGGATTCTTTTATGGATCATTCTAAGAAGTAGCCGCAGCGAGTCCGAACTTATCTGGAGGAGGGGGGGGGGGGGGGAGGGAAAGGTTTGTAAAGGCATCAACAAAATCTCTCTTTCCATTCATTATTATTTGTGGGAAAGGTTGGATGAAGAAAGATTCTGTTGAGCAAGGTCTTGTTATCCGTTTTTACGTAAGTGACTGGTCTTGCAGAAATTGTTTTTGTATATTAACGAATAGGTTGGTGGGTATGCCAGCCGTGTGTGTGTGACTGACCCACCCAAAGCGTAATTTCTTTTCTTTTCTTTTTAAAAATGGAATACGCTTCGAGGGAGTCAGTTTTAGCCACTATTTCTGCAAGATGACAGTCCCGGTATGTGCTGGCTACGTTAGAACAACAATAAGTTGATTCTTTGATGGATCATTCTAAGAAGTAGCCGCAGCGAGTCCGAACTTATCTGGAGGAGGGGGGGGGAGGGAAAGGTTTGTAAAGTCATTATCAACAAAGCCGATCCTCATTCTTCCTTGTTTTTTCTAAACCAACCACCATAAAACATTGGTGAAGTTGGAGGATGAACGACTCTGTTGGTGGTTCTCTCCTATTTAATAATTTTATATTGGTGACTGGTCTGGCGCAGCCTTGTAGCTGTACAATCGACTCACCCAGAGCGTGGTTATTAATCATTTCTTATCTGTGGAGCACGCTTCATGGGAGTCGGTTTATGGCCACTGTTTCTGAGTGTCAGTCAGCGGGTTAGTTTTGTAGCACTGTCAATACACCAAACGTCCGGGGGCCAATTATTGATGTCTTTCCCAGAGAGCGGGAGTTTCAAAAACTTGTCTCTGGTCTTGGCCACGCTAGGACATGTTTGTGCGTAACAACATGTGGCTTCTTGTTTTAATTTACTCAATGACTTATTTTTACTCATCTTGCAGATATAGTGGCTAAGACTGACTCCCTCGAAGCGTATTCCATTTTAAAAAAGGAAAGAAATTACGCTTTGGGTGGGTCAGTCACACATCCACACGGCTGGCATACCCACCAACCTATTCGTAAATATACAAAAACAATTTCTGCAAGACCAGTCACACTTACGTAAAAACCGATAATGAGACCTTGCTCAACAGAATCTTTCTTCATCCAACCTTTCCCACAAATAAAAATAGAATGGAAAGAGAGATTTTGTTGATGCCTTTACAAATCGTTTCCCCCCCCCCCCCCCCCCTCCCCCTCCCCCAGATAAGTTCGGACTCGCTGCGGCTACTTCTTGGAATGATCCATCAAAGAATCCACTGATCATTCTTCTAACGTAGCCAGCACATACCAGGACTGTCATCTTGCAGAAATAGTGGCTAAAACTGACTCCCTCAAAGCGTATTCCACTTTTAAAATAAGAAAGAAATTACGCTTTGGGTGGGTCAGTCACACATCCACACGGCTGGCATATACCCACCAACCTATTCGTAAATATACAAAAACAATTTCTGCAAGACCAGTCACTTGCGTAAAAACCGATAATGAGACCTTGCTCAACAGAATCTTTCTTCATCCAACCTTTCCCACAAATAAAAAAAGAATGGAAAGAGAGATTTTGTTGATGCCTTTACAAATCGTTTCCCCCCACCCCCTCCCCCCTCCCCCTCCCCCTCCCCCAGATAAGTTCGGACTCGCTGTGGCTACTTCTTGGAATGATCCATCAAAGAATCCACTGATCATTCTTCTAACGTAGCCAGCACATACCAGGACTGTCATCTTGCAGAAATAGTGGCTAAAACTGACTCCCTCAAAGCGTATTCCACTTTTAAAATAAGAAAGAAATTACGCTTTGGGTGGGTCAGTCACACATCCACACGGCTGGCATATACCCACCAACCTATTCGTAAATATACAAAAACAATTTCTGCAAGACCAGTCACTTGCGTAAAAACCGATAATGAGACCTTGCTCAACAGAATCTTTCTTCATCCAACCTTTCCCACAAATAAAAAAAGAATGGAAAGAGAGATTTTGTTGATGCCTTTACAAATCGTTTCCCCCCACCCCCTCCCCCCTCCCCCTCCCCCAGATAAGTTCGGACTCGCTGTGGCTACTTCTTGGAATGATCCATCAAAGAATCCACTGATCATTCTTATAACGTAGCCAGAACATACCAGGACTGTCATCTTGCAGAAATAGTGGCTAAAACTGACTCCCTCGAAGCGTATTCCACTTTTAAAAATAGAAAGAAATTACGCTTTGGGTGGGTCAGTCACACACCCACACGACTGGCATACCCACCAACCTATTCGTAAATATATACAAAAACAATTTCTGCAAGACCCAGTCACTTACGTAAAAACCGATAATGAGACCTTGCTCAACAGAATCTTTCTTCCTCCAACCTTTCCCAGAAATAGAAAAAGAATGGAAAGAGAGATTTTGTTGATGCCTTTAACAACCCCCACCCTCCCCACCCCCTAAACGAACTTTGACTCACTGCGGCTATTTCCTAAGATGATAAAAAAAATAAGATAAACTGTATGATCATTCCTTGAATTTTGCCTGCACACACCGGTTCTTTCTTTCTTGCTATTTTCAAAATTTAAAAAGCACTTCATCGTGAACAATCGGTTAACCAAGGCCCTGAAACAAAAAGTTCCATCACATTGACTCAAAATCGTAACACAGTCTGCATGTATGATTACGCCCCCTCCCAATAAACACAAAAACAACATGGCTGCCATTCATTAGCTTACCACTGAAACTGAAAGCATCAATTTTCAACCTTTGACATAAACAATTTGGGGTATAAAGCCACCAAAATTGATTTAATATGACATTCACAAGTTGAGTGATAGTCAAAAAGGGTTTCCAAATGGCGGCCATTTTGAAATCCAAGATGGCCACCATCTGCAGCACTTTAGATTTTGCCAACATTGTTTTTCTTGTTCCTTAGGGTCTAATTAAGGTATCTAGCTAGGTGGCATGTTCTAATCATTCGGTGCCCACGGGACTTTATTTCATGACATAAGCTCCCCGACTAAGATGGTGGTTACCATTTTAAACAAAATTGAGCAGTATCTGAGAAATAAACAGATTAATCTCGGTTTCCTTTTTTAAAGACACCCTGTATAGTTGACATTGGATAACTCAACACAAACAGTGATGTCAGTTTGCAGGTACATAAAGTATGGAGAGCAAACATTCTGAAAGTTTAAGAAAACCATTTTTATCTCGCATCATTGTGAGGACTGATGCTGTGCAATAAGGGGAATACCAGTAACAGTACAAGTCATCAGCACTAAAGAACACAATATAAATAGGGTACGGAAAACGTTTGTTTATTTGTATGCCACAGTCTGAAGTGCATTTACCCAAAGGTTCAAATTCTTTACAGTATATCTTATGAAATAATTACAAACAAACATGAGTTAAATGTTTACTGACATTACATTTCTATAACAACAATCTGCCATCAGTATTTGTTGGGTCATGCTTGTTTTTGTTATTTCAAAACATGTTTTTTGTTGATTAACACACAGTACATCTTATCTCTTTATATTAAAATTTGATAAGGCACCCTACTTTGAAAAAAAATTCCATCATAAAATTCAAGGTAATATCAAAGGTTCTAAATGCATTTTTAAAATCTGTTGCATGGATTTTCACTAATCTAGATTCAAAATTAAGAGATCCATTGGAAATAAATAAGTAAAATACGTAAAAAACATGCAATCTTTCAGATAAAAAAAAAGGTAAGTTTATACGAATACAGCCGACTAAATTCATTTGAAATTCAGTGTAAGCGCCTTCAGTTGGTGAATGTGCCTTCCATGTAAAAGCCGGTTCATACTCAGCGCGAAAGCGAATGCAAATGCGATTTTTGTGATGTCTGGGCAGGTTTTTCGCGCTGCGAATTTGCAAAAGTTGAACACATTTCAACTTGTGCGAATCTACGCCGCAATTGTTTCATGACATAAAATTCTCGTCGCATTCGCGTGAAGTATGAACCAGCCTTCATGCATGTCTGCAGTGTTGAAAGTGTAGCACATAATCGTGACTACAGTTGTGGTTGACAGTTGACATAAACTGCAGTCCTGAAAACAAATTCTGAATTCCTCCCAAAGCTGTGAATCAAATCAAAATTATTCAAGAATGAGGAACGACTTTTGAAATCAGATTTCATTGATAAACTAAGAATTTACAAGAGAAAAATTGCAAAAAAAACAGAACAGCTCATGGAACCACTTTAGGAAGAATTGCCAAGGATATGTAAACTTTTTGACTGACTGTGTATGCATCATGAATATCACTATTGAAGTTAAAATGTTTGATAAACACTGGTAAATACGATAGGTTGAGCCTCGGAATAATTACTGTATTAGGGCAAGAAAATCAGTAAAAATGGGTCATTGCCTACATATAAAATGAAACGCTACTTTAGGTTATATTTTTACATTACCCAGAATTGAAACTGGGTTTGCAATCATAAGTTGCCCTTTTTTTTTCTCTCTTGTGACCTCGGTTTTGTCTGCATCAGGGGTAGGTGAATTTTCAATATTATTGAGTATTCAATATTTTTGTTTCTCCCCCCCAAAAAAAAGGGGGCAAAACGTTTCAATGCTGCATTGATGAAATTTTAGGAACTGGAAAAAATGTATTGTAAATTCAGTCATATTATAAAGACTTGGGCAGCATATTGATATTCTAAAATGTAGCCATCTTGAGAAAAAGCCATGATTACTTATTTATTTTATTTATTGATTGGCAATTGGCTGGGATAGCCCATGCAAGTCTTTCGACTTATTTCCATTGGAGTCCTTTACTAGAAGATGAGGAAGGAAGTTAAAGTTTTAGATAGGAAGGAAAACCCCAGAGAATAATTCTAGAGAAAACCCACGGAATCAGGTAGGGACTGAAAACCCAATCCACATGTTGGCCCCAGCCGGGATTCGAACCAGGGTCACAGTGGTGAAAGTACCTTCACACTGACCTGATCTCCAAAATTACAGAGGCTAGCTTAAGAAAATGAGTGCTGCCGCCATTTAAAAAAAAGGCCAACATCTTTATAAACAAACAACAAAACAGCATTTTGTTGCCTACAAATTTCTTTAGTCACATTTCTGATTCCTTAAAAATATTTGAATAGCAATTAAAAAACTACCAACTATACAACTGCCGAGGGCCATTTCTTGTAATAAAATACCAGCCAGAAATGTAACCCCTGAAGGCACGATTGGTGAGTATCAAGATGACTAATAATACAAAATACAAAGAAAAAAAATACACACATCTTCTTATATAAGTACGCAACACCTTGAAAGAAATACAATAAGTAATATCATACATTTTCTTTTAGTGAAAGTTCATGACATTATGAGTAATTCTTATAATATAAAGGCAATACATTTTCTTAACTGTGCTTAATCCACCTGATTTTTTAATTTCATTTAGAAATTGACATTTTCATACAATTTCTTCACTAAGAATACAGTTGTTCCCTAGCATTATGATAACATGCTGTGGGTAGTTAGTATCTCGTGAAGTGTTTTATGTTAGTTCAATCGCTCAGGTTTGCCATTTATGCTTTGTACACTTGAATGCCAGCAAGAAAACCAGAATTTCAAGATACACCCGGTCAGAATTTCATGGAGCCACTTAGTACAAAATGTTGCATAATACAACTGAAAACTGAAAAAAAAAGTAGTTTACATCACATGCAATTTCGATTTGTAACCTATTGTTGTTAAGCAAAACTTTGTTTAATGAAAGTCACCCAATACAAGGCTAAAAGCCACTCTAGGCAAAGGGCTGCAACAGAGGTGGTGGGGTTGGCAACATTTTAGGTTGCCGATTAAATAATGGATTTATAGACCCAGGCGGGGGTAACTTCCATTTTTGGTGAGACCCCCCTTCAGCAAGATTTGGTCCTAAGCAGCCCTAATGAAATCAGCCCCATGCCATTTTACATGTGTGTTTTGGAAGCTCCTGTCCCCACGTGTACATTTATTTTGAGCATGCATGACTTTTTTTTCAAATTTTCTGAAAATTTTGCAAAACCATCCACTGGAATTACTTTTCCAACACAGTCACAAAAAGCTATAATTTATCACAGGAAAAAGACTGAATCATTTCATATCTATCCCCACTGAATTCCTTACATGCATGCTTATTATTAGCCTTTTTAGAAAAAAGCTCATAGATATCTACAATGTACTACTTGTACATCGCATATATACGGACTGCGCTCACCAAGAATGAAAAATACTGAAACTTGCATTCTACACACATGGGTCATTCCATAAATTTGGGGTCCAAAAGTGTGACATTTAACATTCTTTAATATGCCTTCCATCTCCAAGAGTGATTATGTAAAGCAAAGTACCTGACAAACAAGTAAAAAATAGTGTGATGTCAATTTTATTGATACTTGATGGGAAATTACACAGGTCGGGTGTAACAGGGACACCAAAAAATGTCACACTTTTAGACCCCAAATTTATGGAACTACCTACTGATCAATCCTGTAGGAAATTCTTCAACATTTTCTCAAACGTCTAGATTTTCTACACCGGGGTCTCAGCGGCCTTAAAGAGTTGTAATCAGGTCATTACAAGTCAATCATAAAGTCATTGAAGTCGATGTCCGGGGCCAATTTCATAGAGCTGCTTAAGTACAAAAAATACTGCTTTAAGCCAGCTTACCAGCAAAAACGCCATATTGTTTGTGACTGGTATTTATCTGTTGTTTGCTTAGCTTGACAGTCACATTGAATTTTAGCTGGTAACTTGATTTTACTAAGCAAGGTTTTTGTGCTTAAGCAAATTTTTGGCAGCTCTATGAAATTGGCCCCTGATCTCAAGCCAAATCACAAGCTATGAACAGTGACAAAGGCATTCCTTTGTCACTGTTCATCCTCTGTAGCTTGGGAACGTTCTTGTGATTGTTCTTGTCATTGAGTTGTAATGACTTGATATTTATCACAACTCGGCAGCCTGGGAATTCAACTTAGTTCCAACAAATACCATCCTGTAGCACCATTAAAATCAATACAAAGGAATACGGTAAGCGTAGAAAGCACATAGATGTGGTTTTACTGAAAGTGATCGGCCAACTAAATGCGTGGTTATATGCCTATAATATACATAAATACTATGAGAACTTGTGTGCCTTGAATATATTTGGCTTGTGCATACCTACACCGTAACAGACACAGAAAGACGTCACTCCAATAAAATGTGAATATTTCACAGTAAATTGTCCACCAAAATACAAATACCAGGACATTCTACGGCTAAAACCTAATGAAGTTGGAGTATGCCAAATGCTGATAAAAATCTACACTCTCTCCCGTTACTCGTGTCAAAATCTGATCTAGGTCTTGCTACATAGGACAAAAAAAAATAATCAAGATGGTTGCTGGTGTTAACATTTAAATATTGACTGTCCAATGACATTATCGGTAGTTTGGGGGATCTGTAGAATTAACCAATGAAACGGCTTGTCTCTTTTCATGGAAACCGTTTGTCCAGTAAGAAAGACTCTGTGGCATTGTCAACCAATGAAAAGTTCCGTTTGGGAGAGATTCTCTTGTCATTGGCAGCGAGCACCATTAATTGTAGTTCACACAGGTAGCAGGATGAATTTCTGTCAAAAGAACAGAACACAAATCTGAAACGTCAACGTTTTGACATCAAATCCAGACGGTCTTATGCATGAACGGGATATACTTCAAGTCTGCATTGTTTTTTTGTTTTTTGGCAACATAAGCTTGCATTAAACATTAACCCAGAGAGATTTTCCATGGTGGTGGATGGACTTGAGTCGACTAGAATCCAAAATTGAAAAACGAGCTGAAATCTGGACTTGACAAGAACCCTGGATTGAACGTAGACTTGAAGTCGGATTCTAAAGTACTTTTTCAATTGTTACGGTCTTGATATCATGCCGGGACTCGGCCAAGTCCAGACTCATCAAGTTCAGGCATGACGCCAGGTCCATAATAATCTTTTTTAAAGTATTCCAGAATCTAGTTTCAAGTCTACGTTTAAAAGCTAGGGCTCTGGTCAAGTCCAGATTTCAGCTTGTTTTTTTAAATTGAAAGTCCTAGCGGACTCACGTCCAATTTGTCACTGTTTTTGTATCGGACTTGGGACTCGACTACAACCCTGGCATGTGATCAAGCATAGGGGAAATATTGAAGAGCTGATATAGTTATTCTGTCCGAAGTTCAATCCCAAAGTACTAACTCAACTACCTCTGGGCTTCGTACTGTACCATTCGCCTTGTTACATACAGCAACAGCAAACTACAGGATTCAGGGTTTGGTAAGTAACATTGTTAACCCATTCTGTCAAGCAGTTATTAATATGGTGCTGGTATGCCAAGCGTAATGCATACACTGATCTCCGTGTATGAATATCTGGATTGCGCATGGGCCATTGCGTGCTTTACACACAACTGTTGCCAGCAGCCGCCATATTTCCACTCCCCATTTCCAACGCTGAGGGCGTGTCATCACTGGTGAGAACGCGGTGAATTGCAAGGAATAATTATTTTTCAAGACCGCCATCATTATCATAACGCCACATTCAACGATATTTCCCTTCAACTTCGTCATAAAATATCTATTTGTAGATGAAACGATTGTCCACAACCTTTGAACTGCATGTTTTTGCAATTAATTGCGGCACAGGATGGCATCGTGCATTTAAAGTATCCAGCTTCAGCGATGCCGGTAAGAATCAGGTGATATAACTTGACTGTGCGTGCACGCGCGCACATGTGTGGAAACAATCAAAATAAATATTGCGCTGCCTAGTCCTGGCCATAGCGCGCGCCTGCCTGCCTTCGACTTTACAACATTTTGTACATGAGCGTACGTACATACGTTCACGTTATGTTTGGGGATACGGCTATGGATGGAGTGGAAAGGTGGAGGACGGCGTCTACAACTTGAACGGCCAAAGCGCAGTCCAGATTTTTATATAGAGATCAGTGAATGCATACAATAGGTAAACAATGGATGGAATATGTACAGGAATGCACATACAGATGACAACCGGTCAGGTGGTCTATTTCAAACCGCAGCTATGGCCGTCGTCCGTATTCAATGTGTCAATCTTTATGTACAATTGACCTATCGCCGTTTAAGAGTTAACCACGCCCCTTAGACAACCCTATGGAATTTTTGTGTGGTAACTTTTGTTTGTCTCAGATTTTGCGCGTTCCACATGGAATTATAATTGACGTGATTGGACAATAATTCACAAGCTTCGACCGCGATTGCCCTCTCTCCCTCCCACCCCTGCTTGGGCTGCCCATTCACGTTTGGTTATGTGTAGGTTTGGTGATGTTTGTGTTTTCTAGGTGTTCAGACTCTGGTCATGCGCACACTTTGAGCAACAGCACTTTGTGCGTGCATCAAGGACAGGGTAGAAAGGTATTACATGAGAGGACAATATGTCCTCGATTGGCAAGCCGTCGGCTGTTGGAAAGTGTGTACAATACCAATCAGAGGTTGCACAAAAGCAGAGATGTAGTCCAGTCCATCACAAGCCCTCCAGTCCTAATCCCAATCACAAGCTATTCAAATGAGCTTTGATAAAGGCATTCCTTTGTCATTGTTCATCCAGTTACTTATGACGGGCTTTATGAAAGGACTTCTGACTGGACTGGCGAAAGGACTTGTGAAAGGACTTGCAGGGACTCGAATACAACTGCAAAAAAGTACACAAACAAGACGCAATCAAAAGGACAATGGGAAATACTGGGTATATACCATAGGGCTGTGCATTCTTTAGACAATGAAAAAGAAAGTTTTTGAATGTCATCTGTGGAGAATTTTTAAAATGAAAAACAAAACAGATTAACGTTTATGATTATTCCGAAAATGCAATTTACACCGTAGAACTATATGAGCTCACTGTACAAACTTGCATCTTGCTGCAATGATGCACTAATGTGGTAGTAATAATGTGCGGATCTTGACGAACAACATCAGCAGCAATTCCAGAGATTTAATTTTAGTTTGGATTTCTTTTTAATACGGGTACGTGGGTACCCGTACTACCTATAAATACCATAAACATACCACGATGGGTAGACACAGCCTCCCCACCTCTCCCCATCTCCCCCAACCCAACCCCCACTTCTCACCTTACACACATGGCACCTCATTACCCTCCAGGTTGGTTGGGCAGGCACAAAACCTCTGGCCTCCTGGGATGGGCAGACACAGACTGCTGCAGCCGCCGTTGTTACTGCTGCAGGCATTGGTGGCGCTGGGGCAGGACGTGACGGCAGCGATGCTGTAGATGCGACCGTTGCCTCCCCGGGGTAGCTTCAACTCCGTACTCTCTGAGCCGCCCGTCTTACTGATGCTCTGGATGCTCTTGCTGTAAATAAGAAAAAAAAACAAAATAAAGCTGGGTAAAAAAAATACAGTACTTATAGACCCTTTTCATGGGATGTCACCAGTCTGAATTGGACCACCTACACTATGAAAATCTTTGCCGTGAAAATCCGTTTTGCCATGAACTTAAATTTCACGGCAATTTCACGGCGCAAACTTTGCCCTGAAAATGCTGTGAACATTCGTTTTGCCGTGAAATTTTTAGTTCACGGCAATTTCACGGCGAGAGAACACCATGAAAACGCAGTGAAATACTCTCGGGATTTTATCGCCAAGAAAACGGCGTGAATTGTTTTCGGGCAGTTTCTGCCCAGCTCATTAACTGCTCTATTGTTCACTCTTTTGTATCGTGTGATTATCAACCATCAATAAATTGTATTAAATGTAACTGTCGAAGCTGGCAGAAGTTGCGTTTTACTTATTGGTTTATTGACAGCATGGAGCTATACCTCCATGTTGACAGTTAAACATGACAGCAGGCAAGATATGGCGGCCACGCGTTCGACGTCCAGTTTACGGTTTTACCATCGATGCCTTCGTAACTGGTCAAGGTGCCCCTCGTAAAAATAATAATAACAAACCCGTTATAAATATTGTATTGGGGAATTCGATATACCGAAGAATATCGCGATATGTTTTATTTTCGCAGCGTTTAAGATTTCTCTAACTACGCCTAAAAAAACCTAAGTACCGTAATTTCCGGAATATAGGCCGCGGCTTATACGTTGATTCTCACGCTGAAAAATGTCCTTGCGGCTTATACTCCAGGCGGCTTATATGGCAACGTTTGAAGAATAAAATCAGTCACAGAAGCCGCGCCTCAGCCCGGCCCGGGCCACAAGTGCAGGCGGCGCGCGCTCCGGGCGCCGGGCCACAGGCAGTCATGTTTTTGTTGGTTGCCGTTTACGTTCGCTCTACTCACTTGTTGGAAATAAAGGAACCCAGTCCAGAGGGACCGTACAGTACCGTTCACACCTCACAAATCGTGTGGTGCGTCCGTTTCATCGTTTCATCGTTGTGTATGGTTAATGCCTTTTCACTAGTTCGTCGAATGAGGGCGCTGTCCACATGTTGTTCAGGTCAGATGTCGTTAATGCCTTTTCACTAGTTCGTCGAATGAGGGCGCTGTCCACATAGAAACCGCACTTCCATGGACAGTACGTCGTTGGTATTACGCAAAGTCTTTTGTTTTAACCAGAGCCAGAGCCTGTTTATTTATTTACATATTTAAGGCTACAGATCGGCAGTGGGACTGGGGAATAGCTGGAGCCCAAGCCAAGGTTTGGAAAAGGGCCCGGTACTCGTATACCAGTGGGATTATTGCTTTGTCCGTTTGCCGACTCTCGATAATTGCGTTTTCAATAAGAATATCTTATTAGCGGGAACCAGACACTTAAATTGAAGTCGGGTAAGATGGCGTCGATATTGACCCCCCCCCCCCCCCCCAACTCGCCTTCACACAATAGGACTGATGAGCTGGATGTGAATGAATAAATCGGAAGAAATCAAAGTGACTCGCCTCTTTCTTTGCCTTTAAAGTAAAGTTTGAAATGCCAAAGGGAGCACAAAAGAGGGCGCTGCGTAAAGCGCTTAATCGGGCGCTTAATCCGTTAGCGCATTAGCGGCATGCCGTTTGATAACGGACAGAGGGTAGGCTTACATGTAATTGATAGTCAGGGGAATAAAAAGGCCAGTCTGAAGCGAGATGCAGCTAGAATAGTCTCCAAGCTCATGGACAGCAAAGAGTTACCAGTCAACACAGCCGTTGGTTTTCTCATCAAACCCAAGAGAAGCACGTTTTATCATTCCCCCAGGATTGGCGTAGCACAACGCTGCAATATTGGCTTCCTTTTTAGAGGCAGGGATAAAGAGGCTGTGAGAAGAATTCTAAGCAAGGGATGCTTTTCTTGTCACTTTGGTTGAGAGTTTATCATTGAATAAAACAAACAGTCCTTTTCAGGACTACCAAAAATACAAAAGAAAGATCATACATAAATAAATTACATTTTCATAACTCTTTCACGTCGAAAAAACATAATGTTTCTATTTTTCAAAATTAACTACATGTATTAGTTCATCATCCCCGTCCGCGTAACTTTTGCTGGCCGCTTGGAAAAAAGTTGCCATTTTCTTTTTTATCCCCCCCCCCCCCCCCCGCGCCCCGTCCAAAAAAAAAAGAACCAGAAGAACTGCCGCGAGGCCCACAGCCAGGACACTCAATCAGCCCGCCAAAATTGGCAATTTTGAGGACATATGAAAGTTTATTGGGCTCCGTGCGCGTCGAATGAGGGCGCTGTCCAAATAGCAACCGCACTTCCATGGGCAGTACGTCGCTGGTATTACGCACCGCGCTCCTCGTTCATTTGATACTCGTATACCAGTGGGATTGCTTGTCTGTTTGCCGACTCTCGATAATTGCGTTTTCAATAAGAATATCATAGCGGGAACCAGACACTTAAATTGAAGTCAGGTAAGACGGCGTCGATATTGACCCGCCAACTCGCTTTTTCTTTCCGCTGAGATGAGGGGGTAGTTAAGTTGTGCACGGAGCCTAGTGACACTCGTTCGCAAGCCGCTTACACATTTTTTACATACTAGCGCTTCAGCATGCAGCACGACTTTTGTGGTTGGACGTTGTAAGCGCCGCGGCTAATACGCCGGTGCGGTTAATAAGCCAACTTTAAATCTTAAATAGCAGATTTTTGCATGCTGCGGCTTATACTCCGCGCGGCCTATATTCCGGAAATTACGGTAAGTGTGTATTAAGTGTGGGTTAGTCTAGATTACCTTACCCGAAATTCCAGCTATTTCCAATAAATTTGACGACAGAATAATACATAACGTATGATGTACCATGGAGGAATAAAAAAAATAGTTTCGACCAATCAAAGCACTCAGCGCAGAGGTGGAGCCGATCGTTGCGCGTTACGAAGTTCATGATTGGTCAGTCTGATCATTCACGACTAGTCGACTGCATGCAACTTTCAACGTGCTCGAAGTAATTGGTTTTTGTATACAAATCAGGAAATGGTGAAAAATAAATTTCATTTTACAACTGCAATGAAAGAAACGCTAACATTTTAAGAAAGAACAAAAGTGGACTGCTCTGTGAAGCCGGCCGTTGGCCTTCAAATGAGTAGTTCTTTGTGGCATTAATGTAGATGCAGGAACGTCGATTTACGAGGAGTAAGCTAAATCTATTTTACGCGCGATATGCCTACAGTCCCGTTTTAATAAAATCGTTGCAGAACCGCAAAAGCCAATAAAAACCACCAGCAAGCACTACAACAACTTTTAACAACACATCAGGACCCTACGGATCCACGAGGAAAAGTACACACTGCGTGTATCACAACCCGCTCCCAACCGTGACCACATGTTCGTGCATGACATTCGTACGAGTCGTCTTATACATGTAAATACAGATCAGACCACGGATCCTCCTGACCCCTCGCGCAGACTACTGTACTCGCAACCACAAACACATAAAATTAGTTCCCCGTCGCGTTATGCCGGGCCGTTATGTTTGCACCCTCAGTAAATCTAATCTGTTCTTTTGTCAGATGAAGAATGGTTTACCGTTATGCATAACAAAGGAATGCAGCCTGCCGGGTTCGCCGTGAATTTGCCGTGAACATAATTGCCAATATTTGCCGGGAATAAACGGCGTGAAATTTTATATTACGGCAAAACACGTATTTTTAGGGCATTTTCACGGCAAAGATTTTCATAGTGCTAGTGCATTGATATACCCAGCATGATATGGGGCAGAGGGGTACCCCCCTTTTGTCCCTATACCCTATACACTATCCAGACTATTGTTACCTAACACATCCCCCCTAGACATCTGAAAAGAATTCCTGAGATTCCGGGAACACAATGACCAACACAAAAGAAGGGGGTTCCCTCTGTCCCATATCGCGCATCATATGTGCATTGATGATAACAAAGTGCTTCTTCAAATAAGCCACTTCGGAGTTCCAACTGCACATGTGCACATCATGATTAACTATTTAGTTGAGAGAGATAAACAGTTCGCCACAAACGTGCAAAATCATAGCGGGTTTAATACCAACGAAATCAAAGAAAGTTCTTGTTTTGAAGTAAATTTTTTTTTATGGCATTGTTTTGTTAAGATATTTTGTATGCTCCAACTTTTGCAAAAGTTTCCATCTTGTTTCCATCTTCTTTTTGATTAGATGAAAAATTGCAGCATGCAGATTCGGTTAACACGTCCCTCATAGCAGTTACCTGCTTCATTTATCTCAAAAAATATTTAAATTATTAAATTATTAAAACCAAATCATTGAATTTGCGGGTGCGTACGAGCGTGTTACTCTTGATACTCGCGGGTGCAGGAAAATGTTGCATGCGCATTACTCTCGAACCGCGTCCCGCGAACAGTCAAGTTATTATTGCGCATGCGCAAAATGGCGGATGGTGCTACTTGCCGTTTTGCCATTCTTTATTCTTCAGTGTTTACTGTCGTCAGTGCAAAATACCACACAACCAAACTTAGCAGACGACACTGCACCAGTGAAGTCTGCATACTTTGTTTTGTTTTTACCATTTTTAATGGAAAGATACGTGAACATAGTTTAACATTTTCCCTTATGTATCATATTTATGACAATATATAATCCAAAGATCAGTTCATCAATCGAAAAAGGATAACAAAATTTCATTGGAAAAGTCTGAAATGTTTACCTTTCCGGCATCTTGAAATGTTAAGTGGAAACAATCACGTGACGCAATCTCCGGCGCAGGAGTATGCTCTCGGTCTGAGCGGGAGTATACTCTCGGTTACCCTCGGGTCATACTCCTGCCGTTCGTGTGCTCAAGAGCATACTCCTTTTAACACGTGTAATTCGCTCGAACACACCCTCTGAAATGGTTTACAAACCAGTCAAGTATGCCCTGTGGTTCAACTTGCCCCATACACAGAACTTTTCTACAATGAAGCTGAACACCCCCTACCTTTGGTAACAAACATCCCATGTAGTCCAGCTCTTTGCTAGGCCAAGAAGTCCCCTTTAAAACAGGCAGCACACACAGCACTGCCTGTTTCCCTTCATCGTACGATCTTTCCTCCATCAAAAGGAATATTCATTCCTACCTCTTGTATCTTTGATTTTTTTCCCCCCTTTTTATCTCCATACCTCGAGTGGGTTTTAGCCTTGTTTGGGGCGAAGTAGTTAATATATGACAACGAGGGACTCATTAGTTAACTCACGTTTCCCAGTCTGACCAATAGAGTTTGAATCCGTAGGAAGCAATGCTGAATGGATAGTTGGTCGTAGGCAACACGGTGAAACGAGTCAGGGGATCTCCGTTCATGTTTATGCACTCAATCCTCTTGGTACCTTCATCAAAGGGGAACAAAAAAAGATTTTGGGAAGATTAAATCAACTGTTACAAATGCCGACAAGTGGACACTGTGCTTTAAAACCCCAACTCCCTAGGTGGTGTGAAAAATCGAATTGAAACTGAAGGACTCAAGACCGTTAGGATTAACAGTAGCAAATCACGACAGAAATATTATCACAATTTCCATAAATTACAAGATAGTTCACACTAGTTTGTTTCTCCTCATCATTCAAATGTTTTCAATCCTTGTTCTGCCATCTTTCCCTAAACTAGCCAACAGTAAGATATTCCTGGGCCCATGTCTGGGATGTACAAGGCAAGTAGTACGTGATGTTCATGTGTTGTTTTTATACAGCAGTTCAGAATCCATTGTCTACCCACCAGGGATGTAGTCAAGTCCCTGCAAGTCCCTGCAAGTCCCTCACAAGCCCTCCAGTCCTAATCCCAATCACAAGCTATTCAAATGAGCTTTGACAAAGGCATTCCTTTGTCATTGTTCATCTAGTTACTTGCGACCGGCTTCATGAAAGAACTTCTGACTGGACTTGCGAAAGGACTTGTGAAAGGACTTGCAGGGACTCGACTACAACTCTGCTACCCACACAGGTATGAATTATACTCCTGGGTGGAGAGAGACAGTTGCAGTCAAGTGTCTTGCCCACAAACTGAAATGAAAATGGCACCACCAACCTCTGAAAGACTCCTAGCCCCTCCCCCTCCCCCACCTTTTAAAAATATTTTCTGGAAGGAAAATGTTGAAGGGTAATTTTTTGTTTAATTTAAACCCCAAATTTGTTAGAAAACAAATCAAGCCCTCTCACCCCTTTCTCCCACCGCACAAATCCTGTGTATACCAATGACCCTAGCCATTAAAACCCCTGTGGCACTACTGAGAAGTGTCCTCAACCTGTCAAAATCCAACACTGTGCAGTAAACCTATGGCACATTCTTTGGACTTGGACAAATTGGGGCATCATAGCTCTATGTATAAAAGTAATGGTGCCAAGGCCTGAACCATCTAAATACAACACAACATGGTGTTAGATTTGGGCAGATTTGGGATGGTTAGGATCACGATGTGAAATGTGCATAGATGAAGGCCTGAGGATTGCTAAGGTGGCCTCGGGTCGACCTGCGATTTGTTTGCGCCACGATCTCCTTATATGGAGATTGGTGAGCGCGTGGCGCATACTGCGTGATTTGGTGCAGATTGCGGAGCGCTGGTGTAGTGTGCTGATTGGCTACTCGATAAAAAAGGATGATCTTGATGCGCGCACGATGCACGACGTCGTAAATTCAAACACAGGTTGACTGCGATTATTCCGCCTGTCTGGAACACGTCGTAAAAGTAGATTTTTTTTATCGCCAACTGATGCCAATCATCTTAATATCGTCGCAGTTAAACTCAGGTAAAAACAAACGGCGACTGATGTCTTCCCGACGGTCGTAGCGCAGGCGTAGCTTGATCCTAAATTCTGTTTCGTCGCAAGGTCGACCTGAGACCACCTTTAAGGCAACATGACAGATCCTTTTCAAGGCCTTTTCACACTAGAGTATCCATCTAGGCGGTCATCAGGGCGAGCGTTTATGCGCATTACCCAGATGTGTCTTTCGATGGTCATGGCTGCATTGGGGCATGGCTGCACAACTGGCTGAAGAACTGGCTGATATTATCGCTGGTTGAGAGTGTAATATTCGGTGGCCAAAGAAAGTTTCACGAAAGAATTTGTGCATGCGAGAAAGTTTTTACACGTTAGCAAAGAACGCACATACCAGGTACCCGGCCGCGCCGCGCACCAGCGCAATTAAAAGCATAGTACACATGTACATTGTACGTGTACATGTAAACATGATGCGTGCGATTCTGTTATGTTGTGCTGATAACGCATGTTTTTGGTGACCTTTGTGCCATTGCTCGCCCCGGGGTAAACTCGCCCCTCCCCCATTTCTCACTACCATTCTCGCCCCGGGGAAAGTGTCTCGCCCCGGGGATAAGATTTTCAACCCTGGTCCAGAGCAGGGTTGAACTCGCCCCGGGGATGAGCAATCTCGGGGGTGGCTCGGGGGTGACGAGGGGGTGGCGCGGGGTGAACATTTCAAGTGTAAATCGGGGCTTATTTTCACCCCCGCGTCACCCCGGGGCCACCCCCGAGATTTGCTCTAGTGGAAAAAGGCCTATAGATGGCTATTCTGAAATCTGTCAAAGTGACCACGGCCAATGGTCAATCATCTTCTATGACATCGTACCTGCATCAGCCCAGCATATCTGGCTTGAGGTGTAGTCTAAGCTCAAACCGTTGGGCAGTACTAGCTTGGTGTCTACCAGCACTGTCCGTTCGCTACCGTCCAGGTTAGACCGCTCAATCTTGGGGCTGTCTCGGTTCCAATCAGTCCAGTACAGAATACTGGCAAAATACACAAGAAAAAAAATATGCAAAGAAGATGTCTATTATACACATTTACATAAAAGATACAGGATCAAAATTTGCACAAGAATTTGACACAAACTTTCCTTGAAAATATATCCCCAGGTACTGCTCTACAGGGTGTAACACCTTCACACCACCACCCAGCCATGAAAATTCCTTTTGACATTTGGAGGAATTGTTGTGAATGTCTGAAAAACTTTAGACAATTTTGAAAAATTCTAAAAATTTGGAACTCAAAAACCAACATCTTCCAAAAGCCAGGTTGGGGACCTCACAGGTAATGTCACTCTTTCACTGCGCAGCAGGCAACTCACCAACTCATGCTAGTGTGAAACAATTGGTAACAATCCCATTTACAATGTACAACGTCAGTATCAGAATATGTATCCCGGAAGGAGTTTTTGTGACGTGAAAAAAGGGGAACTTCTGGAAAAACTGGTACTGAACTTCACAGACATTGAACATTAGTAGACGTTAACATTATATATTTTAGCAATTATTAAAATACATCATTCCGTCTTCCAAATTCCTAGTTCTTCAGCAACCAAACTGCCTTTAGCATTACTGTGCACTATTATTTAGAATTCCATTCAAAATTCCAGTTACTATAATTTCCAAGCAAGCATGCTTTCAGACACTCGAGCGCAGCCAACAATCGTTTCTTTTTCACATCATTACAAATATAACTAGCCACCAGAATCATCTGTGGTCGGCAGACTGGACTCTTGGCTTACCCTCCGATAGGGTCTACGGCCAGAGCTCGGGGATTGACCAGATCACTGTTGATCAGGACACGTCGGTTTCCACCATCCAGATTGGCTACTTCGATGCGATCGTAACCCGAGTCACTCCAATACATGTTACGACTAAGCCAGTCAATAGCCACTGCCTCGGGGCTGCTCAGACCTGTACAATATGAACAACATAAAGGGTACATTTAGAGAGTTTTTTTTAAATTGGCTTAAACTCAATCAGGTGTAAGTGTCGTTGTAAAAATGAGTCTAAACAGTTTTCTCTTTAAACAAAATCTGGCTCAACTCGATGCTAACACACAGGGTTAAACCATCCTGAACAATACATATAGCTACACGTCCGAGAAAGTTTATCAGATAAATAGGGTGTTTTGTCACGTAATTTTCCAGGGGACAAATATCACAACATGAAGTGCAAAAACAAAGGCTTTCTACAGTGCCCTAGTATCGGGCCTGAGTTTAGAATATCCAACATGTGGCAACTGAATTATTGGTGGTCAGCCATTAACTCAAGATTTGTAAAGTTAGTATTCATTGGGCGGATCTTTTTATTCATTCTTTCATTGGGAAGCTAATAATTTTTTTTTTATGCAAATCGGCTACTTAGGAATATGTGGAAGAACCAGCCCCTCACACTGAAACAAGATAATCTAATCTCTTCACAGCATGAATAGGGTCAGGATGGGTAACTAGTCCACTGCAAGGCAATAATAATGCCTCTACCCATATTAAGCATAGAAGTGCTATAGCCCAGGACTGGGCTCGAACCCACAACCTGCAGAATTACCCACAGACCTTGAATTCAATGTGCCAAACCACTAGGTCACGGCAATTCCACAGTAATGCAGTAGAACTTTGCTAACGAACACTGCTATACCAAACATTTGGCTATAACAAACATCCCGTTTGGTTCCCAAATTGATGTATTGAATACATACCATTATTCACTATAGAGTACCGAAGTGATGACGTCAATCAATGCAATGTTTGGAACCAGAATACATTCTAAACTGCATGTGTTTGGAACCATTGCCGCGGCAGCTGACGTCAGACTTCGGTACTCTATAATGAACAACCACCGTCGTGAACATTGCTTGTGAATCCCATGATGCTCATTATAGCAGCGTTCTACTGTGCTAGAAAATTACCAAGTCAATATTACAATACCTCGGCTAATCAACACCTCGGTCTGAGACCCGTCATACTTGGCACGGCTGATGGTGCGGCCGGAGACATCCGTCCAGTAGATGTACTCCTCTTTGCAGTCATAGCCCAGACCGACGATGGTCTGACCTGAGCGGAAGATGATCTTATTGCCAGGTTGGTTGGGGTTGAGAGGCATGCGCATGACTGCCATGCCCCGGGCATAGATCAGGGCACCGTCGTCAAGCTCGGGCTGGGTCACCTCTGGGATAGGCGGTGGAAAACGACCATATAATTTGATTGATATGGAAAACAATGAATTTGGGGGTTTTCTGAAGAAGAAAAAAATCAAATAAACCAAGAGGAAAACTTGCTACGTATATTAATCAATTGTTGTGTTATTACTGTACTGGTGCTCTACCAACTTAGCTTCCTTGCCCAATATTGGTGTCTCCCAATATTGTCAGTATCTTTGATTGGTGGGTGGGGGGAGAGGGAAGGGGGAGGGGGAGGGGGGCTAGCCAGAGGTCATAAACAGATAATAAGAACAATGACACTGATAAAATTGGGAGACCGACAACATGGGGCAAAATAGCTCAATTAACCCTAAACCTCTAGGCATTATTGCTAGGAACCTTCCTGAAACAATATAAAAATGATATTTTAATCCATCAAAATAACGCTCAAAGCACTTTACAATCATTAATAAAAACCTTTAAAAAATCTATTAAAAAAGGATTTTACAATTAAAAATTAAGGTCGAAACAAATTAAAATAGAATATTAAGGCCATTATTGAACTTCTAAAATAACATTACAGCATTTAAGAATCATAAGGAGGTAAAAAGTTTAGCACATGACATAAAAGTAAAATAAAAACTCCCAAATGCACCACTGTGTAGTAACCCAATGGTACATCATCGTTTGTACTTGACCTTTTAATGAATACCAAGTAAAATAACAGAGGCTGGGTTGTACTTCCTCAATATATTTTAAAAGCTCCTGGAGGATTTTCAAGGGGATGAGGGAGTTATTGTTAAAGTGCCACCTGACAGAAATACATTGAGATTCTAACCTTGGCAGGTGAAGCCATCACCTTCATAGCCTGGCTGACAGTAACAGGAGTAGCTTCCACGCACGTTATAGCAACTGGCAAACCGATGACACGGGGAGCCAGACTGGGAGCATTCATCAACATCTGAAAGCAGAGGGGATGGTGAGCAGGCACCAGACTACCAAACTGAGATGTCAAAATCTGACATTTGCCATTGATCTGGTGTCACTACACACATACAACCTGAAAAATGTGCTACAGTTTGTACTCTATACTACCCTCTGATGTACAAACGGGCTTTCGGCAGTACCTCACCCCCTCCCCGACCACCGATATAGCTTACTGGAAATGACCCGAGTTGGAAAGTTGATTATTAACTCTGCGGTGTGCCATGGCGTTGTTTTGTTAAGTAGGTCACTGTGGTGTAACAGTGCGTATATATTGTCATGGCACACCGCAGGGTTAATTAATGTGGATCAGGTGATGCTCCAAATTGATATAAAAAGGACAGTGAAAATATAAATCCTGACTCTAAAGGAAAACTAGTGAAAATTCAAAGACATTTCATTCATTTGTATGTTTTGTTGAAGTGAATGACTTGTGACTGACTTGTACTTGACCTACTGTATATGATGCGTAACTTGCTTAGGACCAACCTGCATGAGGACTCAGACTTCAGACTCAAGACTTGAGGTATCGATTGAAAGGTCTGTGGGAGGAGGGGGAGGAGGGGGAGTCCTACCTTCACAGCTGAGTCCATTTCCCTCAAAGCCCGACTTGCACACACACCTGAAGCCAAGCCCCTCTGGTAGACACTGTGCATTGACGTCACACGCTGAACACAGATTGACCAGCACATCTGGAAGATGAGGGCACAAGGGTCACCATTGCATGAATTTAGAGGGGGGGGGGGGGGGGGAGAGGTGAATTGGTCTTACCAATGGTGGAAGTTAATCAGCCTGGGTCTATAGGTCTGAAAATTGGGATCATTTCTTTGAAATCTTTAACCCATTGAAGACGGATGACGTCTATACATGTAAAAAAAAAAGATTTTACCACCAGGCCGGATGACATCTTTTCACGCAATCTCTGCAGTTTGTTGGATTATTGTGTATGTTACGCTTGGCTGCACAAGCCTCTTGTGTCCATTTTGCTTGGCTGCACAAGTTGCCTCGGCACCCCGGCGCCTCACTATAAATAACCGTACCCAAGGGGTTAAAGATTTCTCCTCTATTTGGATCTTGACCCTGAAAAACCGTAAGGGTGGTAGGGCTGGCAACCTAACGATGTGGCCAACACTACCACCTCCTGTTGTGGGAGACATGCAGAATGGCTAGGTAATGACATTTTCAAATAATTTGAATTGTTCAACATGCAGACTTCCTATTACATAAAACAGCTTCTAGAGCATCTTCGTGAGGGTATAAGGAGTTAGCGCTCTAGTTATTTCGTGTTAGTCTCTGGTTACAAATATATGGCTATTTATTGCATAGTTCCTTTAATAATAAACAGAATTGTACTATTCTTTTCCTAACTTGAAGCCTTCAGTACCACATTGTTTATTGGCTTATCTTCCCCAAGTACCACATTCCCCAAGTTCAGTCACCATTCAAGCAGAAAAAGCAGCCGACTGCTTGCTGAATGGTTGTATTTTCAACCAAAGATTTCATCCTCAAGAGTTGAATGAAAAGGGAAATGTGTGTAAAATCTGTTCCATGAAAATTACTCTTTAAGATGGTGTGAAAATTAAACTCATAACTGCTAAAATAGCAAAGTTATGGCTGTTTTCTCTTCTGGCCCACTTTATCAAACGGGAAACGTATTTGTTAAGCCCCAGTCCCACTAGGAGATACGACAACTTACGACAGGCTGCGACTGGAAATCGCAGGCAATCTTAGAAAAGTCGTGCCACAAGTCTTGGGTGGTCGTGGGTAGTCTTGGATATTCGCACGACCGAAATCAGTCGCAGAGAGGTTTTTGATCTTAACCCTAACCTTCCCTAACCTGCCAAAATCAAACACCCCTTTGTGTTGAATTTTGTGTGATTGGGTACTGTAGAGCCTTGGCACCATCACTTTGCATGGGACTTGATGCCCTGATTTTGTCTAAAGAATGTGCCATTGGTTTACTACACAGTGTTGGAGTTTGTGTGGTTAGGGAAGGTTTCTAGTAAAAAGGCTTGGGCTGTTAGGGTTAATGTTGCTATCAGTCGGCAACAAGTCTTCTACAGATCGCACGACTGGTCTTACAATGTGACTGCTTGGCTCAAATCACAGGAAATATCCACGACTACCCACGACCGGCCTTGTCGCACGACTGAACTGATCGCGGGAAATCACAGGTCCTAGTGGGACTGGGGCTTTACATGAACAAATGTTGCTCCATAAACAACTGTACAGGGAAACTTCAGATCGTTTTCTCAAAATATAATAATTAACAGTGAGACATAAATTTGACAGCACCACTAGAAAGATCTGAACAAGCTCCGTTGGTATAAGGATCATGTATGGACAGCGAAAAACACAAGCACTACGGTTGGTTGAAACATGGTGAATATATTTGTTGTTTGGATACTGTGTGTGGTTTCCCTTGTCGAGTAAACTCGACATTGGTAAGCACAGGGATGCTGTGGCTTGTCCGGTTAACGATATATGTAAGTAAAGGGTTAACAGAAGTTCAACAAGAACATACTTCTACAGTTGAAGCCGTCTCCTTCATAGCCTGCATTACATGTACATGTATAACCACCGGGGGCAGGTGAACACACAGCGTTGAAATCACAGCGGTTGTTGCTACACGGATCTGTCGACACAGCTGAAATATAACACAAAGTGTACCATTCAAACCTGTGGAGTGGCCCCTCAACAAATACAAACAGAAAATGGTGTGATAAGAAGACCACTACTGCCCATATGTACTAGGGTCGTTCCATAAATTTGGGGTCAAAGTACCTGCCAAACAATTAAAAACTAATGTGAAGTCAATTTTAATGACACTTGAGAAATTACACAGGTCAGGTGTAATAGGGACACCAACAAATGACACACTTTTGGACCCTAAATTTATAGAATGACCCACTAGAGCAAATCTATTATTTACTCAAGCTTGCTGGGATTGGGTCGTTTGGTCAAATCCAATACAGTAAAACTTTGCTGTAACGAACATCACGGCCATAACGAACATCCTCTTTCGCTCCCAGACTGTTATATTGAATAAATACTATTGTTCACTGTAACATCCATTATACTGAACATTGTTTTGTGGAGCCCATGATGTTCATTATAGTGGTGTTCTACTATACAAGGTGTATCAACAAAACATTTCCCTCTTCCTTCAATCACTCAAATTTGCCAAGTAACCAAATGTAATAAACACCAATTCGACTGCAACATATCATAACTACATCTGTTGGGCAAGTTCTGTCAAGATTTGAATGAAATTGATCCAATGGTTACAGAGCTGTGATGCAATTTATTAGGCATGGACAATTCAGTGAGCATATCATCAGACGTTTCCTTACCAACATTAAAAAAATCATGCTTAGCTATTTAGAGCTTCAAGCCAAAAAATAACTATCAGAGATGCTGCTTGTGAAAGGTATTCTGATCGGTATACATGTAATGACTTTTCCACGTGACAAACTTGGAAATGTGGTACTCTTTATATAAACCCCTTGAGTATGGTTACTTACAGGAGGCGCCGGGGTGTCGCACCGGCTCTGGCAGCCAAGCGAAACGGCCACAATGTGCTTGTGCAGTCAAGCATAACATACACAATAATCCAACAATGGATTGAAACTGCACAAATAGCGGCAAATGGCATCATCCGGCCTGGTGCCACTGGTTTTTTTGGCACCATTTGGCGTCATCCATACGCAAGGGGTTAAAAAGTTAAAGAAAATTTCCAGCAGCCTGCTTTTCAAAATAAAAGCAGCAACTTCTAATACACACTAACACGAGCATCATCTCTCCTTGACAGTGCTACTTGCACTGTAATGTATCTGAACACACCAATAGAAAGACGAGATGCGGGAATACAGACAGTTGAAATAAAATAAAGGCAAGAAAAAGAATCCCAGCTAAGACAGATTTTTTTTAAGCTACTTGTAAAAAGAGATTTAATGATCAAGAAATGACTTGCGAGGAAGTTATAACAGACCTTCAATGATTCCGGAACACCAATGATTCATCACAACCACCAACACTATATAGCTCTTATTACTGTGCAAAGTTTTCCTGTCATTCCCACATTGCACAACTGACATGAACTACAACTCAAACACATTTCACTCATGCTCTTGGTGGTAAGTTTGAAAAAAAAAATAACACGAAACAGAGCAAGACACTTCTGATGCAGAAAGAGGGCATGACAAAAGTTGACAATGTGGAGAATGATGTAAAGAAATGATCAGAGTAGAATAGTACTTAGGGCTGTTCAATTTCGAATAATTCAGTATTCGATTATTCGTAACTGGATTTGACCGAATATTCGAATATTCGATACTCGCCGATAAAGTTTTTCACGTGTCAGCTGCAACTGCATGCCGTGCCATTACGCTGGTGTTTTACGTGCAGCGATCGATATTATGGACTGCTTGATCAATGGTTTTTTGCATGCGCCCGCTGCATCAAGATCATTATGGGTACGTAACATTCTGATAAGAAACCAAACTTCAGCCAGTGTTTTTGCAGGAATTTTTTTTTTACAAGTGTCAAGGGTTTTACGGACAGGAACAAAAACCTCAGGCCACAAAAAAGTTACCTTTGACAAAAATGCGGCATTTCACACTGCTAAGCTCCGTAACTTTTCCACTAAAATAGCATCGGAGTCGAATATTCGAACCAGCAAAAAGGTATTCGAATATTCGTTTGACGATCGAATATTTTAATATTCGGTATATTCGGGACAGCCCTAATGGTACTGCTGTATGACTGAAATGAATTTTTATTCAAACCTGTTTGATTGTTTGTTTGTTTCCTTCAACATAAAAGCAGCTCCAAAATTGAAATGAAAACACACTTCAATTAAACATTAGCATAATACTGTCATGTTTTCTATTTAGCTATTCATACAAAATTGAGCCATATAAGCAAGGTTGTGGATTGTGGAAACGTGAGCAGTGGCATAGCGTGTATGTGGAGCGCGACAACTTGCGACAGGGAAGCACGCTAGTGACAGACTGCAAATGTTTACAATTTCTCAAAAGCATACGTCTTTTTTTTAACCCTAACTACCCCAAGCCTTGCAAACTCCAACAGCAGGTTTGGTCAAGTTTTGATGGGTTCAGTACTGCAGGGCCTTAGCACCATTACATGTAAATGTACTTTACATGGAGCTATGATGCCCTAATTTGTCCAAGTCCAAAGAATGTGCCATAGGTATACTGCACAGTGTTGGATTTTGACAGGTTGAGGAAGCTCCCTAGTAAAAATGCCTAGGGGGTTAGGGTTAAAGATAGTTACTTCACATGGTGTATATATACACCATGTAGAGAGAAATTTTACATACATTGTATGTAAAATTTCTCTCTACTCACACAGACAAAAAGCCCAATACCTGCAAACGACCATCATGACATTTACCATGACCGTCGTTACAGTTAAAGAACAATGATGGCATTTTGTCAGCGACCATGTAGTCCTTTCTCAAACAATACCAAGCAAGTTCATGTATCAGCATTCTCCCCAACACACCCAGCTCTACATTACATTACTTGTGTGGACATTCCTTTGTATTTGTGTAGTTAAGAATTCCCGGCCAACGTTTTGTCAACCCCAATTTTTGATAGTGACCCCCTGAAGTAACTATACCATTATTCTCCCACCGATAACCCTAACCCCCATTTTCCCTCTAAACCCCTTTTTCAGAGAGGGGAAAACCAAGTGTGGACATGGGCAAGTCCACACAATGTCTTCGCTACCTGCCTAGTGTGGACAAGTGTTCCGAGGTCCACACAACGTATGTAACACTTGTACACACACACAAGTGTGTAAACACCTTCAATCGGGGACCTCCTATTGTCCCCCATTGTTCATACTTCATAACTTTTTGGCAAAGGCCCTCATTGGTTTTTGTACACAATTTTCAAATGAAGACCTTTCTCAATCGGGGACCCTATTTTCCTCTTCTTTTAAAGGTCCCCTACTGAATGCCAAAACAAACTCACACACACCACTGATTTCATACATCCACGTTTTTGCATCCCTGTGAAGACATGGCATTGTTCTCCCCTGTGTTCCTGTACTTAAGCAAACCCCCATAGACTTTGTACACAAAATTCCTTGTGGAGACAACCTAACCCATAGAATTGCCTAGTGGAGACCTATTCAGTCCCTTTCTCTCTATTGTTTTCATGTCTCCACAGGGTACGGTATATCTCTCCACTAGCACTAACTATTTTTAAATAAGATATTATGGAAAGAAACCTGCAAAGATACAAGATGAAGAAAGACTACTCCGCAACGCTACTAGTAACAGCACTATGATCCGAATGCAGCTGGTAACAATATGCAGAAGAGGATATACAGTCAAGTAAACTGTGCGGTGACTTTTTGAAGCAATGCTTGAATTAAAACACTGGTTTACTGTAGCCTGGCTAGCAATAAGCTTGAAAAACCAAGAAAGAAAAATTCCTCCTCGACTACTTTTCCTGCAAGACTACGGTGAGAGCCATCGTCTCATCTGGTACCTCGGCAAGTGAAGCCGTTTCCCTGGTAACCAGCATTACAATAACATCTGTAGCTATTGTGTGTCGGAATGCAGCGGGCGTTGTCCGAACACTTATTGTTGTGGCAGCGGATATCAACGATCGCTAGGTTTAAAGTAGAACAATCCAGTCAGTGACTGCTCATTGGGGAGTGGGTATTTGCAAATATCAAGGGGTTGAAATAACAGGTTTATAACCCTAACTACCTCAAACCTTACAAACTGAAACTCCAACAGCAGGTTGTGTTGAATTTTGATGGGATTCAGGACTATAGTGCCTTGGCACCATTACTTTACATCGAGTTATGCCCCAATTTGTCTAAGTCCAAAGAATGTGCCATAGGTATACTACAGTGTTGGATTTTAACAGGTTGAGGACACTTCCTAGTAAAAAAAAAGAAGTATTAACTCTATTTCCTAGGGAATTTGCCAGGAATCTTTCTGAATCCTCCAAAATCCGCCATTATGCAGTAACCCAATGGCACATTTGTTTGTACTTCAAGATTCAAGGGACATCCAGCCCAGTGTAAAGTGACAGTGGTCGTCTGTCCTATCAAATCCAACCAAACCATGTGGTGGATTTTGAAGGATGATCTAGGACGATCAGTTAGTTCACAACTACAAAATGGACGTGCATCTCTTTTCAGGCACCACTGGAAGTGCACAGCATACTCCAAAAAAGCTTTGAGAATTTCAAAATCGTGCAGAAAACTTGCATTGATTTCCGTTTATATAAAACACATGTTAAAGGTAATATACAACATTTGCAAAAATCAAAAAACCAAACTACCAAATTATTATGAAATACCGTACATAAAGTAAATAATAATCTCAAGCATCCTGTGAAATCATAGCACCTGGTGTGCTGTCATTTTCAAGAAAAGTGGAATTTTTGTATCAATTTCCAGCAATTGTCAACCGACAATTATTGGAAATAGTGTAGTTCCCCAACCTGATAATTCCCTGAAGTCTAAACATTTCTCCTTTTTGTCTGAGGTAGGGTCAGGGAACCAGACTACAAGAACAGCATTTTTTCCCCTCCGTTTTCCCAGCATCTATGCACACAAAACTTTAAACAGGTCAGTGTTACCGTATTTGCTATTATACAAATAATGAATGTTTATGAGTGTGATGGTAAGAATAATTTCATGTGGTGACAGATAGCATGTTCTATTCCAGGAGGCGAAGCCGAGTGGAATGGGACATTCCATCTGTCACCGAATGAAATTATTCTTTCCATCGCACGAATGTGAAACATTCATTATTTGTTTTATACAACGCCTGAATAAATTCTCGTCATCTGATTGGTAACTTGTAAACTGGTGCTTACATCAATGTAAGAAACATGTAGTAACACTAATAGCTGGGGGAACACTTTCAATGCATTTTATTCAAGTTAAAAACTGTTCAGAATTGTAAAACACTGTTTCACAAATTCAGAACTTCCAGTAACCAATTACTGTCTCAAAAAGTCTCGAACAGTTAAAAATGTTCACTGTTTTTCAACAAGTTCAGAAGAATTATTCACTTCAGATGCAGAATGTCATCTAAAAATATCCGTTCCGAAGTGTTGAAGATCAAACTGTTCAGAATTGTTAAAAAACTGTTTCACAAATTCAGAACTTTCAGTAACCAATTAATGCACTTTCATATCCAATTTATGGAAGTTTACAACTGTACTAGTCCAGAAAAGTTAAAAATGTTCATAAATTTCCAACAAGTTCACAAGAAACAGTTGACTTTAGATGCAGAATGTCATCTAAAAATAGCAGGTCCGAACTGTTGAAAATCAACATTATGTCTCACTTGTTATAAAAGTTAACAGATCCGTGGAAATGGAAGTGCTGAATAGACGATGATGTGGCATTGCTAATATTGAGGTTGGATTCACTGAGTATGAGTTGCTCTTGAGAATTGGTGAGAAGATGATCCAGTTCCAAGTTGTCATTGTTCTGAACATCATCTTGGATTTGTTGCATTTCTTGAAGATTTTCCAAGATCTTCTCCTCTGCAGGGACGGTATCATTTTCTTGCATTCTGGCTGCAAGACAGGCACTCATTTGTTTCTTTTTCTCATTGTTAGTGCGAACATAATGCTTGAGTGACGATTCAGATTTGTGTCCTGTGACTGACATTATGTCACGGCTTGCAAACCCGGCTTCATCCAACAATGTCACGGTGGTAGCTCTGAGACTGTGATTGGTGTATTTCACACTGCATCCTGCTCTTTCAGCAATGGTTTTCATCTTTGTATTCAGTGTATTCACTCCCAGTGGTGCCTTTGCATACCATGGGTCCCTGTTCTGCAGCCTCTGGTTTTGGCCGTTGCCACATGCAATCTACTTCAGGGTTAAGGACGTTCTTGTAGGCAAGAAATGTAGACACAGGACATCTCCTTGACCCTGGTATTTCATGCATGTGACCACTGTATGCTTCATCTTCATTTTCTCATCTTGTCTTTGTCAGCATGTCACGGTGGACAATGTATCGGTGGTCTTGATCATTCTGGAGAATGAAGTCAGTTACCTTCATTTCTCGAAGATTTTCCCTGCCGCGGTTCCCAAAGTACACCATAATGTCAACAAATACTTTGTCCTGTAGTCCCTGTGGAGTGGTTATATCCAAGGATGAAATTATCTTGGACATATCGTCTTTGCTGACAGGATCTTTGTGCTTCACTGATCCCTTTCCAGCCTTTTTCAGTTTGACCATCATTGCATTGTACACTCTGGTACTGTCCACATACAGTTTAGCATCATTTATATCAATGCCTCTTACCGCCTTGAAATGCCGGTAAAGTCCATAGCGGATTGCATGCATGGATTTCTTTGTGTACAACGTGCCGTTTTCCTTTCTCAGTCCCGCATAAAACCGGGACAAAAAATTGTCGAGTTCCGAATCAGTTAAAGCTTCAATTGTTGTTCCTGCGTGTCTAGCAAATTCATCTAATCGTTGGAGCGTCAGCATTGCTTACAAGTTCCAATATTTCGTCGTCCGTTAGGAGAACAAACCGCGGCAGTTCGGGTAACTCGGCCGCCATGTTGTGTGAATGACAGCGCTGTTGTAGCGCACCAAGTGACCGTGAAATTAGAAAAGTTTTTGGGTTCTATCAATGCGCGCACCGTTTGATAGAACCATGTGATAGAACGTGATGGGCTGTGCGGGTTCGCGTCGTGTGATGGGTCGAATAATTCAATGCACGTGATCGACTCTCCACCAATCGGATGGCGGGGATTTATTCAGGTGTTGTATAAAAAATACTAACCCCAAATCCATTCATTTCTGAAAATTACAGAAAAAGTGAATGTTGTATACTACATTTACAAAATTCCCATGCACACAAGACGAGACTCCAGTTTGCAGCAATCTCTTTGAAAAAGGCCGGCGCTATTGGTTGGAACATTTTCATGATGACTGTTAATCTACTGCCTTGGAACAAGAATAATACTTCATGTTGTGCAACAACAAACTAGTGCCATTATACACCCTTCTACACGTGTGTTCTTACCTTCGCACGTGAACCCGTCACCACGGAATCCCTGGTTACAGTAGCACCGGTACCCTGACTGCGATGGTGCACAGCGGGCGTTGACATCACAGTTGCTATTGGCACAGGGGTCAATGATTTCTATGAATGACATACAATGCCGCTCATTAGACAAGTGCTAACTGTATACCAATCATCAATAGACCTGACACGTAGTGGCCATCTTTGAGGTATATATTTTTGTCATTCAAATTCTGTTACAGCATAAGCACAAATGTGACCCGCTTTGCAAAAAGGGCACATAAGTCGTTGTATGTTTTTACGCGTAATGGGCCGTTCTATGTGAAGAGGGTGAACAATTCTTCAAACAAGTGATTTTTAAGGGAGGGATTTTTTTTCATCTTTGATACCTATATTATCCTAGTTCGTAACGAAAATCTTTGATTTCAGTGAATAATGTTGGAAAAAGAATGTGTTTGTGTCGAGTGCTTCAATCTATTGCTTTGCTTTTTGTTTTTTTAAATGCCTTGTTTCTCCTTAAGTCATTTCAAGAAATTCCTGAAAACAAACATGCACATTTCAAAATATCTTGAGAATGCATAATGCTACAGGCCTCAGATATATACCATATGAAAGCTTATAAAATGGCCTTTCCTGCTACATGTATATCTAAAACAGTATTTTCAAATTTTGCAACATAATTGGCACTTTTTGCAGAGTGGGTCACAAATAGTCTACCCATGCCTATCCATGGGTAACAAAGACAGTAGCCTTAAAGATGGCCACTACATAAGGGTCTATGTAGCTGGCACTCCTTTAAGCCTGTTCGATATGACGATATTTCCCGATATTTTGATATTTTTTTCATATCGAACATCGTATCGGCCCCTTAAAAAAAACCCGGAATATCGGGGAATTCGATATACCAAAGAATATCGCGATATATGTTCCTTTTGGCCGCATTACGTGTGGATTTGTCATTTACTTTGCTCGAAATTTCAGTTATTTCCAATTATTGGACGGTAGAATAGTATATAATGTATCATGATGTACCATGGAGGAATACAAAAATACATACATGCACTAAATGTGTCTTTCTTTGACCGTTTTCTAAACCCCGACATGACATCTCCGCTCCGCGCGATTTACCTTCCGCGCGATTTACCCTCCACGCCGTACGTTGTCAAGTGCAAACAACGTCTTATTCCCAGTGTACAATGTACGTACCTACACGCTTGCGAACTCATCTTGAGATCGAGGGGTATGGCAATAAGCCTTTTGCGAGTGACCCGTACTTTGACCCCGCTGCGTAGTGATTGTTGCCACGACACGTGATTCGGGGCAAGCTTTCTCGCATACGTGCGTGCAGACACAATGTCAATGCATATCGCATATACGTGTCCACTTGCCGTGATCGAAGTACATGTACGCGATTCATACGTTTCTTGTCACTTTAAAGCGATAAATTTCCACGCAGATTTTGTCAGACTCTAGTACTGGTTATTGTTAGAATCTAGACATTAACATAAAATACGAAGTTTGTGGGATTTAGTGCTTGAGAATGCCTGCGAAGAAGAAGCACTGTTCTTACGGAACATGCAACAGTGACTCGCGCTTTTCGGACCGTCTCCACATGAATGGCGTTTGTGGCTACCCTTTCCGAAGCCGAAGTCGAACCGTGAGAAGTGTCTCCGTTGGATAAAAAACTGCTCCAGAAAAGACTTTTCGGCGGAGAATGTAACTTACAATACTTACATTTGCTCCAAACATTTCATCGGTGGAAATGGGCCAACAGTGGTGGAGATGAAAAATTTTGTTTTTGTTTTTATTGGGAGGGGGCGTAATCAAACATGCAGACAATGTGTTAGGATGTTGAGTCAATGTGATGGAACGTTTTGTTTCAGGGCCTTGGTTAACCGATTGGTAATTTTGGTTGAGCTTCTTGTTCTTTACAAGATGAAGTGCTTTTTAAATTTTGAAAATAGCAAGAAAGAACCGGTGTGTGCAGGCAAAATTCAAGGAATGATCAGATTATCTTATTTTGTTGATCATCTCAGGAAATAGCCGCAGTGAGTCAAAGTTCGTTTAGGGGGTAGGGAGGGTGGGGGTAATCAAACATGCAGACAATGTGTTAGGATGTTGAGTCAATGTGATGGAACGTTTTGTTTCAGGGCCTTGGTTAACCGATTGTTAATTTTGGTTGAGCTTCTTGTTCTTTACAAGATGAAGTGCTTTTTAAATTTTGAAAATAGCAAGAAAGAACCGGTGTGTGCAGGCAAAATTCAAGGAATGATCAGATTATCTTATTTTGTTGATCATCTCAGGAAATAGCCGCAGTGAGTCAAAGTTCGTTTAGGGGGTAGGGAGGGTGGGGGTTGTTAAAGACATCAACAAAATCTCTCTTTCCATTCCTTTTCTATTTGTGGGAAAGGTTGGAGGAAGAAAGATTCTGTTGAGCAAGGTCTCATTATCGGTTTTTACGTAAGTGACTGGTCTTGCAGAAATTGTTTTTGTATATATTTACGTATAGGTTGGTGGGTATCCCAGCCGTGTGGGTGTGGGATTGACCCACCCAAAGCGTAATTTCTTTCTTTTTTAAAAAGTGGAATACGCTTCGAGGGAGTCAGTTTTAGCCACTATTTCTGCAAGATGACAGTCCTGGTATGTGCTGGCTACGTTAGAAGAATAATCAGTGGATTCTTTGATGGATCATTCCAAGAAGTAGCCGCAGCGAGTCCGAACTTATCTGGGGGAGGGGGGGGGGAGGATTTGTAAAGGCATCAACAAAATCTCTCTTTCCATTCCTTTTGTATTTGTGGGAAAGGTTGGATGAAGAAAGATTCTGTTGAGCAAGGTCTCATTATCGGTTTTTACGTAAGTGACTGGTCTTGCAGAAACTGTTTTTGTATATTTACGAATAAGTTTTCGCCGGTCGTAATCCGCTCGAAAACAAATCAAATAATTGAAGACATCGTATAGTCCGAAATCTGGTATATTCGAGAAATCCTTCGTGAATCCAGGAAGATTAAATGGGTCGGAAAATGTGCAGCCAGCGTCTTTCAATCTTTTGTCAAGTTGGGGCTTGAAAGATTCGGGTCGGTTGTCAATTTCAGATTGGCCACGCACTTGCACAGTTCAACCAGTTCTTTCTTCAGGTAACCCGTTATTGAAACCCCTCTCTCTTGAAGAAATGTCTGCAGTTTCTTCAAGTTCCAACCTTCGAAGTTGTTATCCATTAAAGAAACTATAATTGCTAAAAATAGGCCGCGTTTCGAGAAGAACATACAACATGTACTGTAACGATTCGAGCGGTTGTTGTGTTTTAGAGTGGTGACAATCTCTATCGTGCGCTGTTTCACCCAGCGGTAGTTCCAGATACCAGACAGGGAAACCACCACTGGCCGTGCGTCGCCACGTTGCGGCTTGCCCCGAATCACGTGGTCTAGCAACAACGGTACTGACCTGCATAATAATGATCAGTCTGGCAACGACCGGCGCACGCTGTGCATCTTAGATTGAGCGAAGACGGGGTACAAGGATCTATGCAAATCAACGCGCAAAAGGCTTATTGTTTGCAATAAGGTCAACCCCTGTAGCGCATCTGCGCGTGCGCGTTGCTTTGTTGCTAGCCTTGGTCAAGTGCAAGCAACCGCACTGAATGCCACCGTCTTTCCCCAGTGTACAAGGCACACGCAGTTTAGGTGTAGTTACGTGTAGCGAACTGCGCCGCGTCTTGAGAAAAGATTAAAACACGTGCCGCGCATCCATTGTACATTGTGCAATGTCATGTCGTCTTCACAAAATATACGACACGATCGTTTGTTGACAGCTCGCATGTGATCGTCCATGGTATTATCATCTGTGTTACTAATCAACAATGCTGAAATAGAAACAAACGCTAGTCTTTCTGGAGTGCCATAAAGTAGCCAACTGAAGGTAAATGTCGTAAAACTCCAAATACTCAACGAGCGAAGGGAAGCTTTGTCAAACCGGCCCCCCGTTCCTGCCGCTAAATCCCGGCGGGCCCGATCCCGGTGGCCCCGATCTCATGATGCCGCGGTGACTTCTGTCATGTATTTCTTTTATTCCTCCGTTCTTCCGGTAATGAAAAAGTGACGTCATCACGATAATATGGAATATCGCGATATTTTTCTGCCGATATTTCGGTATCAAAATAAATGGATATCGAACACCCTTACACTCCTTGGCCAAAGTGTGTTTTCTTTTCTCATCTTAGATTTTGTTATCCTCTTCAGGTTTGTACATGAAGCTATATAATACAGGTGCGCATTTCTTAATAATAATAATAATAATAATTTCTTATATATAGCGCTTTATACTTGACAGGCATGGAACTTGGAATTAGCAAAAAACGAGGAAATTCCAATCTTTACAAGACTTTGTACAGTGTTTTTCAAGTATGAAGTGAACAACTAGGAAATCAGCTGATTCGAGGAAAAGTTGCATGCCTGGCTTGAATTGCCAACCCTACCACCCTTAAGGTTTACCTGCGCCCAGATCTAAATAGAGGACAATTCTTCAACAGATTCCAGAGGAATTATCCCAATTTTCAGACCTACAGATTCAGGTCTCACCGTCGATGAGACCCACTCACCTCCCTCTAGCATAGTAGATGGGAGGCAAGAGTGTACCATAGTCCAATGGTTAGGGTGTCTGACTCGTATGCAGTGGTATATGTGGGTTCGAACCCCACCTAGGTATTATGGTGCTTGATACTTTACAATTGCTTCTCTCCACTCCCTCCATACCTGTGCAGAAGAAACCGTTCCCAGTGAAGCCATCATTGCAGTAACAATTGTAGCCAGTCTCACTAGACACACACCGTGCGTTGACATCACATGCATTGTTGATACATCTATCCAGTTGGATTACTAGAGGGGAATTAAAATAATACAGTTTGAGGCTTTGTATGATGGAAGATACAACTAAGGGTCTGTGGTAATACAAGCTCACGGAGATGCTTCGTACACAATTCTCCGAAGCAAAATAGTCGAGAACCAGTGACAAGCAGTATACATCGCATGCAATTTTGGTTGGTAACCTGTTTGTGCTAAGCCGGTTTTTTTTTCTGTGCTCAGAAAAATTTGTGCTTAGCACTTGAAATTGACCCCAAAATCGAACTAGGAGTACATGTAGGTCTTTAAAGAATAAGAGACAAACTCGACATTTCGGTCAGTATGCTAAATTCTAGGAAAGTGTTCCTGTGCAAAGATTGACTGACAACAACTAAATAACTAACGCAACCGAAACCTCTTCATATCAATAGCAGCCAATTTGTGAATTCCAATTTTGTAAAGACACTCTTCTACAGACCGAGCAGTGCATCCCTACGCTGCCTGCCTTCGACGCTGCAACTGTTGCCACTGACAGAGTTATCCAGTAATTTCTTGGAGAAACAAGATTACCTTGACAACTGTAGCCATCCCCTTCGTATCCCTGGTTACAAATACACTGGTACCCCGTCTGTGTTGGTATGCATCGGCCATTCCTATCGCAGTTATTGTTTTCACAGAAATCAATCTGCTCAGCTGTGGAATTTAATGACAACATGCCTAAATGTGAGAATTCTATCAATTCCAGGAAAGTCTACTCGACAATAACAGAAGCAGATGACCAACTCTCCTGTCTGAGTTCATCACAGGATCCAAGTTCTCGACCCAACTCCTCTAAAAAAAAAACAAATATACACAAAATGCAAAAAATATGTTGGTAGTTACTCTATTGGTGTAAAGTTTTTAAAACCGTGATACAATAAAGTTGGCTGTATTCCAGCATCCACGGTGCGCATACTGTCCACTGGTACTTTGTACATTAACTAGAACTGTATGGCTGTGTAATTCAAAACATGTTGGTTGGTCATTCAGTGAATATTAGTGTTGATGCAATACTGATGAATGGACAAACATTAAAATATAGCATGGGGTGTGGAAGGGTAAACTTCAGCCTTAAAAATGAGTAATAGCCCTGCAATGGGTGATCAATCCCAACATTAATGTTTTGCAAATTTTCTTTTAAAGAAAAGCACTCGAGTGATGTACACACTGTCCCAATTTTTGTTTCCACCAAAATTAGTTGAACTTGATTCTACTTCAGAAAGCCAACTCAAAGTGCAAGAATAAGCCAGTTCGGTATTCCAACTGTGCATGTGCACATCGAGATTTGACAATTTTTCTTTCGGGAGAAACATTTCATCGTATGCGTGCAAAAGCGTAGCGGGTACCAGCAAATCTAAAGAGATCGTCGTGTTCTGAAGTAACATTTTTCAAAAAACGTTTGGACAGCAAAGTGTTTTCAGGTGTCTTGTGTGTCCAAACTTTTGTTCAAACAAAAGTTTCCATCGTCTTTTCGATTGCACAAAAAATTGCACAGAATGCAGATTGGGTTACCACGTCCCTCATAGCCTTGTGTGCATTTATCTGCCATGTTTTTCCCCCCCCGAGAGAAAAATCGTCGAATCCTGTGCACATGCGCAGTTGGAATACTGAACTGGCTTATTGATCTACACAATTGAATAACAGTGCGTTGTTCCTCTTTTGGTCACAATCATGGCATATTTTATTATTGATACAATAGGAAGTTTGATTGGTGCTAAAGATGTAGTCCTACGTGTACACATCAGCCGGAAAAATGAAAAGGCAAGCGTAATTTGGGTCAATCGCGTCAATGTAGAAAGGTCACGCAAAGCGCCCTCATGAGTCCATATTGACAGCTCGGTTACTTCTCCCACAGTCTCGGAAAAATGTTCCCGTGTCGAAAGTCCAAGTGCGGACAGTGGTCACATTTGACCATTTTTCATTTTACCATCGTCTCGGTAAAACCTACCAAAAAAAAGTCCAGTGCGGACATGGCTTAAGAAGGAACTTGCTTAAGTTTGAAAAAAATAGGCCAGCTAACAGAATGTAAAACAAAAAAGGTCAAGCATAGAGTTCTGCACAAACAACTCAAATACAAATTATGTCCCTTGCAAATCAAATTCTGTTGACATGGCAGTACAAAGTTACAAACTGAAATTGTGACAGAATGGAAATAATGTTGGCCTCTTATGGTTTTTGACTCAGTGTAGGCCGACTTCTTTGCCACACAATTTGAAAATAAAAAAATCTTTATCTTTCCCTCAGCATTTTTTTTCCCCAGTAACCTATCCAAATATTTCACACAGCTGAAAGTAAAAGAAGATATGTAACTATCTACCCTCGCAAGTGAAGCCGTCACCGACATAGCCATCTATGCAGGAGCAATCATAGGTGTCTTGAGAGGAGGCTACACAACGGGCATTGGTATCACATGCATGATTATCACAGGGGTTTGTGGACTCGACTGCAATGAAATGATGCATGGTTGCAGGGGTTAGAGAACAAGCAATGAATACAACTGTCACGCAATCATTAAATAAAAATATACACAATAGATTGTATGAAAATGAATGAAACTGCTGCAAACTGCTAGCTGACTGGATTGACATGAAATATACAAATCAACAAAATTAGCTGGCCTAGCTTTTCAACCTTAAGCAAGTTCTTTCTCTTGCCTCTAAAGCCCTGTCCGCACTGGACCTTTTTTTGGTAAAACCATGGAGGAAGGATATAGAAGGAGATAGCACACATCGACTTCTAAGGTCCAATGATGGTCGCTGCGGTCGTAAACACAGCGGCGGTCGCACTGATAAACAAATGGATTAAGCCGCTATGTAAACACTGCGCGCGTGCGGTCAGCAAAGCCAGCTTCTGTCGCTTGGCATGGTGGGAAGGATTTGGTCACTTCGCGCATTCGCACAAAAAGCGTTACTATGCAAAATGGCTGACTACGTTCACAAAGATTTCGCGTTGAGCGATTTTTAATTTCGAAGATTTTAGCGATTTTTCTGACGTTTCTGAAAACGAAACGGAATCAGTGGTAGCCGTCAACTAACGACGACACCGACGAAGACGATGGTCGCGAGTTTTGCTTTTGTTACGGGTTGCCGACGAAAGAAATAATCGCGTGTAAAAGTTGCCGCCGTGGTTCCATTAATTTGGCCTCACCGCGGCAACTATGAATCATGGCAACTGGTTTTGCGAGAGGGGGTTAACTTAGGTTAGGTTTTAGACAATGTGCATCTCTTTTTTAGAGCCAGGGAACTTGTAAGTTGGGCCGTCTTTCGCATACAAATCTTGTGAAACTACAAGGATTTAATATTAAATTTGTACTTGCCAACAAGATCTTATCGAATCATCTTGTTCAGGAGGACTACTGGAGCAACTTAATACACGAAAAACAAAAATGCACCTTTCCCAAAAAATGTTTTGATATGGTGACAAATTCCGACATAAAAATTTGCTGCAAGGCTTTCATTAATGTTTACTTAAACCTTTAAAAAATGGACCCTAAAATATTTCAAAGAAAGCCGAGAAAGCCCTGCATATAAAAAAAACCTGGATAGGCCTAGCCCCCCCCCCCCTTATACTGAGAAAAACGCGAGAAATGCATCTATAACTTTTTAGGGGTTCTGACTGAATTTCACGCTCACACAAGATGACTGAATTAAGGAGCCCCTGGAGTGGGGCAAGCTTCACAAAGGAATTAACTCAGGGAAAAATATATTGAGCCCTTACTCCATGATTGAACAAGCCATTTTATTAATCAAATATTTCTTTTTTAATATAAAAAGTCCCAAAACTAATTTTACAATTGGAAACTGTTTTGAGTTTAGCGAGAAAGTCCTAACGTTAGAATTTCATGTAAAGTTACCCCCCCCCAAAAAAAAGGTTGTTTGGCTTACTATAAAAAATTGTAGGCCAAGTCCCCCGCCCCCCCCCCCCCAAAAAAAAAAATTATAATAATAATTTCAATTTCAAAGGTTACACATCAAAAAAACATGTAAATCAAGACTGAACATGTAGCATCGCAAGAAATCGAAAAAAAAAAAAAAACATTTTCGATCTGTGTTTTTTCTCTAACTGTCCAGACGTGGCCATTCATAAAACCAAAATATTCGGTTGTGTATCATCTTCGTCCCCATTTTAAATTACCTTTTAGCTGTAGGAAACAGTAGGCAAATGCAGTACGTTACGATACAAAAATATTGCCATGAAAATACTTCAATCGCGTATTCAGCCTCGAAAATCGAAAAGAAACACCACATTTTCGATCGTTTTTTTGTCCAACTGTCCAGACGTGGCCATTCATAAAACAAAAATATTCGGTTGTGTATCGTCTTCGTCCCCGTTATTAACTACTTTTTGGCTGTAGGAAACTGTCGGAAAAATTGTTAAGGTAGGAAAATGATATTAATACATTTTCAGTTTTGTAGGTTCTCGAGTGAACGGGAAAATGTTGAAACTTCACGAGTTTTTGGCCGAATTTTTCGCGCAGACCATTAAAACGTGTGGAATTCAGCACTGAAGCCAACGGGTTTCCGTGAGTTCGAGCAGGGGCTATACAAAGCAACTGCGCATGCGAAAAGTGCATTCGTTTACACGTATCCAAGTAGCATCGCTGCAGTTTCTACAACTTGAGTACGTTGGTTACCAACGAAATTGCGGCGACGATCATTGTGTTCAAAGGGCCGAGTACGGTCGTAAAACTTTAAGACCGCAGCGGATGGGCGCAGTGCTGAGCGCATAGGACGTAATCAGGTGATAATTAGTTCGACCGACAAGGGGATTCTGTTCTATCTCCTTCTATATCCTTCCTTCATGGTAAAACTTACCGAGACGATGGGTACTTTTCCCATTTTAAGTCCAGTGCGGACAGCCTAAAATGTTTTCCTCTCAGTTACTTTTCCCGAGTCCAGCGGTTACTTTTACCGGGCAACTGCTGCCCAGGAAAACTGACCAGGTAACTTTTCCCGAGACAATAAGTCCAGTGCGGACAGAGCGAGTCGGTAAAAGCGGCTCAGGAAAGCGTACATCCGGCCCCGAGCATGAGGTCAAGCTACACTGGGACACCACGCATGCGCTTTGCATTGTTTCACCGCGGTGCGGTACACGTGGCAAGTTTTCAAATTCCAGTGCGTTGTTCCTCTTTTGGTCGCAATCATGGCATATTTTATTATTGATACAATAGGAAGTTTGATTGGTGCTAAAGATGTAAGTCCTACGTGTACACATCAGCCGGAAAAATGAAAAAAGGTCAAGCATAGAGTTCTGCACAAACAACTCAAATACAAATTATGTCCCTTGCAAATCAAATTCTGTTGACATGGCAGTACAAACTGAAATTGTGACAGAATGGAAATAATGTTGGCCTCTTATGGTTTTTGACTCAGCGTAGGCCGACTTCTTTGCCACACAATTTTTCCAGATTACACTTGAAAATAAAATAATCTTTATCTTTCCCTCAGCAATTTTTTCCCCAGTAACCTATCCAAAAATTTCACACAGCTGAAAGTAAAAGAAGATATGGAACTATCTACCCTCGCAAGTGAAGCCGTCACCGACATAGCCATCTATGCAGGAGCAATCATAGGTGTCTCGAGAGGAGGCTACACAACGGGCATTGGTATCACATGCATGATTATCACAGGGGTTTGTGGACTCGACTGCAATGAAATGATGCATGGTTGCAGGGGTTAGAGAACAAGCAATGAATACAACTGTCACGCAATCATTAAATAAAAATATACACAATAGATTGTATGAAAATGAATGAAACTGCTGCAAACTGCTAGCTGACTGGATTGACATGAAATATACAAATCAACAAAATTAGCTGGCCTAGCTTTTCAACCTTAAGCAAGTTCTTTCTCTTGCCTCTAAAGCCCTGTCCGCACTGGACCTTTTTTTGGTAAAACCATGGAGGAAGGATATAGAAGGAGATAGCACACATCGACTTCTAAGGTCCAATGATGGTCGCTGCGGTCGTAAACACAGCGGCGGTCGCATTGATAAACAAATGAATTTAAGCCGCTATGTAAACACAGCGCGCGTGCGGTCAGCAAAGCCAGTTTCTGTCGCTTGGCATGGTGGGAAGGATTTGGTCTCTTCGCGCATTCGCACAAAAAGCGTTCCTATGCAAAATGGCTGCCTACGTTCCCAAAGATTTCGCGTTGAGCGATTTCAATTTCGAAGATTTTAGCGATCTCTTTTTTAGAGCCAGGGAACTTGTAAGTTGGGCCGTCTTTCGCATAAAATCTTGTGAAACTACAAGGATTTAATATTAAATTTGTACTTGCCAACAAGATCTTATCAAATCATCTTGTTCAGGAGGACTACTGGAGCAACTTGATACACGAAAAACAAAAATGCACCTTTCCCAAAAAATGTTTGATATGGTGACAAATTCCGACATAAAAATTTGCTGCAAGGCTTTCATTAATGTTTACTTAAACCTTTAAAAAATGGACCCTAAAATAATTCAAAGAAAGCCGAGAAAGCCCTGCATATAAAAAAAACCTGGATAGGCCTAGCCCCCCCCCCCCCCTTATACTGAGAAAAACGCGAGAAATGCATCTATAACTTTTTAGGGGTTCTGACTGAATTTCACGCTCACACAAGATGACTGAATTAAGGAGCCCCTGGAGTGGGGCCAAGCTTCACAAAGGAATTAACTCAGGGAAAAATATATTGAGCCCTTACTCCATGATTGAACAAGCCATTTTATTAATCAAATATTTCTTTTTTAATATAAAAAGTCCCAAAACTAATTTTACAATTGGAAACTGTTTTGAGTTTAGCGAGAAAGTCCTAACGTTAGAATTTCATGTAAAGTTACCCCCCCCCAAAAAAAAAAGGTTGTTTGGCTTACTATAAAAAATTGTAGGCCAAGTCCCCCGCCCCCCCCCCCCCCAAAAAAAAATTATAATAATAATTTCAATTTCAAAGGTTACACATCAAAAAAACATGTAAATCAAGACTGAACATGTAGCATCGCAACAAATCGAAAAAAAACAAAAAACATTTTCGATCTGTGTTTTTTCTCTAACTGTCCAGACGTGGCCATTCATAAAACCAAAATATTCGGTTGTGTATCGTCTTCGTCCCCATTTTAAATTACCTTTTAGCTGTAGGAAACAGTAGGCAAATGCAGTACGTTACGATACAAAAATATTGCCATGAAAATACTTCAATCGCGTATTCAGCCTCGAAAATCGAAAAGAAACACCACATTTTCGATCGTTTTTTTGTCCAACTGTCCAGACGTGGCCATTCATAAAACAAAAATATTCGGTTGTGTATCGTCTTCGTCCCCATTATTAACTACTTTTTGGCTGTAGGAAACTGTCGGAAAAATTGTTAAGGTAGGAAAATGATATTAATACATTTTCAGTTTTGTAGGTTCTCGAGTGAACGGGAAAATGTTGAAACTTCACGAGTTTTTGGCAGAATTTTTCGCGCAGACCATTAAAACGTGTGGAATTCAGCACTGAAGCCAACGGGTTTCCGTGAGTTCGAGCAGGGGCTATACAAAGCAACTGCGCATGCGAAAAGTGCATTCGTTTACACGTATCCAAGTAGCATCGCTGCAGTTTCTACAACTTGAGTACGTTGGTTACCAACGAAATTGCGGCGACGATCATTGTGTTCAAAGGGCCGAGTACGGTCGTAAAACTTTAAGACCGCAGCGGATGGGCGCAGTGCTGAGCGCATAGGACGTAATCAGGTGATAATTAGTTCGACCGATAAGGGGATTCTGTTCTATCTCCTTCTATATCCTTCCTTCATGGTAAAACTTACCGAGACGATGGGTACTTTTCCCATTTTAAGTCCAGTGCGGACAGCCTAAAATGTTTTCCTCTCAGTTACTTTTCCCGAGTCCAGCGGTTACTTTTACCGGGCAACTGCTGCCCAGGAAAACTGACCAGGTAACTTTTCCCGAGACGATAAGTCCAGTGCGGACAGAGCGAGTCGGTAAAAGCGGCTCAGGAAAGCGTACATCCGGCCCCGAGCATGAGGTCAAGCTACACTGGGACACCACGCATGCGCTTTGCATTGTTTCACCGCGGTGCGGTACACGTGGCAAGTTTTCAAATTCCAGTGCGTTGTTCCTCTTTTGGTCGCAATCATGGCATATTTTATTATTGATACAATAGGAAGTTTGATTGGTGCTAAAGATGTAAGTCCTACGTGTGTACACATCAGCCGGAAAAATGAAAAAAGGTCAAGCATAGAGTTCTGCACAAACAACTCAAATACAAATTATGTCCCTTGCAAATCAAATTCTGTTGACATGGCAGTACAAACTGAAATTGTGACAGAATGGAAATAATGTTGGCCTCTTATGGTTTTTGACTCAGCGTAGGCCGACTTCTTTGCCACACAATTTTTCCAGATTACACTTGAAAATAAAATAATCTTTATCTTTCCCTCAGCATATTTTTCCCCAGTAACCTATCCAAAAATTTCACACAGCTGAAAGTAAAAGAAGATATGTAACTATCTACCCTCGCAAGTGAAGCCGTCACCGACATAGCCATCTCCGCAGGAGCAATCATAGGTGTCTCGAGAGGAGGCTACACAACGGGCGTTGGTATCACATGCATGATTATCACAGGGGTTTGTGGACTCGACTGCAATGAAATGATGCATGGTTGCAGGAGTTAGAGAACAAGCAATGAATACAACTGTCACGCAATCATTAAATAAAAATATACAGGAAACGACTGTTTTGGCAAGTGTTTGTTTTAAAGCCAAAAGGCACGACAGGCACACAGGCACAGAATAGACTATTTTCAATGTAAGGTAAACGTTTGCGGTACCACCGTGTGAAATTGTTTCTCTTTTGTGAGTTTGTGTGGTTCTGAAAAGAACCGGGGAAACTCAACGTTTCGGACAGAATGCTCTGCCCGTCGTCAGGAGACTGAAGAGATTATAACGATGTGGGGACTTAAGTAACGACTGGAAGCAGTGAAGCGTGATAAGGGAATGCCACACGGTGTTACCGCAAACCTTTACCGTATTGATACTTTCACCATGCAAACCTTCAAATCTTATTTTCAATGTGTGGCAATGGAATTTTGTTACGAACTAAATATATAGGTCAATGAAATGAACTGACAAAACTTAAATGGGGAAATGTCAAATGATATATTTGCAGGGAAAGCAGTTTTTGATGAGCACGTTTGCTTTGACCTTGAATGAGCGTAAAGCACAGCAAAGACTATTTTCAATGCTTGGAAACAAAAACGCATGGTCAATAATATGTGAACCGCTCTACAAAAATGAGTCTGATGTGTTCAAAATAAATTTTTAAGCTTTACAGTTGGTCTGAAAGAGCATGAAATAAGCTTTCATTTGATATATGGCACAACTCTGTAGTGTAATGCATTGTTTTGTTTTTTGAATTTGTTTTTGAAATGTGCGATTTCTCAGTTATATTAAAAAGTCTGAGACATTAAACCACCCCGTACGTGAAAGTGTAATGCGCAACATCCGACTCATTTTTGCAGAGCGGGTCACATATATTTATGAAATTGAAGACATTTGAAGAAAAAAAACTTAAGGGGAGAATGAAAATTTGGTACAGGAGATGCTATAAGGTGTACATGGGGAGGGATAAAACCACAGTCGTCTCCTTCTTGTCCAAGAAACTGTAAAATAAAGAGGCTGCATTAAAATCAATTGGAACGATTCTTAAGATTGACTTTGTACCCTCGCAAGTGTATCCATCGCCACTGTAGCCTTCCATGCAGGAACATTCATAGGCGTCTTGAGAAGAGGCTACACAACGGGCATTCACATCACAGGTATTTCTAGTACAGGGGTCTGTGGGATCGACTGCAATGAAATGTTGCATGTTTGGCAGAGCTTGGAGAACAGGCAAAAGCAAATCAACAGATATAACGAGCAGTCGGGCAAACAATCAAGAAATCAAAATAATGCACGGAAAGTCATTTGAAAACTGTGCTTGCTTTCAAGTCAGAGAAACTTAAGTACAGCAAAGATGATTTTGTAATGCTTTGTGATGGAATTCATTTGGAAGGTAACTCATTTTTGAGAATTTGCAGGAATTTTGTTTAACTTCATTTGGGAAACTTTTAAAGATGCTGTGTCCATACTTTGTGGATGTGACACCCGACAAATGTTTGATAGCATGAGATAAGTTATGAGCTGTCAAATGAGAGATTCCACAAAATAAAATCAACAGCGGTAAATAAGTTTCATATTTTTAATTAGCGACGGGATGCTCCTAATTCGGACAGTATTAATGTACATTAATCTTTAAGCCTATAGCACATAATAAAACAACATATTTTAGGAAGCCCAAGTAGAATGCACAGTGTAGTATAGCGCTGTCTGCATAAAAAATAGTGCTCTTGAATTAATTGGCAAGTGGGGGAAATCCATGAAATTGACATTTTCAGACAGCGCACGGACATTGCAGCTTTAACAATTTACAAAAATTTCAGAAATTTGAAAAGATTTTAAAAACAAATAATAAAAAAAACAACATGGAAACGTGTCCTTGAGCAGGACACTTTGTCACAAGTTGCTTCTCCCCACCCAGGAGTAAATGGGTACCTGTGATGGCAGTGATGGTTATGTGTTTGATTAGCCCATGTGCGAAAATAGCAGCTGGGGCTGTATACTCCCCAGGGAGATAAGAAGGTTTCAGGAATGTTTGATGGGCCTAACGAGCCGGGGTAATAATATAGCGCCTTCAGCACTATGATCATTGTGAATATGTGCGCTTTATATAAATCTACATTGTTTAATGAGGGTTACATATGTTAAACTGACAGTCTACATACGTTCTGAACATCATTACATACTTTAGAGTTAAATGCGCATTGCACAGGTAAATTAAAGAGAAAAGCAACAAAACCCTTGAAGATTCTTTTTGAAGCCTTAAATGTTAGCTCACAATGCCCCCATTAATAAACACAAAATAGCCACTATCTACCCTCGCATGTAAAGCCATCACCACTGTAGCCTTCTACGCAGAAGCATTCATAGGCATCTTGAGAGGAGGCTACACAACGGGCATTCGTATCACAGGTATTATTAGCACAAATGTCTGCGGAGAAACGATGCAGGGTTAAGAGGTATTAAGGGCCATGATGCAAAGAAATGAATAGTCATGAGTTACATTTAAATAATAAAGCAAATGATGGTAAATTCACACCAGCAGGCTTACGGTAAGCTATAAACAGAATGCATGATGCAGCAAGGCATTTACATTTCACCAATGTCAAATGAGCAGCAATGGCCAACTTGTACGAATTCTGTGCCACAATCAAAAGTACCTTCACATCTGTATCCGTCTCCTCGGTACCCGGCATTGCAGAAACACCGGTAACCGAAAGCTGAAGACACACACCGGGCATTGACATCACACTGGTTGTTCACGCAATGGTCAGCAGCCTCCTCTGTACACAAACCCAAGATATCAGCTTGGTTAACTTGTACTCCGACCATCTACTAACATGCTATATATTAAAACTAGATGCAAGTTCAACTAAGTGACCCGTGCTGTTAACTTCTCAGAATTCTAGAATGCATTTTTGTATCCACTTTCAAATATTTTCATGATTTATTGGATCCTCTGAAAAATCACACAAGACCTTTCCTGCATCCCGGCCCCGTCCAGAGTGTAATTCAACTGCCCCTGTTAACCCCGTGTGTACGGAGGACGACAAATGGCGCAAAAAAAACAGTGGCACCAGGCCGGATGACGCCATTTGCCACTATTTGTGCAGTTTCAATCCATTGTTAGATTATTGTGTATGTTATGCTTGACTGCACAAGCACATTGTGTCCGTTTTGCTTGGCTGCCAGAGCCGGCGCGACACCCCGGCGCCTCCTGTAAATAACCGTACTCAAGGGGTTAATAAATTTACTTAATATAACCCTCCGGCAACCGATATATACTACAATTTGAACTATGGGTGGATTTTAGGTTAATTACCCTTCGGTCAAGTCACTTTATTTAGTGATTATCCAGTGATGGATAAAATTTGAGACATAATAATCCCTGACCTATGACTTACAGTCTGGCTCAGCACCAATTTTTCCAAGATACACGTAACGAACAATAAATAATCCATTTCCCATACCTGCTCCAGGGCTATGATTGAAAGTGTTATTCTGTCCTAGAAACACCCTCAGCCTTCGAATAGGAATGGGATTAGGATGTGGGGTGTTCAGAATAATACCAACATACTACAAAGCGTAGTACACATCTCACAGGAAATGTCTGGATGTGTGTACCAGGAGAATGGAAGGGTTAACATTTACAGGAACTGAATACTCACCTTGGCAATCGAGGCCATTGCCAGTGTAACCTTGGTTACAGAAACACTGGTACGTGCCAGCCTTAGAGGGCACACAGCGAGAGTTCACATCGCATGCATTGTTATCGCAGGGGTTAACGATTCTCTCTGCAACAAACACACACAGCCGAACAAGACATACATGTACTAGACTACTGACTAGTGCAAGCAAAATCTACATGTTATTAGGGCCAAGTTTCATGGAATCTGTAACGTCGGATTTTGTGCTGACAGCCTGCAATTCTGTGCTAACCAAACTAGCAAAGATATTCTATGCGAAGCCTGTAAGCAGAGAATCCTTGTACACAAGCCACATTCCTTGCTGACCCATGAAATATGCTAACCATTAGTGCAGAATTTGTTGCTATATTCAGCAGCGATTCCTGCTTACTGTAAGCACAGCTGTGAAACTGGCCCAGGTGCTCTAGTGATAAATACATTACTCAATAAGCATGCAAGTGTTTCAATGTGATATTGTCCACGCGGGATGATTTTTAGTAATGCGGGATTTCTACATGAAGGCCTAGTGATCTTTGAGGTCCGCGGTACATTGCCAAGCATGGCGGACACCGACGCATTATAAGTTATGATTTTGTCATCTTTTACTTGTACTGATTCTTCGTGGGAACTGGCATATATCATGGTTTAATACAGAATAGGAGAAAATATGAGTTTAGCAAAATGCTTTGGACAACTCCACATGGGTGTCAGCATGTTTTAACATTTGTTTTAAACCGGTCTTAAAAGTGTTTACTCATTTTCTCAACTGATACGCAATGGCGAGAGCGTTTGAGGTGCACATGTATGAGGCAATGAAGTTCAGTTGCAGAACGTGCTAGTGTACAAAACACTGCATCTCTTTCAATGTGCGACTGACAAGCCACTGAATGCTTTGTGCACAAAACTTCTATGCACACATGCGGGTCTCTTATGCTAAACAAATTGAAGAAACAGTGGCTTGGTAAAATTGGTTTGGTGTTATTTTATGAAAAGGCATTTATGAATGGTAATACAAATGTAATGGCCCATTTTTATCACTCAATAATGACCTTGCTGCCAGCCGCCACATCCCTCCTCGGCCATTAGTAACGTGGTAAAGACTGGGTCATCACACTTTTATCCCCTGTACAATTCCTTCAAATTCTAACTTTTTCTTGAACTTTTTTCGGGAAGTTCAGCTTGTTTAATTGGGGAAAATCCGTCCTTCAAAATCTATTCCAGTGTTTAAATTTGGGTTTATCTTATCTCTGGGAAAATGAACTGACCCTGGCAGCTATATCCATCGCCTGTGTATCCCGCATTACAATAGCACTGGTATCCCGTCTGCGTTGGTACGCAGTAGGCATTCACATCGCATGCATTGTTATCGCATGGGTTTGACACTGCAATGGAAGTGATTAAACATGTAAAGTTACGGGTTGGATTACAAACAAAACAAGCATGCAACTTGGAATTAAAAAGAACACGAGGAAATTCCAATATTTACAAGACTTTGTATAGTGTTTTTCAATTTTCGATGGTATAAGTATGAAGTGAAATTTGAGGAAATCAGCTAATCCGAGGAAAAGTTGCATGCCTGAAATAAAAAAAAGTGGCAAGGATCATTTCAAGCAGATGTGATGATGAAACCTATAAAAATCAGAGTATATCCGCTCCATCAAAATGAAGGATAAGTTGGAAATTTACGCAGGAATCAAATATACGTTATGATATTACATTTTGAGTCATAACACCGCTCGTAATGGTATATTTAACCCTAATCTCATTTTTGTCTAGAAAACATCCTAAATCTACCAAGATCAAACACTACAGGAAATGGCACATTCGTTGTGCTTCTACAAACTTGAGACTTCAGGCCACATGTAAAGTAGTACTACTAAGGCACTACAGTACCATTTCCAGCCAAACACGGTAGTAGATTTTTTTTTTTTTTTGGGGCTTATGAATAAGCTTTCCTTTGATGCTGACACCAAGCACAGGTGTACAGCTCAGTTGACTGCAAAGTTGCAGTCTCAGGCTTTCAAGCAGATCAAGGTGAAAAAGTAGGAGAATAGTAGGATGAAATAGTAGGACAAAAGTAGGACTTTGGAGGACAAAATCAGTATAAAAGTAGGACTTTTGTGGGCGTTCAGGAGTAGTTTTCATTGATGCTCACCGATGTCCACAGCATCACAAGCCTCACTTGACATGTTCTGTACTCACAAACACTTGTGCTCCATCCGCAACTAAGCTCTTGGAAACAAAGTTGCGGTACTCCTGCACCCAATGCGTTAAGTGCATGATTTTTCTATGACAGTGTGTAACACTTATGAAAGATATTCAATATTTCATTTTTCTGAGTTCTGGGATAAAAAAGTAGGAAAAAGTAGGAATTTCAAGGAAAAATTTGGAAAAGGAGGAGCAAGGTAAAAAAGTAGGAAAAGTAAGAATACTTGAAATGCTGCAGTCTGATAAATGAAAGACTGCTTGAGTGAATTCCTGAAACTGAGTTCAGAAATAAACAGCACTGACGAGAAGCACACCAAACTGATTAAACCTCCAATAATCCTGATACTAACGATCATTTGATTCATTGAGCATTGTGGTGATGGATTAATATTAACACAATAATATGACAATATCAATCCTCTGAATGTTTTGGAACCATTTCGGAGTATTCAAAGAGGAACGCCTCCAAACATCCCCAGTGGTATATTCCTTAATTTGATAGAGCAGGTCATGGTACCTTTCAGTGAGTATTAATGTTTGACACTGTACCGAGCTCCTACATGTACAACTATGCTATTTCCTGTTTTATCTCTCTGTATTTAAGAGGCTAACGAATTGTTGAATCACTGAAAAAAAGCAATCTTTAAAAATAATTAATTTAGTTGGATAACCAATTTTGGCTACTTGTAAGGATTTCATTAGGCATAACAGGTGCAGGGGATGTCAGTGAGCATTAATAAAAGGCATAGGAAGCCTGATTACACAGGTTAACACTTGACATAAACACAACATTTTACATGCACAAACCTGAAGTCAGGCTTTTTGTCCGAACACCGACAACCCTGCAGGTGCATACACCTTGCTAATGTTTCGCAAAGGAAGTATTAAAAGTGGAATGCATGGAGAAGGCGCAGGGAGGTGGTAGTTTTGCACACGTAGCTCCTTTTGGTGGATGTATTATAGCGCAAACTGTTTTCTAACTAGCGATAGCAGGTCCATGCCTGGAAGCCTACAGACCACAATTCACTGTGACAAACCTTGGCAGCGGAATCCATCCCCGGTATAGCCGCTATTGCAGTAGCACTCATATCCCGTCTGGGTGGCTACACACCGCGCATTGCGATCACATCGGTTATCAGCACAACGATTGACTGTAGAAGAAACACAAAGCAAACTAGACTGTCAATGATCAGCTTACAAGAACGCAGCCTTGTGGATAGACTGATAACATTTCAAGAAAAGTTGCATTTTGTTCCATGTCTTTAACCAGTTCGAGTCGGATGACGAGTTAACATGCAAAAGTTTGGCCGTACTCGGAACGGATGACTGATAAACACGCACTCGATGGAGACCAGTATCTATCTGTCAGCGACCCGCTGGCAGCGAGCGAGGCCGGAAATATCAGGGTGTTCTGCCTGCAGATTACGGCCTGATTCTGCCTGAACCGGTCTGGCATAGGCTCGGGAAAAATATTCCCGCGGCTGGGTACGTTAATGTCAAAATAATCCCGACATGAACTGGTTAAAAGGTACTACATATTAACCCCAACCCCTTTGGGTAACTTTACTAGAAAGTATCCAAAATCTGCCAAAATCCACCTATTTTGTCATGCACAAAAAGTTGGTTTTGGTGACTGCTCAATATGGAGGTATCCTGAATCCATCAAAATCCTGCAGTAACGCTAGGCTTACAATCATTAATCCATCAAAATCCCCCAGGTTTCAATATGGAGGTATCCTTAATCCTCCGAAATCCTTCAAAACAAGGGGAAGGATTTTGATAGATTCAGGTGGTTAGGGTTATATTTGGTATACTGAAGCCTATGCAAGGCAAAAATTTACAAAGCAAATATGTTATTAGTATGAAAAGAAGATTTTCCACCTGAACCTAAAAGTAACTTTAATCTGCAATATTGTAATCATGCTGTACACAACTGGCACTCGTAATATCATTGATTGCAGGATTTTTGGACAATGGCATGCTGGTAGCCAAAATTTAGTTGCTTTTTTTGTTTTGGTTTTTTTTATTGGAGATTTTCTGAGAATTCCCCAAATTCAAAGAATCTGCAGTTCTGCATCCCATCTTAGCTTAATAAAAAAAAATGAATTTCATTCTTAATCCCCAAATGAGTAATTGTATGCTAACTTCGTAGAGATAAACGTATATGGCATTTCATGCACATATTCTCAATTTATTGACAACGCGGCGAACCCCCAACGATCCTATATTTCTACTCACGGGTGCAGTCCAAGCCGTCTCCCTCATACCCTGAATTGCAGGCACATCTATAGCCATCAGGATTGGGTATGCAGTACGCGTTAACATCACAGGCATTCTGAGCACAAGGATCACTGACTGATGATAATAAAATGAATGCACACAATTCTCTGTAAGTCAAAGTTTTATGTATTTATTTCTTGTTTATCCTGAGTGACCTGATCAATGCATCGGCACTGATCTCCTTCAGGTTGCAGCTTTTGAATTGAGAGAAAACGAGGAAGAAGTTTCAGTTTTAGTAGGAGGAAAACCCTGGGAGAACATTTCCCATTCCCATTCCCATTCCCATTCCCATTCCCATTCCCGGGGAAACCTATGCAATCCCATGCTAAATTTCATAGAACTGCCAAGTACAAAAATTTGCTTAGCACAAAAAAGTCCTGCTTAGTAAAAAACGGTTTACCAGCCAAAAATCCATGTGATTTTTAGTTGAATACCAATCACAAGCAATATACATCGCATGAAAATTTGATTGATAATACTATTTTTTACAAAGGAAGACTTTTCATAGGTCGTTTCTCAAACTCAATTTTGGTCCCACGATGTGGCTAAAGTTGAGGCAGTCGTTCTTCTAAAGTGTACGTCAGAGGCTTCTATTTGGACTCTGAGGCAGCGCCTGTCTATTTGCTTCAATTATCCAAGGCTTCCGACTGCCAATGGAGGTGGGGATAGCTGAAGACAAAGCCAAAGCTAAAGCCAGAATTGAGAAATGGCCGTGCTAAGCAATTTTTTAGTGCTTAGCAGCTCCATGAGATTGGACCCAGGTAAGAACTGAACCCAATCTAAACAGTGCACCTGGACAGGAATCAAACCGAGGTCATCAGGGGAAGGCAGCGAGGGAAAAACATGACGCCATCCTAGATTGGTATTACTAGTTTGGTCTCTCAACCTGATTTTTAAGTACAAAATTTATCAACACGACTGATTCTGACAAAGCGAAAGTTTAGAAATTTTGAAATCTTTGACAATGACTCATAGTGAAAACTGAACCTGTAACCTCCAGGTAACCACACCGGTGCTCTACCAACTGAGCTGTCCCGCCCTATGTTGGCAGTCTGCCAATTTTGTCGACATCCTTGTTAAGGTGTATTAGTCAGGAGTGGTTAAATTGCAAACCTGCCGTGTAGCCAGAGATCACACCCTAAGTCATGATGCCACATGGGAAGTGGTAGTACTGCATTCCTATGAGGGAAGGCAGCTTTTATTAACCCCACTTGTAGCCGGACGACTGCCATGGCTGAAGTGTGAGGCAAGACACCTGGGTCTGTTGACACGAATACCCGCATTCCTGCTCATGCACAATCCATTCATTACTCAACTATACTGTTCTTGAATGGGAGCGTAATGAATAGATGGGGCTTTTTCAAACAAAACTTTCATTCACACGAAACGGGGGCTCAGCGTGCAATGAATAGGGCCACTCTTTTTAGTGTGCTGCCTATTATTTGCATTTACGCTTGGCTGCACAGCCCTTTCAGTGAGAGCCTGGCTCCTCAGCATTCCATCAATAACAGCTGCCCGCAAGGTGCTAAGAGATTTAACCCTAACTCCCCAGGGTGTGTGGAAAATCGTATTAAAATTAATAAAGTATTTGGTTGAAACATTTAGAACAAAGAAAAACAAAGAGTCCAATGACCTTGAACCACTTTGAAAGGATACCAGATGTTTTTCTATTTTGTAGAAGGTTTTGGTAAAGTACAGTGAGGTTATACTTACGAGTGCATGTCTGGCCGGTACCCTCGTAGCCTGGATTACACTTACACCGGTACCCTGTATCACCAGCGGGGAGGCACATAGCATTGCGGTCACAGAAGTTGTTAATGCAGGGGTCTTGAATTTGCTCTGTTTGGGGTAAAATAATAGGGAAGTCAATTTGTCATTTCAGTTCTTTCACAACAGTCCAATCGCCGATTGCGAGTTTGTAGACAACTCATTTGTGACGCGGTATGTCAAAACAAGGCGGAATTGGGCAGAGCTATGAATGAGCAGAGGAACAGCTGCAAAATGCCCTGGGGGTGATTGTTAGCGATTTTGAGATTTTTTGAAATTTATGATGCCACAAATGTTTAAGATGTTCTGTAAAAGTTTCTAACTGAAATTTCATCGACAAAGTATTTTTTTAAACACTTTTAGAGAGGCATATAATTTTACAAAATGATGCCTTGTTCGAGATTTTGCTTGGAAATGATGCCAAATTTAGCGTAACTTCAAGCTCATCAGCGAACGTAAATTCGCATCGCCACTATAGGTAACATTGTTGACCCACTTGTTTTATTTCAACTCAAATCTTAAAGGGCTATTTCTCAAACTTTAGAGGGCTATGTCACAGTTTCAATGTTTCGGACAATCTGATTTCAAATCTTAATAACTTCGCTTTGGAATATCCAAATTGAAAAAAGAAAACGGCAATCTAAAGTGCAAGGTCTATATTTTACTAATATACCAATAACTCAAAATTTACCTCTTGCCTAATAATTGTGCCTGGTTTGGACATACCGGGTCACATTTCAGTTCAATAATGGAATATTTTTTAATTCAAATTCTGCGGGACTGCACTGAATTACATTTGAATGAACATACATACAAAAATATATGGGAGTCGCCCAATACAAGGCTAAAAGCCACTCTAAGTACAGAGGTGGTGGGGTTGGCCACATTTTAGGTTGCCAGCCCCAACACTCTTACGGTTTTCCTGGGACCAGATCTAAATAGAGGATAAATCTTCAATAGATACCAAAGAAATGATCCCAATTTTCAAACCCATAGACCCTTCCACCATTGGTTGAGACCAACTCGCCTCCCTCCTTTATGAGGCAAAGATGTTCAACAAATTTGAAATTCTCACCAGAAGCAGGAGAGACTTTTCCGATCATGGAAAAGCGTAATATGTTCTCCGTGTTCTCGAAGGTAAGGTAAGTCTCGGTTAGGCTGACACGCATGAAGTTGAGGATGTGCTCAGTGTCGCCCTCGTCACCCAGGCATTCATCATACTCAATAGTCTGGTCCATCGTGTAGGAGATAGTGTCATCGTTGACTTGGAGGGAACGCTTGGCAAAAGTGTGGATTACACCTGTGAACAGTTAGCGTATTTTACATTTGGCAGTTCTGGTAGGAATCTTCCTGAATCTTGGGGCCATAGAGTTGCTAAGCACACAAAAAATGCATGAAAAGTCTTCCTTGGTCAAACAGGATTGCCAACTAATTTATCATGTGGTGTATATTGCTTATATTCAATTGTTTGTTTTTTGCTTAGTATGAAAATCCCATGGCCTTTTGGCTGGTAACCTGTTTTAACTAAGCAAGACTTTTTGGTGCTACGTGAAATTTGCCCCCCGAGTGCCGAGGAATTTGGAGTGCCATGCTCCAAAGGTTACAGTGTCCGACTCATGTGCTATGGGGGATGTGGTGCATCTGTTCTTGGGCAAGGCACTTTACTACAATTTGCCTCTTTCCACCCAGGAGTATAAATTGCAGGCTTTCAAGCAGACACAGGTGAAAAAGTAGGAGAATAGTAGGATCAAAATTTAAAAAAATTAAAAACAGGACAAAAGTAGGAATTTAAAGAAAAAATTGGGATAAAAGTAGGACTTTTGCTGGCTTTCATTTGAGTAGTTTTTGTTAGTCCTCACCCATGTACACAGCATCGCAAGCCTCATTTGGCATGATTAGTACTCACAACAATTGTGCTCCATCATCAACTAAGCTCTGGGAAGTAAAGTTGCAGTACTCCTGCACCCAAGCCCTTCATTGTGTGACAGTGTGTAACACTGTTATGAAAGGCATGCAATGAGATTTCATTTTTGGATGTGGGACAACAAAAGTAGGCAAAAAAAAAATATAAAAAAGGAATTTCAAGAAAAAAGTAGGAAAAGTAGGAATATTTGAAAGCCTGAAATTGGTACCTGTCAGCAGGGCAGGGAAAAGATTGTGCTGATTCTGGCTGCATAAAGCTGACTTAATGAAGAACGGTAACACATGTAGCTGTGAAGCACTTTGAGACATTTGACAGGAACAATGAACTACAATGCCATTAAACCAAAACTGTGCAAAAAAGGCAACGTTTTTTGAGGGGGAGGCTAAACTGAATCGGTAGGGCTGTGTCTAAGCACTTGAGACAGCCTTAGCAAATCGGTACTCGGACTGACTTACCAAGTTGATGGCGCACATATTCTTCTTTATGATCATCTACAAAGACGTAGTCAGACGGTGAGATCTCGGGCACATTGCCGTTCCAGTTTGCAAGAACTCGGATGTAACCGTCCTCATCAACACCTGAGTAAAGTCAACCAAGATAAGGAAGTCTCTCATCAGAAATAAATGCATTTCACACCACTGTTTACATTTCTTACAGCACTGCTGCCAATCGTTTCAAACTCATTTCAGTATTTCAGGGGTGATATTGGCCAAAAATGAAAATTCAACGAAATCCACCAAAAAATCCACCAAAAAATCCACCAAAAAATCCATGAGGACCCCAGATCAACATATAGTTTGTATTTGCCTAAAGGCACCCCTTTAAAATATCTGTTTTTATTGGTCTAAATCCACTTTTACAGGTAAAAACACCTTGTTCTCGAAGAGATTCCCGACAAAAAAATCCTGAAATCAGGAAAAATCCTGACAAATCTCACCCCTGATATTTAGAAAGCAATCGGTATTTTGCTCAGAAAATCTGTATTTTTCATGAGATTTAAACTTTACCTGAAAATCAGATTTCTTTTCTGAGATTGCAATAATGAGCCAGTACACGTGCAGTATTAGAGCATAATACAAATACATGACAAAATATTACGGTCGGATTTCACAAAATCTGTATTTATTAACACAAATTCATACTTTGTTACAATTAACAGAACAGACAATGGCAATCAGCACACTGGCTTTATTAATAAACACTTTAAACAGGTCCAGCAGCGTAGAGATACAGGGGCCAATTTCATAGAGCTGCCTTAAGCACACAAATATTTGCTTAGTAAAATTAGGTTACCAACTAAAACTCCATGTGATATACATTGCTTGTGACTGGTATTTAACTGTTGTTTGCTTAGCATGACAATCACATGGAATTCTGGCCGGTAAGGCTGTTCGATATGACGATATTTCCAGATATTTCAATATTTTTTTCATATTAAAAATTGTATCGGCCCCTTAAAAAAACACCGGAATATCGGGGAATTTGATATACCGAAGAATATCGCGATATTGCTTTTCGCAGTGTTCAAGATTTATCTAAGTTGTATTAAGTGTGGATTAGTCCAGATTACCTTGCTCAAAATTCCAGTTATTTCCAATACATTTGACGGTAGAATAGTGTAACGTATGATGTACCATGGAGAAATAAAAAAAATACATTATGTACTAAATGGTTGTTTCTTGGATCGTTTTCTAAACCCCGACAAAACTTCTCTGCACCGTTCATTACATAGCGCACATGTGTGCGTGCATTCCATCGTGGGTGTGGTCTTGGTCAAGTGCAAACAACCGCACTGAATGCTCTACCGTATTATTCCCAGTGTACAATGCATGTGCACGCAAAGCGAAATTCGCCTTGAGAAAAGGCTACCAAGACCTGGGGGGGGGGGGGGGGGGGGGGGGGGGGGGGGTGGGGGGGGGGGGGGTTAGAGCAATTGCTTCAATAACTCCAACCCCCCTAAAGCGTGCACGTTGCTTTGTTGCTAGCCTTAGTCAAGTGCAAGCAACCGCACTGAATGCCACCGCCTTATTCCCAGTGTACATTGCACGTGCACGCGCAACGCGAAGCGAAATTCGCCTTGAGAAAAGACAAACACGTGCGGCACATGCGTTGTACAATGTTGATCTTGTGTGCGCGAGTACACAAGAAGACATACAATCATATTTGACAGCTGACGTGGGATTGTAGACGTCTATGGTATTAATTATGGGCTGTTACTAATCAACAATGCCGAAATAGAAACAAACGTTAGTCTTTCTGAAGTGCCGTAAAGAAGCCAACTGAAGGTAAATGTCGTAGTACTCCAACTTTACTCAACGAGTTAATCCTCGTCAACCCGGCCCCCCGATCTTGCCGGCCCCGGCCCGATTTGCGATCTCGGTGGTCGGCCCCGATTAAAAAAAAATTTGCGGATCCGAGCTCAATCCCTGTGGGCCAGATCCGCGGGTAGCTCTGATCTCATGATGCCATGGTGATTTCCATCATAAATTTTCTGTTTTTTATTCTTCCGCTAAGGAAAAAGTGACGTCATCACGATAATATCGAATATCGCGATATTTGTTGGCTGATATTTCGGTATAAAAATAAATGGATATCGAACAGCCTTACTGGCCGGTAAGTTGAGTTTATGAAGCAAGATTTTAGGGCCAATGTTTATAGAGCTGCTTAAGCACAAAAATGCTTAAGCAAATTCTTATGTATCAGAAGTTGTATGAACCTGGCTTCCTTGGGGAAAAATAGGATTGCGCTTGTGTATGCATTCCGCCGTTATACGCTATACCGCACGTGCTCCACATGTATGTGCACACTTGCCCAAAACTCACAAAATGGCAATAGGTCAACTATATGTATGAAAAATACAGTATAAAAATATCAGGTTTTATGATTACAAAAAAAGGAGGCTCACCTTGGAATTCTTGTGTGATAAGTATTTGCTCACCGGTGCTGAAAGTGATGTTCAACGTCTGCAAGAAAGCACCACCTGGTGGAAGACATTACATGCACATGTGAGAAATAGTGCTACGGTTAAAATATTTGTCTACAACATTCTAGAGGCCTCAAAGTTTCTCAGGGGCATGGTGGGAAGGCGGGTATTCAATGGTTTATCTACGGATCTCAAATGGATAGTGTATCGGCTGTTCGAGTTGAGGCCACCGTCCGCCATATTAGTACTCCTAATACAATAGGTTGACTACCTTGTCCTCACGGTCTACTTTTATCCTCATTCTCAAGAGATCATTTTAATCAGTGTATTGATACGGAAACGATTCCATACAATGGAAGCACTAATATTGTTGCTGATGGTTTCAGTTTTTCGTACAACGCACAATGACTAATTAGCTATCTAGTTCACATAGAGATCAGTGGGTCTATTCCTTGATGAACTGCTAGATTCTTTAAACCAAGATTATCCAATCTGTCAACGTTGTAAACCTTTGAAATCATTCCCCATAAGCCCTATTGGCAAACAAATTAAGTCAACACAAAGTTGATGGACGAGACAAAAGTCTGAAACTTCACTCTAGGAAAAGCCGGGGGATTTGCAAGCCCTTACAATGTACCTGTCAGCATGAATCCATTGAGCCCTTTACCACTGGGCAAGGCAAAGAGCCAGCCCATGATCTCAGCCGCTGGAGTGACGGTCTGCAGCGAGTAACTGATGTCGGCAGCCAGTGGGCTGATGGCCGTGTAGGTCCGGGCTTCACTCAGGACGATAAAGGAATGAAGATTAGCATGGGTGAATGTCTGGCCATTCACTGTTCCCGATACCAGACCGTTCAAACGCTGCGTGCCATCTGGATGTCGAAGAGAACAAGTATAAAGTTAGTAATACTAGGAGGACATCGTGTTAAAACTCCCATTCCACACAATATGTATGTCGAGTAAAATTTGGAAGTTTTGACTAAGTTTCAAAATGAAGTTTGAGTTACCTTTCATTATCAAAAATATTCATGAGATTAAGAGATTGCTGTTTACGCACAGACTTTTAACCTCATGTGTTGCTTGCAACACACTGTCCCATTGCGTGAACATTGTTGTGGCCGATTTTGTGATGAAAAGTGCTTTCTGACCATTCCATGGTTTAAAAGAAACAGCAACGTAGATTTTTTTTGTGGTAAAAGAACAAGTTGACACAAAAGTAGAAGTACTTTTTTATGTGAAGTTGTTGACAACTCAGCCTTTGGGTTGTAAAAGCACAACACAATATACATGCACAAAAAAAACAACAAAAAACATAACCTAACTATAGGTCTATGTCTGTTTACGAACAGAACATGGGGCTTTTCCGCATTATTTTTTATGATGTCACTTGGAATTTTGCATACGAGTGACAATATTTACCTACCGACCAAGTTTCACGATGATTGGAACTACTCTTGTGTTTCAAAAAAGCACATTTTTGATGACGTCATCATGACATCACACATTTTTCACATTTATACATAAGTATCCATGACCCAACAAATTTAGTACAAAAAGAATTTTAAAATTATTATGTTCTGTCGAGGAGATATGCTTAAAGGTTCAAAAAGTCAAACAATCATATAAAGTCATATGATGATGTCCTCATGACGCCACCTCAATTTTCATCTATAACACATGCTGGCCTACCCACATATCAGCTTTAAAACCAACCGTTCTCAAGACATAAGCCCTTTGCATTAGGGTCTATGTCTATGCTAACTTTGACTAAGATCCCAGATTGTTTGATGACCAAAGTGCCAGTCAGAAAAGCTATTTACAAAGTCTATGGGGTTTGGGATGGAACTAAAATGAGAAGAAAACAAATCAGAACAAAAACAAAGCCTTTCCGCAACTTGCGGAAAAGCAAAAAAAACAAGTTAATTGGCACAAATGACTAGTCTTACATGGATCCAAGCAAGCCCGTCCATTTCCAAACAGGGATGGTGGGCAGACGCAGCAGTAGCCGTCTGTGAACTTCTGGCAAGTGGCTTGTGTATGGCAGCGGGTACACTCATCGGTGGAGTCGGGGTTCAGCATGCCATCAACATTGAAATCGACATCGAATCTACTGGCTGGGAAGTGCACAAATTAAGGAAGAAACCAGTGATAATGATTCATCATTTTTTAAAATCCATTTTGATGAATTGATTTGTCTTCCAAAGTTCTGTTGGTACATGTACACCAATCAAGAAGGGAATGCAAACTAATATATTTTTATCTTTTTCTGCTAATAAAACCACTAACGCAGCAAAAGTGCATTGTTCAAAATCTTCAAGAAACCAGATTTGATCATTTTTCTTTCGGGAGAAACATTTCATCATATGCATGCAAAAGCATAGCGGGTACCAGCAAATTTAAAGAGATCGTCGTGTTCTGAAGTAACATTTTTCAAAAAAACAGTGAATTGTTTTCAGGTGTCTTGTGTGTCCAAACTTTTGTTTAAACAAAAGTTTCCATTGTCTTTTCGATTGCATGAAAAATTGCACAGAATGCAGATTCGGTTTAATACCACGTCCCCCATAGCCTTGTGTGCATTTATCTGCCACGTTTGTCCCGAGAGAAAAATCATCGAATCTTGTTGTGCACATGTGCAGTTGGAATACCGAACTGGCTTATTGTACGCAAAGCCCAGCTTGATCTATAAAATATACAGCAGTAGCAACAGTAACATCAAGAAGCATTCATTCCAAAGTGATCTGAAGTGCAGAAGTGCATAACGCCGGCTCATACTTGACGCAAATGCGAAAGCAGAGCAATTTCGTGACATCAACAATACTTGTTTCATTGTGATGTTAGCCGTTACCCAAATTAATTCGCTTCCCCTCAAATTCGACAAGTATGAACCCAGCTTTATGCTTTTGGCATCATTTGCACTAAGAAACTTTTGCTTGAAATGTCATCTACTAAATTAAATTTGTAAGTTATTACATACGAAACAATGTGGGTATTAACTGTACATAGGTTGGAGAAAATGCATTTTGATTTCTAATCAGATGTGCCTTGTGATTTGTGTTAACATAATGAGCTATGTTTTTTGTAGGATATGAAGCATGCATACCTCCAGCACTGTCCCCTGTGCCTGTTGATGCACTTCCTGTAAACTTTGTTGATCCATCACCAGCTTGTCCACCAGCTTGTCCACCAGTTTGTCCACCAGTTTGTCCACCAGTTTGTCCACCAGTTTGTCCACCAGTTTGTCCACCCGCCTGTCCACCCGCCTGTCCACCCGCCTGTCCACCCGCCTGACCACCCGCCTGACCACCCGCCTGACCACCCGCCTGACCACCTTCCTGTCCGACCACTTGTCCGACCGCTTCTCCACCAGCCCCATCAGTTGCACCTCCTCCGACAACCACAACAGTGGTGGATGAACTACCAGTTGACACACTAGAGGACGATGATCCACTGATGCTACTGGTTGATCCACCTGTTCCATCACCGATAACCACGGTAAATGATGAACCCCCACCGGAGGTTGCTCCTCCTCCACCAGCGACAGAACCACCTGCCGATCCTCCTAGGACAAAATACAGTTTTTGATTCGGGAAAGAGTAGCGAATGAAAACGGACATGTCAGGCTCAAAGTGACAAAGGGTCATTTCTTTGAAAATCAAGATCGTTATTCTACACAATGAGTAATCACTCACTGCTGGCTGCTAACAAGAATTGACCGATCCATTAAGTACCACCCACTGACACACTGACCAATCACAGATGCAACTATGTTCAGACAGAAGTCACACAAAATTGATGGGCACGTGGCACTCATGACTATGATTGGTCAGTAATTCAAGGGGCGGTGCTTAAAGGATTGGGGGAAGGGGTAAATTTGTAACCCTTCTGACAAATAACTAATAATAATAATAATAATAACCGGCATTTAAGAACGCTCAACAAAGTAAACTATATCTCGGCGCTTACAATATTATTACCCCTGCTCATCGGACCCATTAATCATTCTTGAAGCCTTCTCAACTCACTGAGGAGTATACAGCCCCGGCTGCAAGTTAAGCGCACATGGGCTAATCAAACACATAACCATCACTGCCCTCACATTTTTACTCCTGGGTGGGGAGAAACTTTTGACAAAGTGCCTTGCTCAAGGACACATGCATCATGACCCCAGCCGGTCTCGAACCTACAATCTGCAGTATCACTGAGATCTTGAGTTCGGTACACTAAGCCACGAGGCCACAGCAATAACTGTGCATAAATGAATGAGTGTGTTTCCAGCACTCCCTTCCCCTCCCCAAGTAAAAAATTGTTTTTAAATTAAACCATAAAAATGCCAAAAACAAAATACAAATTTTAAAAATCCACACAAAAAATCAATCGCAGTAAGTACCGGTACCCCAAATATAAAATTAAAAAAAAACGCAAAAATTAAGTTCAAAGATACACTGTGCATACTTTTAACAACAAAAAACAAAAACAAACCAAAAATAGAAAAAAAAATTCTTCTAAATATTTTCTTCAAAAAATACAATATTGACCCAAAAAAACCTTGTTCTAGTGTGATCATGTGTAATCCTCAAAAAAGGCCTTTATTCACGGTTACTTTCATGCATCTAATGCACCCAAAAATACGCCTGAATTACTGTCAGGCCGCAAAATAATTCAATATTTGTGAAGTAATTATTTGCTACCTAAACGTGAGTGGGTAATTTCGTTCAAAGATGCCATTCAAAAGTGAATAACTTCTGTATTGCTAATAGCAAATAGAAAAATTTCATTTTTTAAGGTTGAAACTCAAAAATTAGATGGACAGTATATCTTTAAAAAAAATAATCAATCAAATCAACAGAAAAGAAAATATAAAAATAAGAATCACTTGATAGATGGATTGATTTTTGTGGAATTTTTTAATAATTGATCAATCACTCAATCAACTATACACACAAACAACAATCAATCCACCAACCAATCAATCTATCAACCAAACATTATTTGACTTAAAACAGGAAAAAGTCTCTTGAGGACGGACAGAGCACACTGTCCGAAACGTTGAGTTACACGCTCACCCCGGTTCTTTTCAGAACCACACTTCTTCCTAGAAGAGATATATTTCACATGGTGTTACCCGCAATCCCAGTCTCTCTCATATCGCACCCACCATGCAAAGCTTCAAATCGTATCTAACTCTCAAAAATATTCGTCCAACAATCCACAAGGGAAACTGACTAGGTAAATTTGAATACATTTTCAAAGTGAACAAAGAAACTGACAGGAGCGGGATTCAACCTGCGACCTCCGGGTTACCGTACCGGCGCTCTACCAACTGAGCTGTCTTGCCCTATGTTGGCGGTCTCCCAAATTGTCAGTATCTTTGTTCGGGTGGGCGCTAGTCAGAAGTCATAAACCCACAAATATTGTTAGAACAAGGGAAAAAATGAGTAGATAATCAAAATACACATACCCGCAGATCCACCAGCAGGTACAATAACTGTGTGTGATCCACTGCCACTAGTAGCTGATCCACCACCAGCACCACCAGAGCTCTGGCTGTTGACGATTGGTTGGCCAAAGCCACTTGCGCCCAGGTTAGCCCCTCCCACCTGCCACACCCACATGCCGTCCTGGCCGACATTAGTAAAGCTAGACAGACAAAAGTTTTTCTAGTAAATAAACTAAAAAAACTGAAATGGTTTTCCCTCATTCACTCTACACACTATACCACCACAATTTGTTTTATGACTTGACTAGGCTACAGTACACTATAATCTGCCAAATTCCAAATCAGTTCCTATTCAAGTCCAAAAATGTATAAAGTTAAGCAAACAATGAATAACATCATAAACTAAAATATATAAACACAATGTTTTCCAAAATTGAAAATTACTCAGTAAAATTACATGATTTTTATGGCAGTCTAACTTCCTGAAAACTCAACTGACACTTCAGTTTTGTACATTTCTATCATGGTAAGCTTTTTAATTGATATTTGGTCTTATTTCCTAGTCAAAAAGATAAAATTGGTCAAAATTGTGGCACTCGGGCCGCTGAGGGACACTGTTGAATGCACAGTATACCAGCACATTTATTTGAGTGGGCCAACCGTATTCTTACGATTCGAAGCATATAGTCGGCAAAGTTGAACTTGGTCCAACATTGCCGACTCCATCCCTGTTTGCGGCAGTCACAACAAAATGTTTTGCTTATATCAGAGTTCCCATCGGGGACTACTGCAGATGCTGTCAATTATTATAATGACTCCTTAGAAACCATGCGTCAGGTATCCATTCAGAGATGGTGATAGATTCTCAGCAGCGAAACCATTATTGGGTCTATCATCCCCTTTAAAGGTCAATAAGTACATCTCACACAAAATGTGAAAACCAGAGCAAACAACATGACATCAACAACTGTAAATTTATTGGGCCATTCAATGTTTAGGAATTCACCCATCTGGCAAATTTCCAAGCCCTGCCCCTGGGGTAGTTTTTCTCCTCTGAAACCCGAGAGTCCTGTACATGGGCATGGATACACTATAATTTAAAGGTGGTATACAACATTTGCAAACATAAAAAAGCAAAACGAATGAATGATTACAAAATACCGCACTAGACTGTAAGTAAATAGCAGTCTCAAGCATCCTGTGAAATCATGGCACCTGGTGTGCTGTCGTTTTCAAGAAAAGTGGACATTTATTTCGTTTTCCAAAGATTGTCGGCTGACAATCATTGGAAATACACAATGTAGTCTAGTTCCCCGACCTGATAATTCCCCGACTCTGTAAATAGTGTAAAGTAGGGGTCAGGGAACCAGACAACTAGAACACAATTTAGTTTTCTCTGTTTTCCCAGCATCTATGCACACAAAACAGGTCAGTGTTACAGTATTTCCTAGCACAGTATAACATACCAACCCCCAAATCAATTTATTTCTGAAAATTACAGCAAAAGCAAATGATGTATACCACCTTTAAAAGCTCGGCAATTTCCTCCATCACCACTCACCCTCAATTATCAAGGGCTCTGTTACTGCCACAGGGTGACGAGACATATGTAACAGAGCCTGCCATTCTCATTACTGATGGTTTTGCTCCATTCACCCTTTATCTGTAAACATTCTTGGGGCAGTCTGGCACTTTCTTACAGCCAGTACTGTAATACCAAAAATCTGTTCAACCCCTGATCTTTACTGCTCACATTTCCAATACCAGCATGTGCTATCTGCTATTCGTAGAATTGCATGTAAATATATACTCTCCGTGCTTTCAAAAAGAAAAGAAAAAAAGAAAAGAAAAAAAAAAATCTTTTTTTTTCTTCAACGCATGTTTTCAAGCATATTTATCTTTACTGCAACCCTCCAAAAAGGGTTTTATTCTCGGTTGTTTTTCACGCATCTAATGCACACACAGATGTGCCCACACAGCCAGTACGGTATTCCAACTGCGCATGTGCACAACAAGATTTGATGATTTTTCTCTCGGGACAAACGTGGCAGATAAATGCACACAAGGCTATGGGGGACGTGGTAACCGAATCTGCATTCTGTGCAATTTTTCGTGCAATCGAAAAGACGATGGAAACTTTTGTTTGAACAAAAGTTTGGACACACAAGATACCTGAAAACACTTCGCTGTCCAAATTTTTTTTGAAAAATGTTACTTCAGAGCACGACGATCGCTTTCAATTTGCTGGTACCCGCTATGCTTTTGCACGCATACGATGAAATGTTTCTCCCCATGTGCACATGAGCAGTTGGAATACAGAACTGGCTTATTGTCAGACAACAAATAATTCAACATTTAGTTGACAACTAAACATGGGCTTTTATTCCTTTGATGTCTCATTCAAAAGTGAATAAATACCCCCCAAAAATATAAAAATTCTGGGATGAAACTCGAGCACAGAGAGTAGATCTTTTAACACTTTTTAGTTTCCAGGATTTGATCAATTCTTTTTCCAGTTCTCATAAATGCCACCAGCCCATGATATGAAGGTTTCATACCAGTACCATGGTATTGTAACCACAAAGTACTTTGGAATGAGGGCATATTTTACCGTGGGAAACATCAGATGATTACATTCATGAGTGTCCTAACTCCAAAACAAAAAGTGTAAATTTGTTTATTACAACATTTTGTCACAGCCGAAAAGGGTATTTTCGTGGGTGAGGACATATCACATGATTTGTTCTATCCTAAATCTCTACAAGTTACTAAAAAACCAAAATATGTCATAATGTTAATTTTTGAAAATAAAGAAAGAAAACTGGCAGGAGCGGGATTTGAACCACACGACTTTCAGATTTTCAAATCAATGCTTTATCAACTGAACTAAAAACTTGCCCTATGTTGGCCGTCCAACGATTTGTCAGTATCTTTGTTTTAGGGTTGAAAGTCTGATAGTCAGAATGCCATATAGCCAGAGACTGCACCCCGACTTCACCATCATTGTTTTAGAACCCTGTAGATTTATTCCTATGGGGTTGAAAGTGTGAAAACTGGTCTTTATCGCATCAATAATAACCGAGGAGGGGTGGGGCACTGTTTAATGGACCGAACCGAAGGCGAGGTCTATTAATAGTGGCCACGATCCTTCAAGGTTATTATTGACTGGTGAAGATCAGTTCATCACACTTTTATCCCTATTCATAAATGCCTTCTTATGAGGAAAGCAAAGACCTCCTGTAAAAAAAGGACAAAATGCAAAGATTTTTCACCCAACTTTTTCTTCAATTTGCACAGTACAAAATGCATGCGTGTGTATCAGCCTCATGTACGCATGAAGGCACTTCATGGCTTGCCTGTCATGTACGCACGCACATGAAATATGTATTCATTACCTTGGTCTAAACAGGTGAACTTCATTAGATTTTGTGTGCGCGCGTGTACAATGCTTTCTCCATTGCGTATCGGCTGGGAACAACCGATTTTGACGCACCATGTTTAAACATGTTCCAGCTGTGTTTAAACAAAGCTTTAAACACACCCACTTTACAGGCTCCCGACCAATAGGAATAGTGAAACTGTCCCAGGCATTTATGAATAAATATTAAACGTCTTCTCATTCTTCTCAAACTGGTGTCAGCTGTGGCTATTTGGTCCTACCTAGAGACGTGGCCATCCAGTGTCAGGTGAGAACCATCTCCATTGCTGAAGCCAACGACACGGTAGTTGTTCGTCGCTGCTCGGTTCGCATCGTCATAGATGTAGAAGACAAAGGTCTGGTTTCTACTGGATGGGACGACCAACTGAAAGGTCACGACCTTGAGAGACAGGAGGGAGGAACACAAAGGAAATAAATCTACATCAGTGAATGGAAGCTTTTTCTATTGGTTTTTTTTTAATGGGAACACTGCCAAACACATGGCCGGAAAAACATCCAAGGTTCAGGCTACAATAGGAAATACAAAGAAAAAGATTTATTTATAAAAAAGATGACTTTTTTTATGAACGAAATGCGGAAAAGCAAACACAATGCAAGTAAGACATTCAATAGTGCTGTCTGAGAACAAGGGAAAAGGCTAGAGAAATGTCTTGCTGTATCAGGCCAATATGAGACATTCATGATCTAAAGTGAATCACATAACTGCAAAAAGGGCTTGCAGTTGCAGTTCTATTTTTTGAGGGGCGGGGCAGACTTTTTGCTTGCTGTGAGTCACTTGTAAAATCAAACATTAAACACACTTCTGCTGTCTCAGAAGATGGAATTTGCATCGGTGATGATGAAAATTGCATGGGATTTTTTTCCAGGAGAAAGTTGTGAGTTGGTCTCGTCCCAGTACACCCAGTCGTACTTTCCCAATACTTCCGAGGACAATGCTTTGTGTTTCCTATTAATATAACCCAACCCCATAGACTAAGCACGTACTTCTAGGTGCGAGGACCGATTTCTACAAAAGACTTGATGTGCGAGGACTGAAAGGTTTCTTTGTATTTCCTTTCTCCTCTTGTCCTCGGAGATATATACAGAACCTGTACACACCTGTGAAGTTTTCCCACAGGCTTTCAGAGAGCAGTGAGCATAGGGTTTGAAAATGTGCTTGCCCATATTTTAATAAAACTTATGCCTAGCAGTCATCTTCGAGGCTAATGTCTTTGTCACCCTTGGATAGGCATGTATAAACCTTTTGAGCTTACACTGTTACAGAATTTGACGGATGAAAATATAGCTTAAAGATGGCCACTGTGGATAAGGTCTATTACAAGTTACCGAACTAGAAAAGGTATACTTGACAATTTATTACATTTAAGTTTGATTTAGCACAATATCGCTACTGCTGCATCAGGGCTTTAGCCAGGACTTTGAAGCAGGGTGTCCAACTATAATCTTGAAAAACAGGCCATCTTAATTTTTTCGTTTGTAACAGTTCTCTATATAAATGACATTTAAAACAGGAAAACTAAGATTTTTAGTAACAGCCTAGCCACTGTACATCTACTGGTATGTGGTTTGGGAGGGACTGTGCTGGCATAGTGCAGCATGTTAATTTTACAATTTATCTATAGTTGCACCGTCATTTTTCGCGCTTGAATCCTGAAAAAAGGGTCCCGGATTAGTAAAGATAATTCAAAAACAATTTTTCTACATCATAGAAATTTTAGAAAAGTGTGGTAAAAAAAAAAAGGTGGTCCTTGGCTATCAGATGGCCAATTTATGATGGCCCTGAATGCCAAATTATATTCTACCTCCTCTTCGTCCTTGAAAGTTAGGCTGTCCCAGGTCACTATCACCAGTGACCTCGCTCTGAAGTCCTTCATCCCAAAGAACTGGCCGACTTCTTCCGATGCTCTTTTAATGATATCAGCCCCGTACTCCTCCCGAAAATACACACTGCCTCCATATCTACAAGATCACATGGCACAAGGGTAGAATTACATGAGAGCAAACACGTACAAGGAGAAGGAATGTAACCGCTTCATTGACGGCGAAGACGTTGCTCAATTTTCCAAACTAAAATGCTAAAGATGCGCATCTGCTTTATTTCTATTGACATGCCAACTCACAAAGAGTCGTGCCGAATATCATCTGCACTATGCGCGCATCCACAGAAACAGCTGTTGGCAATCTGGGCCATACTTTCCCCTTCATGCAAAATCATGTGTATTAATACTGAAGACTTTTTTTTTAATCTCTACTTCAAAACTGATTTCAACAGACCTTGGTGGCTATTCGAAAAATGTCCTGCATGCATTACGCGAGCATTTGTGGTGCATTCATTCCACATGTTTTACCGATATATATGTACAATGCACGAGCCAGGAAATGTCTCAAACTGTTCACAATCATCCTTTCAAACGATACTCCATCTACCCCAAGAAAGAATCTTAAGTAAAAAATGTTTAGCATCATGTTGTTTTCAAAAAAGGACCGAGGAGGCCCTTTTTTCCTTCTTTTTTTAGATCATGCAAGGCAATATTTTCTAAGATTTTTTTCAAGAGAGATTTCTCTTACATTAGAATCCCCTAGACTAATTCAAAACATGCAATTGATCGACTGAGAGGCATTCCTCTCAGTTTTGGCAATTTTCTGGCATTTTGGGGAGAAAAGCAAAAAAAGTACACGAAAAAGGAAACCAGGAGGGATGCTGAACATGTTACATTTTTATATTTTGCCTTAAATATAACCTGTGAGGTTGGTGTCACAAAATTATATGTCCCTCTGGGGAAATCTGGTTCTATAGCCTGACATGACCTTAGAAATGAAATACATGTATATGCCTAGCCTGTAGATAAACACAATGCCTGTCTCACAGTGCAGTGTGACACTAGAGGGCTGTTAAGTGGAGGCCACGACTGACAGGATACTTGTATATTATTTTAAAGGGACCTTCAAAATGTAAAGTTATTGAATAGTGATACTAATACACGGTGAAGTATGGCCAGTATGCAAGTACGTGTAGGTCATTGTAGAGCCTGGGTAAGTTTTGGAGGCCATGTGCTGCTGTGTGGTCTGGATTCTATCAATCTCAGAGAAGAGAAAAAGTGTGTCAGAAAGTTAACAGTTAAATATAGGCCACTTATGAACAGGAATTAAGCAAAACCTTTTGTAGTAATTTTGTAACATTTTTCTTTGCAGCAAGTACAGGTACACAATACAACAGTTGTCTGCTGTGACGGGGGTCCTATTCTTTTTTTATACCCAAAGGAATAAATGGCATTTGCCCCTCGCCTTTACAAAACCCATGACCTGAGGGCTAATTTCACGGTGCTAAGCACACATGACTTTCTGCTAATGGAACCTTTGTCCATTTCACGGAGACCATGACAGCACGTGCAGCAAAAACGCTCGCTAATGTCAGAAGCAAAATTTTGTTAAGCATCACGATGCAACAATTGAAATCTTCATGCACGTTGGAAGTGTTCACATTACTTGGCCGTGAAATAGTGCTGATAACTTAGCAATTTGTTCAGCTAACTTCAAAGTTCTCCAAGTTCAAAATTGTAAGCTTGGTAGACAGTGACATGAATTCTTGAAAAGCAGAGTGGAGGAGAGTGATTAAGAACATAGAGCTTGCAGGCAATGTTCAAGTAATCAAAGCATCTTGTGTGGTCTTGAAATTATTGTTGTCTAAATCTAAATCCAGAATTTTAAACTTGCTGTCCAATTTTTGTATAAATTGGTATTTTAAGGTCAGGTGTTGTCTTTTTTAAGCATTCTGGCAATATATAATTGTAATCAAATCATTATAAATGATAAATATATAAATTATAAACTTATTTTTTTCTAAGAAAATGAGAGTGCCACTGTTTCACAATTGGTTCTTTGACCTCCCATCCCGGGTGAAAAAGAAATGAAGGTCATTTAAAAAAAAAAAAATACCAGCGCCCCAAAAATTTGAGGTCACCTTTTCATTTTAAATTTTTTTTTTACCCCTCTTAGACCCAAAACCTGGGTGTACTCCTGGTGGCCAGTTTGTGACCTACATCAGACTTCACATTTATTACCATGGCATAACAATGTGTATTGTTTGAATCCAGATACTATCGTGAAGCACTACCACATAATTATTATGCAGTAGTGAATGAACTCACCTTGTATCATAGTCAGCACCAAATGGGGCTATTGTTCTAACCCGACTGTTTTTCAGCGAGACACCAAATGTGTAGGGAGACTCGCCCTCGACGGCCACTGGGGCAAACGTCAAAATTCCATCAACATTCACCTGAAACAGTTAAAGTAACAGGTGCATTTTTTTTTAATTAGATGTAGTATTGGATTTCTAATATCTTGGTGTGAAATTTGACTTATAATATCTTGTAATATTTGGGTTTCTGCTGTCTTCAGAGAACTACAGAATGCATTAATTAGAACTGAAAAACCTGTGCACTGAACACATCTTGGAAATAACCGCGAGTTTATTTCTGAATTGAGTCAGTACAATTGTCAAACATATTGAAAACTGTCTTCACATTAAAGCCTTACAGATGCACACACATATTGGTCTTTTCAAATATCAAATTTCCTGACAAGTGACTCAAATGACAATTTGATCAAACTAAAAAAAGATTCTGCTGGTACAATATGTCAGGCCCTCAAACTCTCATCACAAGAGGAAGTGATCATTACCATCCTGTAATGCCAAGAGTCTCCCTGGTGTGATTGAGACAGGGCTAATGATAAAGTAATAATGAGATGTGTCACACACCTGACACCTGATTAAATCTAAAACTAGTGAACACACTGCAGGCATGGAGAAATCAAACATATTCAGACTATTGAAGGTTTAAAGCTTCTTGTTTTCGTCAAACTCGATGGGATCAGATCACCTAATTTGGAATCTGACCCCACAGCCAAAGACAAGCATAGGGTGTGAAAATCCACTAATCCACTAATCCACCTTCGAGGTGTCAACCATAGAGGATCCTGAAATCGGAGAT